>CM046859.1:11512561-11887849 GCA_025617745.1 Heliocidaris erythrogramma
TATGTCCATGTAAATACTGTTTATGTGACCCCATCCAGATATTTTCATCCAGTTCTTGTATGCCTTGAAAATGAAGTGAAATGACCAGGGGATTTTTTTTAATTCTTGAAAGATTTTTATTTACCCAAGTGTGCATCAAAGGCCCCAAACCGATCGACCCTTTAATAGACGTCTGCATCAGATATCGGGATTGAGGTAGTGTTCCCTCATTGAATATTTTATATTCTTTAAATTTCTCTGATTTCGACATGCAATCTTATATCATAACCTTTACGATCTGCTCTATAGGTAGTGAGTTTGCCCGACGTACCAGCCTGCTCTATGAGGACCCAATCCAAGTCTCAGCAATCAACAGCGATGATGTCCGTAACACGATCACCCAGATCTGCGAGTCCATCTCCGATGGCATCAGTTCCGAGACTCCAGGCCTCTTTGAGACACTAACCAAGCAGTTTGGAGAGCTTGACACCAATAACATGAACACTGTCATCAACAGACTCTTCAGGATTTGTCCCGAAGTAGAAACAAATGAAGTCATGTGAGTAAAGTGATTATTCAATACACTCTTTTTCAGATTGCTTACCATGAAGTGTTTGAATTTGCCAGATATAGGTTTCTCTTTCCCAAAGATGTCCAGTCATTTAAAGAAATTGAGTTGCCTGTCATAAACTACCACCAGATGGAAGGATGTTATTATTTATTTCTTATTTAGACATTCAAAGTTTTATTATCTGCTAATCATTTTAGCAACATATCTGCCCTTTAACTAAAATAGTGTAAGACTTCACAGATTCTTAAAGGAGAATTACGCTCAAAAATAAAGACGATAGTGTTCAAAGGTGTTATTTATTCCTACTTGTTGGACTATATGGCTTCGCGTCAAAATATACGAGATCGATACGAATCAAGATTTTCTGAGCAAAATTTACCATCTGCTAGCAATATGTATCGTCTGCTAGCAGCACATGGGGGCTGCCATTTTGTTTATGTGTACAAGAAGATTTTCTTAATCCAAATGCTCAATTGCCTTTTTCAAAATTAAAAACCCATTTGAGATTAAAAATATAGAATTGATATGTCAATTTATTTTTAAACTGAAGATTTCCTTATATATTTCTGTTGAAAATCGATATTCGCTTAATAGAAATCTATTTTCTCGATACTGGACGTATGGGACGGAGCAAATTAATTTTATGGATGCTTCTTCCCTGAGCATCTATAGCGGCAAACTATGCATTCACCTGCTTTCGGATAATGGACTTGAAAAGTCAGAATGCATGCTGCATATATTATGTTCTGCTCTGTTTGGCAAACCCAAGAAAAATAGATTTTTGTTAAGCAAAACCAGACAATTTAAAAGTATCATTATAAAGATTTACTTTTTATAATACATGTAAAAACCCACTTTATATTTTTCGTCACATATGGGATTTTAGATAATGAAGAAAATCAATTTAGGATTTGGATTCAAAATATCTTCCTGACTGGAAAATTTCTCAATGGTTCATGTACAACTCCAAATCAGCAAGAAAATGGCAGCCCCCATGTAAATGAGTAGGAGACGATACCGAGTGTTGGAATATCTTTATTTATACCCTTTTCTGATATCTTATTAGAAAATGATTTAGGCCAATAAGTAGGAATATATTACACCTTCCAATATAAGTAAATTTGTAATCAGGGGTTAATTCTCCTTTAATAGAAACCATGTGTAATTCTAAGACATTTTGACATTTCAAGTCACATCATGTGCTAATCATTTTAGTGATTTAGTTGTCAGTTTAATAATACTGTGAAAGATGACACAGATTCTTAGAAATCCCATCTGTAATCTGGAGACACCTTTAAATCTGTATATTTCTTTTTTTTTCATCTGCTAATGTTTGTATTCTTTCAGTAACATGGTAAAAGATGCTCTAACTGATTGCGACACAGAACAATGTGCTCAGGGATTCCACTCCATCATTCAGACAGAAGATTCGCCTGAAAATGATTTCTACCTCAGGAAATGGTTCATGAAGCTTGTCTTCCACAAGAACCCCACCAAGAACATGATCCTCCTAGTCCATGTAAGTCAAGGAGAAATATGCCATTACCCCTCTACTTAATAATAATAATAATAATAATAAACCGTATTTGTATAGCGCATATCATGTTTTAGTCCCTATGCGCTTTAGAAAAAGGAAAAGAGGTAAAGAGTTAAGAAAGAAGCAGACGAGCAGACAATGATGGAAACATAGAATTCAAACTTAACCGAAAACTTAACTAAAACTACTGCTGAACAAATGAGTTTTCAGTCTATTTTTAAATTGGTCTACTGTGACTGCCACCTTTACAGCATTACAACTTACTTAGCATTTCATGCATGTCTTCATTGCAGATTGCTTTATGGTAATTCGCAAATTATATAATTTGTTAATCTGTTAATGAAAGCTAATGTATACTGTTTCCTGGACTTAAATTTAACAACAAAAGATGTTCTCTACAAAATTGAAATCCTCTAGTCCTAGGTCTTTTACCATCCTATAAGCTTCCATAGGCTTTTTCAAGTTAATGAAGACATCCAGAAATTTTGCACAAATCCACAACAAAGCACATTTTACTACAGAGATCAGACCATGATATCCTCTTTTGTTATCATTGTTTGATTCAGCACTACGTAGTAAGTGAAAGCCGAAAGGTGAACCTCCCAGGCTACTACGCCCTTTCCTCCATGATTCACCAATACTGCCGTATGTCAGAGGACGATTGTTCAAGAGATAGTGAGATCTTGAATGCTGCCGTGATCTTTGAAGAAAATCTCCATGATTCCTGTATGGCAGAGGATGAGCAGGATAAGAAGAAGGTAGGATATGTGTGGATATTATTTTTGTTTCTCGTACATACATGTATGTTATTTAAGTTTTTAGAGCCAATGTGATATCTGTGGGAACATTTGCTTTAAAAATGGGTATTTATAGGTTTTAACCGTTGTGACTTGTTTCAACAGAAATCCTGTATTAGACAGAAGTAAAAAAAAAAAAATTACTCCTCACGATTCAATATCCATCATTATCTTGATTAAAAATCGTTCCAGGATATCAATTTTTATCTTTTTTATTGTAGTTAATACATGTAGTCCTTTCCTTCTTCTGCCCCAATAGATTTAAAAATGAGGACATCTCTGATAACCGTTATATAACAGACCAACTACATGTGCATGTACTAGCTTTATCAGTTGCACCCTACATATCATATCATGTATATGTACATGTAGCTTGTTTTGGGGCCGAAAGTATGTTTTCTTGACTGTAACCCTCATGTGTATTATAATGTTATTTCTTTCTAGCTGTTGATGTCTCTGAGGGCCATTGGTAACATGGGTCTGATCCAAAGCAAGAGCCTCCTCAACAGATGCAACAGGGCTCAAAATCCCAACCAGCTTCGTGTTGCCGCTATCGAAGCCTACAGAAGAGTATCTTGTGATGTAGTGCCTGTAAGCAATATTTTTATTGTTAAACACCATCTCCTGTGCATCTCTAGTCTATTTTTAAAAGTTTAGTTTTCAAGTTCCCTTAAACAAACTGAACTATACATGTACTTCTTTGGGAATGAGGACAGGAAATGTACAGGTAACAAGGTGTCCAAACAGACAGTAATGCCAGTGATATTCTTTGATTTGAAAGGACACACAAATTAGATTTCATTGATGCTATACCAGATAGAAAACATACATACTTAGGTGTAGTCTGTATGTATTCCTTTTATTGCATCAAAACATAGATAGTAGGTTTCTTTACTTGCTTTCAAATTGTTTTTCCATCATCAGATCGACCGATTCATGGGCATCTTCAGCACCATTGATAATGATAGTGAGTTGAGGATTGCCGCCTACCGTGCCATCATCAGATGCCCTTCTGAGGAACTCCTCCGAGGCATTGCTAACACCATGGCTAGAGAACCAACTAACCAAGGTAGGCTGCTCTGAATATCATGGACACCATATCTTTAGATGGTGCCAGGAGTGGGATTAGGAATGATTTCTGACAGTCATTCACTACGTTTGTTCTCCAACGTGCCAAAATGAATGAGATTAGCTGAATAGAGCTGTATTTTCCTTTGATATTTTGAATATTTTTAGAATCTTTCCCAGTTTCCATTATGTTTTGAATTTTCCCACAGACAATTCACAAGGAATGTTTAAGATCCAAATAATGTGACTTAATTAGGTTGAATATGAGGTGACTGACCATCTTTAAGATTTGACAATTCTAAGAGTTGTACCAAATAGGGTAGGTTATTTCCAATTTTTCATCTTGTCTTGCTGGTTTGTACCTATGTACGTACATAGTCAAAATCTAGCTTCATTGTCTTGTAATGTCAGGAGTTGGACAAGAAAGATTAAATTTAATTGCATTTCATATTTGCAAGTACAATGTTTATGTACATGTATGTGGAGATGATGAAATAAGTGAAAAATCAATCATTTTCTTACTGATGTTAGGTTTGAACAAGAAGAAAATTCAATAATATTCTAAGATTTGTCCCAATTTTTTTGTTCTTGTCTGATGATCCTCAACACATCCTGCTTGAAAAAATAGAATAAAATGTACTCTCATTATCATATCTTTCAGTGACCTGCTATGTATCCAGTCACCTTGCTAACCTCAGGAATTCCCAAGATCCTATGGTAGTTGACCTTCAAACTGCAGTCAGTCAGAGCCCCCTTGCCAATGTCACCAAGTGTGGTATGGACTACAGAAAGTTCTCTCACAACTATGGCCTCTCTTATTTTGATGGTGAGTAATGTGAGAACAGCTAATTCACATAAACTGCTTGTTTATTGGATACAGAATCCTTAGATTGCAAGATTAAGTAAATACATATATTCCATGGACATTGTATGTATGACAAAAGTTTACCAAAACAGTCTGTTGCATGTTCTAAAATTTTATCAAAATGGATCAGTGAGAAATAAAATGTAGTGATGTAAAGGCTTTTTTTATATTGTATTTCTCCCGCTTTTCATATTCTATTCATTATTATTCTGCTCTTTTGAAATAACTATAACATACAGTAATTTGTATTTATTTTAATATTGGTATAAATAGTTCAATAAAAAGTGCTTTGACTTCACTAATAAATCTAAATCTAAAGATCACGTATGAGAATCATGCAATAATAATAAAGTGGGTAGAAAAATTTCACCCTGTGTGAATATTTAGAATTTGATAATTATTGATGAAAGAACATGTACTCTTTCTCTACACATGTCCGATTATACAGCCATGGAAAAAATTATTAGACCAAGAATGGTTGCTGATAGTGTTTTTTGTGGTAAGAAGGAAATAAAGTATCATAAAAGCAAGGTACAATTGCTGGAATTTGTTATTCATTCAATGAAATACAAAGACAAATCAGTTTTATAATTTTGTATGCATACATGTATTATAGTACCCTTATTACAGAAGCTTGGTGTAATAATTTTTTCCAGGGCTGTATGTGCACAGATCGCAAGTCTTAGTCTGAATAGTGCTGAAAGGGTTGTATTTAGAGTGCATGTTCTTGTAACTCGGCAAATCTGAATGGTATTTAGGAAGTGGTCAACTGTTTTGATATGTCTATGGCTTTCTTACTCTTTTTTACTCTCTAGATGAGTCAGGAAATGGAATCCACTTTGACAGTGACGTGGTCTTCTCATCCAAGTCATACCTCCCAAGAAGTGCCAGGCTAGCCATGAATGTGGATATCTTTGGTTATGGTCTTGATCTCTTTGAGGTGCGTTAGACTTCATTTTTGCTGCTGTTGCTGCTGCAATTACTGCGATATTGTGTCTTTAAACAAAATAAAGCTCTATGTGATTGAGGAATTTGTGAGTGGACAGTTTTTGTCCTTACCTATTTGTTTTATATTTTGTTAGAGAGTGTAAGTGATTGTTAATTTGCACTATTCGGAAGGAACCTAAGGCACGGGTGTTGCTTATTGGAGGAACTTGGATGTGAATTTCTGCATGCTAATTTGCCCTGAAGTAAAAATGATCTCTCATACTAAAGAATTTTAAATTATATGTACATGTGCACCTATGTTCAATAATACCACCAGTTCTAGCTCTGTAAGTTGCCACGGAAGAAGTTGATTTTGCCATGTTTTTGTTTGAATTTTAACCAGAGAACTTCTCCAAGTTTTGTGACCTATCACTCAAGGTTTTCATGTTCATATGCTATATGTTTAATGTTCATTTAGTTGGAGGCAAGAACTGAAGGATGGCAGGAAACCCTGGAGGCCCTGATGACCCCTGGCGAAGAAGATCGTGAAGCTAACATGATTGAGAAGGTCAAACGGATGATGAACAAGCGTGTCAGCAGACAGAGGAGGGAAGGTATCAAGAACACTGCCCTCAACAAGATCAAGAAAGAGGTGAGATTTGTAACTTTGTTCAAGGTACAAAACAACATTTTTGAGTGAAAATTGAAAATGGTTAAAGTGTGCATCTGTTCATATAGATTCACAATTTAACCATTTAGATAGATTGGAAAGGCTTTTTAGAAACTTAAAACTTTAAACAGGTTTAAAGGTTATTATTGTAGTGTTTTCTTTGTTTCATTTAATGAAAAGAGATAATTTAGAATGTGTAAGGACAAACATTTTTCATATGACATTTTCCTATACAGGATCTTCCTTTTTTTTCCTGGTTCATATCTTCTGGTTGTCAAAAATGGGAATTCAAAACAGCAATGTCTTCCCTCCTTAGTGTGTATTGGGAGCATTTTAAAAGATAAAGTGTTGTATAGCATTGTTTTGCATTCATGAGTATTGATTTTACTCTTCGATTTTGGCAGTATGAATCAAGCCATGTTGTGGAGCAGGAAGTATCTGATGAGGCTGCTGTAGCAATGAAGGTCCTTGGTAATGATGTCTTCTACAAGGATCAGGATGACTTCCAGCGTATGGCTGAGATGTTCAGTAAGGAAAGGATCATGGAGGTAAGATAGACCAGAGATATTCAGTGTAATCATATTCTCTGTGTGTTAAACATGTAGAGGAAAAGAGAAGTTGCATTCAGATTGGTAGTAATGTTTAACACAAGTTTTACTTACGAGTTTTTATTGTTGTACTAAAATGGGACATTCCAGTTTACGTTTTCCCTGTACTATATTGACAGAGTTGTCCAAGTAATGAATTTTTTGATGATTTTTGTTGTAGAATGTTATAAAAATGTTAGCATAATTGTCAGCATTTAGTAGGGGGAATATTCAAGTTGATTTTTCAGTAAGAATGATGAGAATTCTATTTGTACCATGGCACAAATAATGGTAGAGTCATAGATATCGTCATCACTAGTGGAGTAATTTAAGAAACGTTTTGGAATGACCTTTTATTGTGTGTTTTCAAAACTTGATCACTAATTTTGTTGTGCCTTGTAGTGTTGAAAGAATGCCTTTAAATGTTTGAGTATTGACATTGAAAGTGACCCCAAATCTGTAGCTTCAAAATTAAACCCTAGAAAATGCTGCTCTAAAGTCAAACTACTTACCATCCTCATGCAGATAATCACATCCCTGACCACCCAGAGGACCCACGAGTACAGCCTGAACAAGAACTTGAAGACATCCAAGGTCACCATCCCAACCATGGTTGGTATGCCTCTGGAGGTCAATATCCAGGGAGCATTCAACACTGTCTTGAAGGCATCCGGCAAGCTGGATGTCATGGGCATGATGGCTAAGCCAAGGAGAATGGCTGTCCATGGATTGTTTGAGCCAAGGTATGCCATGCTTTTTTCATCAGCATCATAATGATGCTAATGTTTTCTGAGCAATCTCCAACCCATTGTCGGGTACGGAAGGATTGCTGTAGTAAGCTTGTGTGTGAGACCTCAGTATAAGGAGAATATTATGAGATACTGTTGTAACCATCCTATCCACAATGAAGGATACTCATGGTGCTCCAATATTATCCTGGCTCTTAAACTAGCCTAGTGATTTTTATTCTCTTAGCATTCAAAGAATTCCTTCCTTCCATAGGTAACTTTGAATGACAATGAGCTGAAAAATAGAACTAGGCCTTATGTTTCCAGATTGTTGTGACTGTACCAAGGATTAGAATATGTCAACCCTCCCTCTTGAACCCAGATGGTTTAACCTTTGAACTTTTGACATTTTAATTACTGTTATCTGTCTTGGAGTCAAGACTCTCTAACAATACTTTTTTCTTGAAATCCCATGTTGCAGTGCTGCCATTGAGATCCACAGCAACATGATGGTGGATGCCCACTCTACCCGTAGTGGTCTGTCACACAAGACCAACCTGGCTTCATCTCTCAGCCTCGGAGGTAGCCTGTCCTTTGAGAATGGCATGCTTAAGGTCAAGGTCATCGCCCCACCAAGACGTGAGACCATCATCAGTGCATCGTAAGTATGAAATGGCTGACTAAAGGTTGGAAAGGGAACTGAAACAAGGATCTTTTTTTTTTTAAATTTTAAGAGTTCAGCATAATAATTCAATTATTTCCTGAATGTGGAACTCTTGCCAAATTTGTGAAAGTTTCTGGGCCCTGTTTCATAAAACTTGCTATCAATAACAAGTCACAATGACTGTTATAAGCTACTGATGTCGTAGCGCTTGATTGGCTGAGAGCAAATTTTGTCATAGATCTGTTGCAAATGGTATTGATAAAAAGTTTTCTGAAACGGTGCCCTGGTGTTATGGTAAAGTAGTTTGTTTCTCATAATTAATGTTCCTAGTCTGTGATACCATATGTAGTGGAGCAAATTAAGATTGTGTATTCATATCCATTGTCTTTTATCAGTCACTACCTAGAAAACTTGTGGAATGGTATGTTTGCAGCTTAGTGAAAAGTATCATTTGCTAAAGTAAAAGTTGTTACTATCATCTAAATACATGAATTTTGGAATGCAACATACATGGAGGTTGGCTTGCTGGTCTGAATTTAAAAAAAAGAAAAGGATTGAAGTTGCTTGAGCCACTTGAAAATCTCTTGGTTTATGCGTTTAAATTAAATTAGAAAAAACAACAAAAACAAAGAACATAGATATTCTTTACTTGTGATCTAATTTGAATTTTGTTGTTTCTGTGTTTCCAGATCCTCCCTGTATTTCTTGCAGAGGAATGAAATGGTGCCAGTCTCTGAGCCTGAGGAAGCAGTGACTACTGTCCAAGAAGCTCTATCCAACCCCCGATACAGCGTCCACATCAGTGGTACCAGACCTAATATCCCCTTCTCTCTGGTAGGAAGTTCTTTCTTTACAGCCCCCCCTTAAGAAATGCGACCCATATACGGTCTCACATCTGTCTAGTTACTATTTAGCTCTCGGATCATCTTAATATCAGTAAAAAGAAATATTAAGATGTTACAACGAAAATACCAAACTACGAAGAGGCAGGATAACAAATGCATGTACATAAACAAATACCATAACAGAAACATGTAGGATCAAGAACAAGATCAAGTCCTTACTGATACATACATGTAATATATGTGAAGTATACATGTAGGTTTGTATGAAAATGATATATGCTGAATGGGATAGAGTAAAAATGGGCTTTGCAATGTGAAATCTGGGCCCTGTTTCATAAAACTTGTTATCTTAATAAGTTGCAATAACTGTTATATGCTATAAGCTATTGGAATCATTGCATCTGATTGGCTGAGAGCGAGCTTGTTATAGAAATGTGGCAGTTGTTACCAATAACATGTTTTATGAAACAGGACCCTGGAGGATACACTGAACATATTTTAGTGGATCATACTGCATCCTGCTCTTGTATAGTGGATATCACATATGGAACAATGTCTCTACACACGATCTCAGTATTTTGAAAATGTTACCCTGCTTTAGGCAAACTTTCCTGATGAGGCAATTGAGGAATCAAGGAAGATAATGGTACCCACTAACACGTACCTTACTTGCACCAAGACTGACAAATCTAAATCAATGTCTTGCTGAAGGACACCCCTTTCATGGCTTGTCTTTGAACTCCGTACTACTTCATTTGCGTCTAAAGACTTACCCACTAAACCATGATGTCTTTATTTGTAATGCTAAGATGATGATTGGCTTCTCTTCTCTTCTTTTGCTCCCCTTTCTATATAGCCGGAAGCACTCTTCCATAACTGGAGAATGGAGGTCACGCTAGACAAGCGGGAGGAGAGTCTGGTTTCTTATGATCTTGAAGTTGGATTCAGAACAGACAAGGTGAGTTGCCTTTAGTATATCAATGTACTTGATGAATAGAGAGTTTTACTTCTTCCCTGTTTTCAAATATGTAAACAGTTGTTATTACTCAATTTACTGGAGGAATAGTAAGCAGAACTTTTTTTCTATTGAATATATGTACATAAATATTATCGTAGATGAATGTTTCAGGTCAAATATTTTGTTAAACTGTTTTAGGTTTCACTTTTGAGATTGGGCATAGGATATTTCCCATGTAAACAAATTTCATAATATATGGACTTGTATCTGTTCATGACAGGAGTTCAGTCAGAGGTATTTATGCCTACACGCTGTGTGTCCGGATACATGTAGGTCAAATTTTTGGACAGATAATTTTAAACAGTAACTTGACGAAGTTTGCAGGCAATATTTTTGAATCTTAAAAAAAACCCCTTTTGTTGGGTAAAATTATGAATTGAAGAAATTTGTGGTGGTTCGAGCTATTTGATGCATATATTTTATGAACTTGAACAGCATAGCTGAGAGCATTAGTTTTGTTTAGTGCACAAGACACACAACCCACCATTCTACTTCTCTGTGTGTTTCTTAATGTAATTCCCAACAGGCTGCTAAACTCCTTTTATGATTGTGTTTATAATAGGCTTTCAGGAATGGTGAGATTGAGAAGACGGATCACATCCACGTCCTGATTGGTGCCCCTAGCAGCGAGACCCTCGGTGCTTACGTCGTGGACCTGGCTTATCACCGTAGCAACACAACCCTGATCATCAACACAGACGGCCCAAAAGGAAACACCTATTTCATAGGTAGAAACGGGTATTTTCATGCATTGTATCCCATATGAAATCCAAAAATGAAAATCTCTTGTATGACTATTGACTAATGGTCATGGATACAGTAGATATGAGACTTGTATTGTATGGGACACAGTGAAATTACCCAAATATGTGTTTTAGTATAAGGAAGATAATGTAGCATATCATCATGAACCAGTGTGTCCACACCGGCCTTGTTCTTCCCTCCTTGCTCCTTATCTTCTCTTAGTTGTTACATATATTACTCCTGGATTTATATTGTACTTATATAACAGGTTGAGCTTAGAGTTCAAAGGGAGCAATAGTTTCAGTAAATACTGGTATGTAAATACATGTACATGTATGCGTGTGATACAAAGGTCATGTGGTTACAGCTTCACATGTATCTTACAAGGTTTCTAATTTTAGCCAATAGATTAAAAATATCAGTGATATTTTGACAACATTTTGACATGATATTCAGAATTACTTCGGGTTTAAACATATATTGTTTCATTGTGGAAGAAATCCTGTAATTTTAGGAGGCCCTACGTGCATGAAAGTACTAATCAGTGCAAAAAATTGCATAAGTACAAGAAATAAAGAAACAACCCCCCCCCCAACCTATTCATAGAGTCACTTATATTTCTCCATCTAGGAAGAAATGATTTTACAACGGAAAGAAGAAAGGAGAAATGATTTAACAGAATTTGTCCAGGAAGCCTACAAATCCACAGTGGACTTTTTTCCACTTTGCTGCTTCCCTTGGTTACCCTTAATAGACAGGTTTGGCTGTACGTGAAATGATTTATTCTTTCCAATTTTTGTTCCCTGTAAGGTTCACTGCGTAATGAGACCAACAGCAAGAGACTCCACCTCCAGCAGAGCGTGGAGCATAAGACCTTTGTCCTAGAAGCAGGTATGGACACCATCCCACTCACCAACGGCTTCAAATTTGTGCCTGTCTTCGTCGTGACTGTCCCAGACGTCGTTAGCTATGCTCTCCAGGGACACGTTAGTTGCACTGGAGAGGAGAAGATGTGGAATCTCACTCTGGTAGATGGCAGTGAAAGGAAACTTGCTGCTGTAGAAGGTACCTTGTATACATCATTATACACTGTAAATAGATATTAGTTGATATGTGATGGTCTATTGATCTTACGGAAGGTCTACATTCTCTTGTACGTGGGTTGATTTTAAGTTAAAGGTAAGGCCCACCCTGATATTAAGTTGGTTTTAAAAGTAGCAGAAAAATTAAAGAAACAGATCAATGAAAGTTTGAGCAAAATCAAATGATAAAGAAAGTTGTGAATTTTTGAAGTTGTAAGCAGTCAAACACAAATTGGTAACTCTGGTCTACATTGTATCTTGCAAGCTCCTCTCCCATTTAATCGGTACACAAAAATTCATAAATTATTCATTTTCTTCGTTTTTGATGGGGGAATAGATTTGTATCGTACAGGTTTTGTGTTAAAGCATAAGCAAAATTATTATATATAGGGTGAACATATGATAAAATATTTTTCTTTAGAGAAAATGATATTTTTTTATTTCAGTTCAGGGCAAATGGGAGAGGAGCTCGCAAGATGCAATTTGTGTTTGATTGATCACAACTTAAAAATTCATGACCTTCTTATTTCTTATTGGATTTTTGCTCAAACTTGATCCGTTTCCTGCTTCTTTTAAAAACCAAGTTGATGTCAGGGTGGGCTTTTAAGTTAAAAGAATAATATCAGCAAACAAAGGGTTATTAACATTATTTGAGGAGAAAGTAAATGTATGTAGACACCAAATGCATAGTGGGCAACTTTGTATCATATACATGTACGTGCATCATTCACATTATAGCAACATGTACATGTACATGTAATAGGAATTAAGAGTAAGAGAGATTTCATTCATGATGATAACATGATTTATTTGTATGCTGACTGAAGTATAATCTTTGGCCCTTGCCCTAGGTGACTTCATCAAGAACAGCACCCTGCGCCGCATGTCAGTCTCTGGCAGCCTTGGTAGCTTCTCTGGCTCCCTCCAGGGTGGCTATCGGGTCGAGGAAACGCCCTCCTCCATCATGATCACCCCCATCTTCAGCCTGAACACCCCCTTCCCTCCCGTCTCTCTGAGCGTTGGTGGTGGACCTCTCGTCATCTCAGATAGTGGAGTGCACATGAATGAACTCTACCTCACTACAGCCAACACTAGACTGATTGAGGTGTCCAGTGAGTACAAGATCTTATGAACTTGTAAAAGTCCTGAAACGTATGTTTCTCATATTTCATGCATTAAAAACTTCATAAATACATGTACATGTATTCCTCCAAACAAGAAGACTTTTCATTTTGTTGCTTTGAATCTTGTGCTTGTCATCACATTATATTTTGAGTATCCAGTATTCCTGAATTCTTGTTCAATTTCCTCCTCAGACTTGCACATGCAGATGAGACAGAGGAGCTTTGGTTTCCAAGGCAAGATCAAGGAAACCATCCCATTCGGCATTGAATTTGACATGACCAACAATGAGCAGAGGCAGTATTCAGTTGACCTGAGACTCACATCCATCATCGGTGAATACAACATTCGAGGATTACTCTTCAACAGGTCATCAGATTATATCTACAGGCTGGAGGTCATCACTGCAATCAACAACACTGAGTATTTCAATGTAACAAGTGAGCAGCTCAGTTTTTATTACCCTTGCCTCGTGCCTGCCTGTAAAACTCTAGCATTTGTAGCTTTGCAATTGGTGGTTGTATTTTGCTTTGTCATTAATTTAGTATATTCTGCAATATTGTTCAGTCTTTATGGCTCTCCAAATGATGTATCAGGAATTTTAAACAATTTTTTTTTCGTTTTGGTATGGGAAGAAAATGTTTTTCAACCACAAAAGCTCCTGCTATTTTAACTATTGCTATGCATGTAATGTGAAATGTTATAGCTTTTGTAAACCAAGATGTGGGAAAATGAGAAATTGGCCAACTTCAAAACAATGAAACAATGTCCAACCTGTTGCATTCTCCACCTTTATGTTAAGCCCTCCTTTTATGCGTGGCCAATTTCACTGTTTTTGTGAATAGAAAATGTGTGTTTTATAACCTTATATTTATTTATATTTAGCCCCACTGCCCCTGTTATTCTTTCCCTGGGTGAACTTGATAAACAGGTTTTACTGTTATATCAAATAACAGTTGTACGATTAGTTAATCGCTACATTGCATGACGTGACTTAATAAAGCATAAACTGTTATCATCACAGCCGAATTCAAGAATGAAGTCAATGCTCATCAGTACCTGGACACCATCATCAAGTTCCGAGGCCAGCAGATCTACAGGACCAAGAATGGTCTTCACACCCAGGAACTGAATGCCAAGACCAGGTACAGCCCAATCTTCATCTTGGAAACCAACCAGCTTGGCAGCCTCTCGGTAGAAGGATCAATGGATGTATCAGAAAGTGGAATCTTGATCAACGACATGGCTTTGCTCGGTGCAGAGGACATCATCACACTTAGCGGTAAGTGACGTCTGTTTGAATGCACCTCTAAATTTGTCTCGTATTTGAATTAAGCTTCTTGTACCATTGTTCTGCACAACATCTGCATGATCTCCTACAACGTTATATCCCATCACGGACTCTACGCTCTTCATCTCAATCCCTCCTTCAACTTCCACGCCGCATTTCATCTACATCCTATGGACGAAGATCACTTTTACATGCCGCCCCTGCATTATGGAATGACTTACCACTTTATATTCGTACAGCAAACAATGTGAACACTTTCAAATCCTTGTTAAAAACCTACTTGTTTAATGTTGCCTACGCTTGAATGTACTGTTTTATAAATGTGTCACTTAAATGTTTATGTTGTGTATTAATTATTCAATATAATACATGTATTTTCTCTTCACTTCTAAAAAGCGCTTAGAGGCTTTAGCATTTAGCGCTATATAAGTATCTATTATTATTATCATTAATGTTACATGTACATGTATGTGCTGATCTTTTTAATGTAACTCGGTCATTATCTTGGATCTGAAACTACCTTACTGTATATTTTACACATCTTAGTAATAATGTAATTGCTGAATTTTTTGAATGGTTTTCTGTTTGTATATTGATGGCAATGTCCCTGCATCATCCTCTGTACCATTTCCATTTGCTTTAGACAAAATAAAAATTTCATACATGTGTCAACAAATGCTTTCTTTGTTGTTTCATATTGTTCTTTTGAATTCATGTTAATTTTATCTCTGGGTATTGTAACAGCTTAAATGAACTCGGAGCAGATCCAACTTGTCATGGCCTATTTTAATCTCCTCAGGTAAAAACTCAAAGCCCTCAAAATACATGTACATGTATATGTATGTAGAATTCTTATGCCATGTTGATAAAATGTGTTTCTGTTGTTAACTAGGTTCTGCCTCAGTTAATCGTGATGCTCGAAGTGTGAGTTGGTCATTCAGTGTTGGTGGTGCATACATCACGGAGGTCATATCAGGATCTGCATCCCACCGTGAAAACCAGGTTCTCTTCCAGACATCAATGACTTCAGATGAATCATCAAACCATCCTGATTACAGTCTCACCATTGACCTCCAGAACTCTACCAAACAGGTATGTACACTGTATGTATGGAATGTTTTAGCCGTCGCTTATGCCATGGTGAATCGCCACTCTAAAATGTAATGACAGGCACACTGCGCTTTACACATGTGTAAGTTGATACACACAGATAGGTGAGTATGCGTAGGTCCTCTAGTTGTACGCAGCTACCTTTTTTTTCATCCCATCTTGTCATCAATTTACACATAACAAAATGGAGCAATAAACTGCATCTTGTGTACATGTACATGTAGCTAGCACCGTAGTCACACTGCTAAACCAACTCCAAAGTGGCTGATGATCAACAAAATCTTGGCCATGTAAGGTAGCATTGTTTTTATTTTGTTCGGCCTATGGATGATCCGGTGTCGGTTTTTACTGTGTGATCGGGGAATCAGATATTTTGAGAGGCATTTCTAGTGATTGATAAGTTTTCTACATTTTTTTTATCTCGATGGAATCAGTGTTCTGTGATATAAAACTTTACAATCATTAGCCCATTTGTAATTTGAAGAGAGCTTTCTTTCAGTCAAAATATATTACGTACTATATTTGAATTAACAGCACTGAGCGATTCTATTATTACATGACTATGGTGAAATATAAACATAATAAAAGCCCCCTCCAACCTAGAGAGAATGAATAAATCAGATGTACATGAATTTAGTTGTTTATTATTTTGTATTCTATAGAATGAGATCTTTGCCTGGGATGGTAGGGTTGAAGTGGACATGCCTCATCACCCTGAGCTCAGCTTCCGTCTGGATACTAGGTACAACCTGGCACCTGGACACTCTACTGGCGCTGTCTTCAGGCTCTGTTACGATGGCATTGACTGCACTTCTACGGACAAGAGGGTATGTAATGCTGCTCAAACTTTCCCTGTTGCTTTCATAAGGGGCAGAGTATTTTATTAATTTGTGCATCTCATGCATGATGAAAATTTAGCCAAGTAGTTCTTACAAATGAAGCTTGTCATCCACTGATTCCCAATAATAGATTAATATGTTACTAGTACATATATTCATAACATATAAATGTAAGAGATAACAAATGGAGGATGAAAACCTTACATATTGAAAGATATCAGGTGTGGGAAATGATTCTCAACAATGAATATAGATTTAAGCTACAAGATCATATGAACATTCATTGAAGAAATGTAGATGAAGAAAAAAAAAATTGTTACAAATTTTATGATCATTATTTCATTAGTTGATCAAGGAACATTAATCTTGATGTATCACTCAAACATACATTGTGTATGCTCCATATTTATCCCCTCCATTGAAATACTCATTGTTTTTAATAATTTGTCTCTTATTCACATGTACATGTAAGAGGAAGTAAAAATCTTCAAGATTATTCCAGTAAGATTACTGTTCTATAGTGCTGTACTACATCATGCTTTATCTTTCCTTTCTTTTGCTATATCCCCTGTTTTCATTCAAACAGATCACCTTGAGCCATGAGCTGACCTATAATCATGATAAGGAGAATCATATTTACATCCATGACATGGAGGTCACTTACACCCATCCTGCAGTCGACAAGGATGTCACTATGGAGTGGACCACCTCCTGCACCCCAGACGTCTCCTATGGCACACAGCTGACACTCAAAGACCATGAGGATGATCTCTTCACCACCGCCATAACTTACATCCCTGAAGGATCCTCTAGAAATGGCTCTACAAATGTTCTCATCAGGGCTCCAGACTATTTTGATTACGAGTTCACAGACACTTTCCATTTCAGTAACCCCATGGACATCCTTTGGTTATCTAAGTATAGATCAGGAGAGGAGGTCATGAGCTTCCAAGTTCGATTCAATATGACTGGTGAAGGCAGCAATTTCTGGACATCCACTATTTTGGAATATACTGACATCAGGAACAATGCGTATACATTGGAATATATATTTGCAAACAGTGGCCCTGGCAGCAACCTAAACTCGATGACCATTAAGAAAAATTCTGATCTGAAGATGCTTATGTTTGCGGAAATGATCCTAGAGGTGACTGAGGCTCGAATTGTCTCTCGTTACATCCGCGTTGTCAAGACAACCTTCCAACCAGTCCAGGATTTAAGCTACAACCATACCGTGAATATTAATCGTCAAAATGGCAACACCAACGTGGATCAGCAGCTTCGCTTCATGCCTGGCCAGAAGCCGATCTCACTTATTATGGACTTCACCAATAAGACCACAGATACAAAGAAGGAAGGCCAGATTATCACCACCCTAAGCCTCCCAAAGACCTCCATCACTGTCCTCACTGAAGGAAAGCTCGAGAAGGGTGTCCCGTCCGGCAACCTGAGCATCAAGTTCCAGCCCCTAATAGGATCTGCTGAAACCTATGCCGTGGAGTTGGCCTTGAATAACAGGAGTTCATCACCAAACCAGGTTTACGACACTGCCTTGCTTCTCAAGTCTCCTTCAGAGGATAACTATGGCATCAAACACACTGTTGAATGGTCTGAAGATACTTTCTTCCCAATGACATCTTCCCTCACTGGTGTTTGGGGAGGTAAGTTCTAGTAAAGTTTTGTGCTGTGTTGTGCTATTGATAGCGGTATGTTTGTAGACAACCCTTCAGTCCTTTTGTTCGTAGTGAAGTTCCATCCTTCTTTTTTTTATCATTTTAGACCATTCGCATGATACCCCCCTTGCAATGAGGACAGACCCCCCTGGGCTTTTACAATGAAAATAAATGAAGATATCATTCTAATAATTCTACTTTTCTTGATGTTTGCAATTAATGTAATATTTTGATATTATCCTTCTAATGAAAAGTAAACTTTGAATTTTCATGGAATTTGCCATGTTTGTGAATAGAGTTTAAAGAGCTCATATGTTGATTTTTTTCCGACCCCCAATTGCAAGAAATATGGTTTGTAAATAAATAATAAACATATTGAAAAAAAGGTTTCATCAATTTTAGCAAATAAAATAGATTTTTTTGCCTAAAATGTACCCTTGATTATTGCCCTTATTGAGCCAGATTTCTCAAACAGACCGATAAACATCGAAGCGGGGTTGACCTGCTATGCCGTCACTGGGTAGAGTTGATCAATTCATCCAGTGCATAACGCGCGCTATTGATTTCACAGCAGCAACACACATCAAGCATGCACAAATTTGTACTATTGTAGCAAGATTGACTTTGGAGATGGAGCTGGCCCGAAATACAAGGCTAAAATGTAAACTAGTTTTCATATAATATTTAACAAAACTGATGGATTTTATACCGATGTGTTGGATCAGTCAGTACAGCGTCCGCCTCACAATCGGGAGGTCGTGGGTTCGAACCTCGGCCGCGTCATACCAAAAGACGTTAAAAGATGGGAGTTGCTGCTACCTTGTTTGGCGTTCAACAATTGAAAGGATAGAGCAACGTCGATCTGGCACTGCACAGTGGCTGCCGGGCCCACGATTAATTGTGCAAAAAGAATTTCCATTTCGGTTAATAAAATTTGGAGTGGATTATTATTATTATTATTATTTGGAAACATAATTTTGAAGTATCAATAGTTTCTTTTCACTCTCGGTTGCCAGTCCATGCTATGTTGTGCAGCAGTACACCGCTGAGGTCATAAGACTCTACCCAATGACATCAGTGCTAATTTGCATAGAAAAGTAAACAAGCTAGCATTTTGCCGAATTGGACTGCAAGACAATTTCAAACCCTCAAAAAGGCGATTTTTATTTTTAAAAAATTGCACTTTCTAGTTGAGCTATTTGAAAAATTTAAAAAGGATTGTTTTCTTTGATACACAGATTTTAATATTACCAAATAAAAACGCATACCACTTCTTTTCTCAATATGAGCTCTTAAAATAATTCTGCTTTATTGTTCCAGGTGTTGTTCAGCTTCAACAATTCATGTTTTGTTTGTTTGTTTGTTGGTTGGTTTTTTTTTTTTTGGGGGGGGGGGCTGAAATTAGAGTTGGAAAGTAATTCAGAAGATACAGGTGTACTAACATATTTTTTTTCTTTACCACACAGAGGAGGAAGTGATTGTTGGTTCATCGCTAACATTTGATGAGAGCCAGAATATGAGAACTGAGATGGACCTGTACCTTACCATACCTGAGCATGTATATGTCTTCAGCGGTAGGTTTGACATGAATTCCCGTAACATCACCATTACCAAAGACTCCTATCCCATCTTGGCATTCAACTTCAGCCAAGACATCCAGGAATCCGAGGCCGGCTTCACCTACAGTCTTGTGATTCGTGAGAATGTGATGAGCTACGGCTCCGAGACCACCCTGACCCTCTCCAACATCAGCAATGCATACGCTTTCAATCTTCAGATCCAGGAGAACAACAAGGAGGCCCTCTACACTGACTTGACCCTTAACCTCTTCCCGGGCCAGGTGCACTTTGACCTTGCAACAGAAGCCAGGTCGGACTTCTTACCGGGATACAACACCAAGACCTCTCTTAATTTTGAGAAATCTGAGCAATCCACAACTCTGTCTTGGTCATTGAATGTTGATGATGATGATGTGGTAAGTTCTTCTAGTAATTTCTCTCAAAGTTTCGTATTAACAGGACTCTTAGTCCAATGAGTACAATGTTGGAAGTAACATGCAATAGTGGTTCTGTCAAAATGGTCTAATTTGCAAAATTAGGTACAAATGTTATTTTGTCTTAAGGTTTAACTTATGAAATATAAAAAGAAGGTTCTAATAAAATGGAAGTTATTTATCTTGATATTTTTTTCTGGTTAATAATTTTCTCTCAATCATGCAATTGGATTTAAAGATAAAGTTAAGTTCTGGTCAGGAAATTAACTTGGGAAAGAAACTGTCTCAGAGCAATTGGGGAAGGTTGATTGTATTGCAAATAGAATTGGTGTATGCTGTAAGGTTTTGGAATCACCAAAATGAGAAGAAATTGACTCAATCCTGCTGAGAGTCACATGCACTGCGCACAGAAATGTGTATATGGGACTACACACAAATGTTCGGCCCAAACATTTCAGCTGTTTCTTGTCATATTTTGAATGTGAGAACATTTGGAGAGCAATGCTTTTCAGGGGACAATCTACTATGATAATCTTCCAAACTAACATGAATGAAAAGAATGAGAAAGCTCACAAATTATTTTTTACCTTTGCCAGAACTCAAGTTTCCCTTCAGTGGTGATGATATGTTAATCAAACCCGTTGAATCAAGAATATTCTGTAATTGTGATTCTACAGGATGGGACTGGTAATAATAAATGGTGGGGTTATACAATACATGCATTTTTGTTCCTATTTTCATTCTCCAGTTCTCCATCTCATTCACCAACGGTTCATCCGATGAACCCATCTCCCGTACCACCCAGCTCACCTTCAGGCTGCCTACCAACCCTGACTTCCGTCTGCAGCGAGTCGTCATGTCCGATTCCTGCAGCATGACTGGACAAAGGATCACCCACAACACCACCGTGACGTGGGGTAATGGCCTCCCTACCCAGACCATTGCACTCCGTTTCATTGGCAACAAAAATGATGCCGGAGCGGGAGCAACTCTGATGCTCCGTAATGAGGGTCGTGTCTTTGGCTTCGGCAGAATTTACACTATGGCTGTTGGAAAGACAAACACTGGATCTGACAGAACTGGCACTGTAAGTTTTTACATCCATGTCTGAATTTTAAACCTGCATGCTGTTGCTGCAATGAAAACTTCTTTCTCATGTCCATCGGTAGAATTTCATGTTCCTGCAATGTTATATTGAAAAACTCAAAAGCATCTTGATTGATAAGAATAAATCATGTTGGAAAAAGTGAAATAATTTGCTTTTTTTTAATGCTAGACCTTTCCTTAATGACCAATGCATATGTTCAGTTGTGCATAACAATTTAATTCTCTATATTGTCAGAGAAGACAGACACCATCTCTACATGCAGCGTTAAAGGGAATCCTTTTATCTCAGCCTGTTGTTCCAATTCGCTTTAACGTCGCATTTCTATTGTGACAGAATAAACCACTGTGTTAGGATTCGCCTTTCCGTAGGAGATAGACTTATATAGTTAGACTTATATATATATATATATATATATTATAAGGCTATCTCCTAATACGGAAAGGCGATTCGAACAATAGGCTGAGATAAAAGGATTTCCTTTATCATTGGATGTAGAAATGTATATATATATATATATAAGAGCAACAATTGGCTCACACTCTTAAACATGGTGGGATAGTGTACTCGGGTGCTATATATATATATATATATATATACATATATATATATATATATGTGTACATACATGTATATTTAGAAAGGATAACAAAATATAAGTTCTGCTTCAGAATTGTAAATGTAGAGATGAAGAGTAAACAAGTAAATTTAAATTTCATCATATTACCTTTCTGAGTTTAACAGAATTTTTACCCTTTCTGAATTTTAAATGTTTAACAGAATTTTTTACCCTTTCTGAGTTTACACAATTTTATTTACTTGTTTACTACTCATACTCATCTATATATATATATATATATATCGAGAGAGTGAGAGAGAGAGAGAGAGAGAGAAAGAAAGAGAGAAGGAAAGAGAGAGATAGATCATACATGTATGAATCATGCATAAGGATTTTTTACTGTTTCTTCTTCAGATTACTTTCACTGGTGAGACTGGCAATATCTTCTCTCTTCAAACTGAGCTTACAAACAGCAGCAGGGACTACATGAAGGATTACGATACTCGTATCATCATGACTGTACTGGACAGATATGTAAGTTGTTGGGGTTTTCCTTTAATATTCTATTATATGGTACATGTATGGTATCTTGAAATGCTATTTTCTAGTACAATTCTCCTATAATTATTTTAATGCATGTTTAAAATAGCGTCATAAAGTACTTACTCCCAAACCTCTGCTCCCTATTATGGTGTCAACTTACATGTAACTTGCACATTTGACAGAGTCGACAGACATTTATTCTGTTTGAACTTCGAGAATGTTGAGGAGACTCATTTGACACACTGTTAATGCCTAATTTGGACGAATTCATACATGTATGTATCCTCTATTGTACAACCTGTTAAACAAAGAAACAAAAGGACCTGGAGTGGATACAGGCTACAAGATTGCATATGAATAGTACAGAAGAGAAAATTGTATAATTAATATTGTAAACCTGTTAGCTGGAGAAGATTTTCGGACCAAGAAAATTGACATCAGCCTTTTTTCACTATTTGATGACTAAATGTACATCAACAAGGTTGATGAGATTATATCTACAATTAAATTTTATGTTGTTACCAAAGTTTACAAATGTACAGTGTATATCAATAGTGCAACTCTGTGTGACAAGTTTTCAACCATAGTGCCTTTTAATTGTTCATTTTGATTCAAGCGTTGTTTCATATTATCTCATACTTCATGACCTTGTTATGACTTTCACATTGAAAACCAAGTTTCTTTTGTCCAAAAATATTACTTGTAGATGGAATATGTTTGGCATTGACAAGGTTGATGTCCTGTCAGTAGTTTACATGCATATCATGTGATCTCTCTTCAGCCTATCACAGTTGAGAGCAGGCTAATCCATAACAGCAGTAACTTTGTCCTTGATGCTGACCTCACCATCACCTATAGCATGGTAGAGGACCAAAAACTCACTGCTGGCATCGAGGTCTCCCGTGTGCCCAACGGTCACTCTATTGTCATGAAGCTTCGTCACCCGGTCAACACCATTGATTTCACCATCGTTGGGTACGGAACCTATGATTTTTTGCTCTAGAATGTAATGCTTGATGTGCCCTATCTGGCAACCATTTACATAACCCAGGGCTCAACACCCACAGGGACCCAGTGCTTGTGGGCCCCAGATTGAAATCTTAACCCGTTGAATACTAAAGCCCGAGATAATTTGCACTAGAGTCTGTGGGAAATGGATATTATATCAAAAGTAAGTCGTATCCAACAGGTTACCCCACCATATTTACAAATTTAGATAGGGCCCATGCACACAGACCCTTAAACTTTCAATCGAAACCTTTATACTCCCTGTGAAAAAAAGTTAGTATGAAGCTGTCCCTAACTGCACCATCCCAGTAGGTCAAATTCTGCAACAAAATCAGTATTCAGTCTATGCAACGTGTACAGAATGGCGTTAGTTCTGTGAAGTTATATGAATTTGTGTTCTCAAGGATCTCGGCTGATCTCAGTCACATATGTACATGTACAGCCCTGGAAAAAATTATTAGACCAGCTCCTTATAAAGGCCTATATAGCAATTGTTGGCTATATCAGTTATTTAATTTTCAGAGTGATTTCTACTAGCTAACTCATAATAAGTGGATGAATACTGAGCCTGAGTCATATCGAATATTTCACAATCCGGGATTCGACGGCTTTGATTCGATCGAATACCGGTGCATCGATAAATGATGGGCGGTGAAAACAGAGTTGCACACAGTTGCATGCAGTGCATGCACCACCATGCACCGGTGACCGGTCCGCTGGCATCGTGGGCATATGTATGGGCTCTCGCTGCTCGATAATAACGATAGCCCGCTAGCCAATGGCTAGTAAAAATCACAGCAGACGAGCCAAAATCTAAAGTTTCTAGTCCGTATGGCTAGCCAAAATATCACTCTAGTGTCGCACGAAGCGATGCTCATTGTCAACACACCCGACAGTAATTCAAATTCAAAGAATTAATAATCTTACTTTGTCTTTGGAGAGCTGAATGGAACACGTTTCTTCGATGCAAAAAAAAAAACAATACGAAATAAACTTTTCGTCGCTCATGACTCGACTTCATTCAGATTCAGATATAGATCATTCAGAAGTAATTGCCAATTTGATGAGAGTGTGATATTAGTTATTGCGAATTAAGTAGGAAGACTCGTACTCATGCCCGTATTTATCATGTTCAATTATACAATTGTCAAATTGACAATGCAGAGAGTGCAAGAATATTATTGTAAACTTCAGTTCGTAACGACAAAATGATTTTTCCATAGAGAAAGCACAGGTAAAGCACGACGTCCTCCGCGAGCGAATTAGCGAAAGTTAGCCAACAGTTTGAACTTTGAAGTCGCCTTCACGTTCTCTGCTAGTATATATGCTGTACGTTACGGAGTTTCTTTTTTTATTTGCTTTTTTCATGGTGGCTACGGTAGTCAAAAATCTGGCGGACTACAAATCGATGCACCGGATTTGCCAAATTGAATTCGGAATTCGATGTCTTCGATCGAACACCGGCTAACCAATCGATTCGACTCAGGCTTAATGAATGCTCCCCAAAACAATTAGATCATGCAAAAACTAATCCTGAGGACAATTACCGCCAGGGTAATTACCCCTAGGACAATTAACCCCGGACAATTTTCGCTAAAGGACAATTACTTCTAAGGGCACCCCAACGGATAGATAGCTACATGTAGGAACAAGTAACAGAATGTAAATATCCTAGATGCTAACTGTCCTCAGGGACATTCTCCAGGGGTAGGGGTTGTGGAAAAAACACTACTCATATACCCCAAAAATGGAGCTGGTCTAATAATTTTTTCCAGGGCTGTATTTTGAGGGCACTGACAGATATATTCCTCTTCTGTTTTTTTGTTATAGTACATATGCCAACTCATCCCAGATCTTTGAGATGTCCCTTGAGATTAGTGTTCAGCTTGGAGATGAGACAAATCAACCTGAAATTACCTTCTCTCTCAATCGAGGCACCCAGGAAATGTACTTTACGGTATGTAATACAATGAAATATGATGTTCCCCTTTAATGTTGTAAGTGGAAAATCTGGCCAAAATTTTGTTCTTGAAGCACAAAGATGATATCGTCTGTTGAGAGCCAGAAGGGCGTTAACTGTGTGTTAAAGTATATGAGTTAATGCCCTTCTGACTCCAAACAGACGATATATGATCCAATGGGGGTAATGTTGGTGCCAAGTTTTACCTTGCACCAGATGAGGGACTCCTATTTTAATATCTGTCTGCCTATTTACTTCTGTTTGTATAAAGCAAAATGGCACAATAGTGATTGTATAGGCTTTGATGTTATATCTTGGGAGACGAAACTATTTTGCTGTACATGTATATCATGCTTATAGTATAGGTGTGCTGTTGAATGATAATATATGTTACCGGCTCTGGCAAAACCAGGCACTTGTCGCCCAAAATCAAAATTGAGATAATTGTGTATTCTGATAGAGAATTTTCTCCTCTTTAATTTGATACCAAACTCATACAGATTGAACAAAATATGACAAAGTTATGACTAATCAAGATTAAGGAGGTTCCGTTTTAAACAACTGAGATATTCACATTTGAAATTCAGACTTGTTCGAAACACGCATATATTTTACATTCTTTCACAAACTCCTTAGCAACAGCATCAACCCTCCATCACATCTTTCTCAAATTTCACACAACACTTATATACACCTAAATGAATATTTCCTGAGAACATGAATTTCCTTTGTTATTGTTTATTTAAATTATGAAGCAATAAAAAACAATGAAAAACATAAGAAAGTAGTCTACAAAATGGTACATAGAAAAAAATTAATGAATAAAATAACATCTTTATTTACATGAGGAAACAATTCTTTTGCCTTGTTATTGTATTATTTTGCTCGGTATAAAAATTACATATTCAGTTCCAAGAGGAATGATATTAATTAATAAATTAATTAACAAATAAAACAATGAAATACAAAAGAAATTGAATATGTGTATTGCATTTTCAAACCTACCCCAAATATTTTTGTTTCTTTCTTTGATCTCTTATTCATTATCAACAATAAATAACTATAGAGACATTCACATGTATTCAATAATTACTTATCCTTTAAAGGAAATACATTTATAGAAAACAATAGCAAGGGATTACATAATATTAATAATGTACATGGAGTATACAATACATTACAGGACATAACATACATTCATGAATAATTTGTATTTGTATAAAAGGCCTTGCAAATGATTCCTTTGTTTGTAAATAAATTTCTTTGGTAAGCACTCAGGCCTGTGTATAAAACAGTACATATTTTGTTTCAATTATTACCAATTAATACAGACTGATACAAATCAAATCAAAATATTTTTATAGGGAAACTAATATACTTTTTTTTTAAATGACAGATGATCCTTTTTTTCTCCTCCCCCCTGTATGATTAAATCTGAGAGAAATATATTGCAATGTGAATATCTTCATGACAGGTAAGGTGACATGTAAAGTTATTATATATTATAATTTCATTAATTTCATAAATGGAATTTGTATGGAAATATGTATCAATGAATATCAGACCATAATATCGATAATGTTGAACTGCAAGATTTTGGCTCCATGAAATGGAACTCGTTTGTGACGATGTTCACATTCATTCCATAAGTTCTTGAATTTTGTTGTGACAGTTTCAGTCACATTCAGTGACCAAAAGAACAAGGTAAATACCACTAGTACAGTGACCGTCAAGTCGCAACATCAAAGTTAAACTATGGTCGATATAATATTCATAGTTATCGCTTTCCATGACATGCTCCAATCACAGATTTTCAAACAACATGCAATGATTTTTAAATTAAAAATGATGGCTCCTTTCTACTTGAGTTCAGTGGTAGTGCCGGCTCCCGTCTATAACCTGCAGGAAGGATGACAAAAACAGAGAAAAATAAAATTAATGAGAATAGTGCATCATTAGTACAAAGACAAAACTTTACTGGCCGAGTTACTGACAGCAATGTTGAATTGGATGTTCTCGTATAGATATTTTTGGCGACATACATCAAGGCCAGCTGGTTGGATCCTCTCATGAAGGGTTGCAGGTGGCACTGATCTGGAAAAGTCAAATGATTTTATTGGAGTACTTTCACAAAGACTTTAGATTTATTAATTTAGACACAGTTACATTTGATTGCCTTGATGCATTCATTTATTAGAAATTATTGAAAAAGATTCTGACTTCTGTGGATGAGGGCACAAAAGTACAAATTTTTCAAAGTAATGTCCAGAGTGAATGCAATTTCAGAAACAAATTCAGCTAAAGATTTTACACAAATATATCCCATAATAAAAAGGTTAAAACAAATGAACTTATTAGTATTTAATGTAAACATAAAATCACCTGAGCGATTCCTGATTTTCCTTGGAGAATGGCTCAATGCATCGTCTACCTTCAAACAGCTGGGAACTGCAGTGGCATTGGCGGTCCCTGATAGGAATGCCGTCAACCTCTTCAGCTCTCGCAGTAGCCGCAGCTGCTTCAACTTCTATATCATCGTGAAAGCCAATCTCCTCCTCATCATCAGACAGGTCCACCGGTTCAGGCTCAGAATGATCAGCAGAATCATCGCTTTCTGGTTCTGAAGATGTAGATTGCTCACTTTCTTGTGTTTCCTCCTCTGTCTCTTCTTCACTATCTGACTCTGTCATTATAAATATAAATAATATATTATAATCAGGACCAGGTCAGTTCTTCATGGCATATAGACTCTCTACTGCATAAATTTACAACATCTAAATTAAATATTTAAGCTGCAGCCCCAGGATGATTCAAATCATTATTCAACCGACAAGTAAACTAACATTAATTATTCACATGTGTATTAAAAGAAAATGAATGAAACTTTATTACATTTTGTAGATCTTAAACAAAAATATTTGTGACAGTAGCTAGCGACTGGCCACCGGCATGGTATGGCTCCAGTGCCCAAGTCTACGCAGTGCCCATGTCTGCGCACAAGCGTAACTGCGCGATTCCAATCAAACAAACACGCAACAAACACAAAATTTTCATCTTTATCATAGCGATTGGTATGCAAAAAAAAACGAGTCAAATAATCTTATTTCAGATATTTCATTTACAAGCCTCAAAATGTTGTCTTTCACGTCAGAACTCCGGAACTGCGTGTAAAATGAATGAGTGCACAGACATGGGCACCATTTTTTTTTTCAATGTTGAAATGACACGGCCACCGTTTCTTGTGAAAATGGCATTGTTCTTGCTCTAATTTTGATGAGAATTTTTTTTCAAATAACTCTTTTAGAATATCAGGAATAATATAAAATAAAGCTTTAGAGGAATATTAAAGAAATGCTTGTTCATTTCCAGGTCAAAACCTTAGGTGCACAGACATACATGTAGGGCTCCCCATCATACTGCGTGGTACGTAATTGTCTACGCCACCTAAGTAGCTCAGTTAAATGTTAACGTAAATATTGCCATCTAGCTATTACCAAATAGACTCTAGATCTAAGTCAATCTAACTTGATTTGTGCCTAAATTGTGGCTAAAAGCTTTTCTATTGCCATGGGTATGCAATGGCTACGCCCAACTTTACTTGGCTAAAAAATTTTCTTCAAATCAAACTTGTCTAACTAAGTTACACAGTTTGAGTTATCTGCCAAATTCATCAAAATCAACACTAGGTGGGTTAACATTCCTTTCACATCACTCATCAGCCTTACTAGATCACTAATTTTGAGTTTACATCGATCCCCCAATATACTTTCTTAATCAGATTTTATTTAACATAAAATAAGATACTCACCTGGAGTGGAAATTCTGTCCAGACTCTTGCTATACTTTACGCAGTGCACAGTGAGTGAAACAAACACAAAAGTCTATGTACGGTGCAACACAAAAGCACTAGCGCAGCAGCTGAGAGAGGCGAGATTACGGTCAAGCACCGAGCGGACCAATCAGATTACGAGAATGACACCAGGCCCCTAGAAACGCATTCTGTTTACAGCGTGGAAACCAGATTTGCATAAAAGGTGTTGTCTGCAAATCAAATTTTCATTGGTTCATTTCGCTATTACACTATAGAGATACCCATATTTGGAATCTACAAAGCCAGCTCTTTCCATTCATACCAAACACATTGGGGATGGTCTCAGAATATGCATGGTAACTCGATCGACAAAACAGCGAAATTGGCGAGAATTTCTTCCCAAATCGTGATTGATGCTGAGAAAGGGAAGATTTTTGGACAAAACCTGAAAGTGGCTACCTGTCTTTTTTCATAATTTTGGAATAGTTTTAGTTGGAATTTCAGAATGATTTTTGGTTTGTCAGAATCTTGAGATGTTCCCCATGCTAGCCATAACAAAATCTCAATTTCGACCAGGAGGTCAAATTTTGACCTATTTGGGTGATTTGCGGGCGATGACTCTCAGCGACATCCGCCTGGTTTTGCTAGAGCGGGTCACATATATGTATTTTATAAGAAAGGGCCACAAGGGGTATTTCACATTTGGTTTTGTGTGTAATACATAATCTTAATTAGATGATCTTGAGATATATAAAGAACAAATTTTCATTAATGCTAATGCCATTGGAATGTGTTTATAGAGTGTAGATGTCTCCCATTGCTGTAAGTAATTTCTGTTAAAATTTGTGTCCTTTCGTGTGTGGTTTTGACTCATCTTGGCAACAATGTGTTGCTATTTTTTTTTTTACAAATGTGTCTTGCAGTACACTGGCAGTGGTAATTATGGATTCAGTGGCCGGTTTTTTAACATGTCAAACGAAGATGGAAGGGTGTATGAGATCGCCTGTCACAATACTTACAATAGTCGTGTGGTGCCTTACGTTTTGTACTTCAGTGAACCTCAAAGGCTTGTGCGAATGACAGTTCAGTACAACCCAGGTATGCACAAGAGATTGTTTAACCCTATTTGTTTCAGCAAGCTAGAACCGTCCTTTCACTGGAAAATTTTCAAGGAATTCTATCTTTTATTGTCTCATACATGGACATGTACATGTGCAAGTTAGAATCATGTTTTCACTGGAAATTTTGCAATAAATTGCTTTTATTTTTCATATGCTTTTATGTTTACTTGTTATGGGTAAAGATCAATGTCCTTCTTTGTTTCCATGCATTGTTAATGGTGAATTACAGATGCAAAGGTTATGGATTTGATTTGTGTATAGGAGATTCCAGTTTAAAGGTCCATATTTAGGCGCAATTCGTTGATGACATGCACATCAGCCTGCGATTTTGTGTGTCTTTTGTATTGTGAACAAGAGCTATGATGTATTTTGCTTTGTATTTTCAAAACGTATTTTGCATTTTAGAACTGTCCAATATTCCGTGAGGATCCTTCAATGTATTTACTTTGACCATGCAATTTTCACCCTTTAGACGATTTGGAGGACAACTGGGAGTTTACTGCTGGATATAAGAATGACACTGCCATCTTTGCCTCCTTGGATACAGTCCACTCTGGCCAAACAATCCATAATGGCTCTGTTTTCCTCAGCTTGGACCGCATCATGCCTAAGGTGCTGACCACTCAGATCATGTGGGAGCCTTCCTGGCCACAAGACCTCAAGGTAACTTACAGTCAAACCTACTACCTCCTTATTTGAGTGCTGTTTAAACAAGATTTTTCCTTGAGTACAATATAACACACGGAGGTGACATTTTAGAGAGTGCAAAACTTATATTTTGAAACATTTTACTTTTTTTTTAAACAGGCAACAGTTCTTCACATTATCAACAAGACTAAGGCACTTGGTGATGAGAAACGTGCAGCAATGTGCAGCAGCTGGAAGGCCCTTGCCCAAAGGATCAACCGCACAACAACAGACTTCATGCTGTCTAATGTTAACACCTACACTAAGATCCAGTTGTTGAAGACACAGATGGAGACACAATGGACTCTGACCCGTCCAATGAGAATGATGCAACTTGGACACCTCATTGTAAGGTTCCTTTGTTGTTGCCTTTATCAAATTCATTCATTGATTGGGTTGATTGGGTTGATTTCTGTTTGTGTGATGTTGAAGCCACATGCTATCTTGACTTCTGGTGGTAGAACCAATTTTGATAGGAAATGGCTGAGAGTTATTTTGACTTGTTTATCTTGCAGTAGATGGATTGATCACTGCAAAACCAGAAACTTGTGTGCATTTAATGTTAGCAAAGTTTGCGAGTGGTTTCGACTCGCGAAACTTTCATGCCGCGAAATAATTGAATCACAATTGACACGTTTAGAAATCGCGAAAGTTTCATGTCACGGACGTTTCTGGTTTTAGAGTTGCCAGAAAATATAATTATATCATATGTAGCCTTGAACATTCAGTATATATTCAGACCATTGGATTTTTAAAAAATAATACCATTTCTGTCATTACCTGAACTCAAGATTATCTTGAATTTCCCTGTAGAAGGAATCATTGTATTGCACTATTGCATATGCATAGATTATGAAATTATTATTTCACATTTAATCATTCATTTTTAAAATTAGTAAAAGCTTCTTTACTTTGTAAGGTTTTCATTTGGTCAGTTGAATAGAGGATGGGACTGGACCTAAACACTATAAAGATCTGTGTTTTGAAATGATAAAAGTTATATTATTATTACTACTATCGTGGAATCACCTGTGCTGTTGTGCACCCTTCAACTACTACAGGGTACATGGAGGCGGTTCAATCAGACTGTATATGCCAACCTTCTCAGCACTGGATCCGATGAAACATTGTGGGGCTACAAACCCTTTGCTGCAGAATTTGAAGAAATCAAGGAATACTTTAATTCAGGCTTCAGTATGTTTAGTGAGGTAAAAATTTATCCCTTACTTACATGTACCTTTAAGAAAGCATTCCTTGGATTTGCATACTGTAAAGGCAAAGCATATTCTTGCATGGAACATCCATGAATTTTGTGAATGGTTCAGATTTGTGAAAGCTTCTTCCTGCAAAAAATGGATGCTGTTTACAATTTGCGAATGTTTCTGGATTGTCAGTAGCCCTTTCAGTGTCATACAGTGTAGTTGGTTAAAACCACCATTTGACATGCATTCTAATGGAAGTTACATGTACTTTATGCTTAAGTTAAAAATTATTCAATTTCAAAACTTGAAAGTTGAATTCATGTACGAAAATTGTTAAAAAACCTTGGTGGTACTGGATGAGTTAATGGTGAAGTGAGGGAACTGAGGGAACTGTGTATGTTTGTTACAGTGTGATTTATTTTCCATTATACATCTGTATAAAGTTCTGTGAACCCATCTTTTGATTAATAGCAAGTGTTGACCGACTTGATGGCATTTGAAGAGGCTTTCAAGGCCATTGAGGACCAATTCAATGGAACAGCAATTGCTGCTCACTGGGCTGCTAGTATAGAGGCAAAGAATGCCTTCTTCAACAACCTTTGGGAACAGTTTGAACAGGACATAGTTGCCTTGGACCCCAACTGGGATGCCCTCAAGGAGCGCCTGGACACCATCGGCCAGAACCTTAAAGCCATCGGACCCCGCATCGGTGAAGAGTTCAACACAAGGATTGGTGAGTTTGAAAGACAAAGAGTACGAAAAGAGAAATGTTTGAAAGATGAGGAGAAAGAAAGTTGAAGAGAAGCATTGGCGAGTTCTAAAGACAAAGAGTTTGATGGAGGAAGAGAAGGGAAGTTCAGCAGAATGGTTTTTGTGACTTTGAAAGAAAAATTGGAAGAGAAGGAAAGTGCAATGGAACGAAGGATATAGCAGATGAAATGGAAAGATTAAGGCAGAAGGGAAGAAGAAAAATGAAAGGAGGATGCCAAGAAAAGTATGAGAAATATTATAAAGAAAAAAAAATGACAATAGGAATGAAGAGGAGTAGAAAAAAATTAAAGATGAATAATAAGCAAGCAAGAGAGAAGAAAAACAAGGAAAGGGAAGGATTTATGCAGTGTTTATGAGGCAGACAATGGTTTGAGCTTTTATCAATGTGAGCATTTTTTCTCTGTCCCGTACATGTACATGTAGCTGCCCTAGAATCTGAGAAGAGAGCCATGAAGAGTATAATCACAGCTATCGATGAGGACATCCAGGCCTTCAATACCACTCTCAGAGGAGTCATCGCAAGTTGGGAGGAGTCCATCGAGAGAGAACTTGAGCCTTTCCGTAACACAGATTTCAGCTGGTTTGTCAACCTGGTTAATGAGCTCAATGAGACTGTCCGCACGGTAAGCAAGTAGTAGGAGTAAAGAGTGAATACAGTGCAGTGATGTTCTCCAAGAAGATGATTTTAATGATGAGGAGGAAGATTATGAGAATGATTACTTTATGATTTTGGTGAGGTAAAGCTAATGATAAGGAAGAGGTTTGCCATTATAAACAGTGATAAAAGAGCTACATGTATGGTTGAAGAGCTACAGTGTATACATGTAAATGTCTATTGGAGGTGATACTGATAATTACATGGAGGAAGGGAAATGGTATAGATTCGCAAAAAACTTTCAATGATATATTTCTTTTGGCAAATCGCATTTCATTACTTCAATGTTTTACCTATTGCCCAATATTTTTCCTTAAATTGCTTTTTATATATTTTTTAAATGAGTTGCAGTGAACCATTGATTAGCCTTCTGGATCCTTGGTGTTTTGGCTGGCTATTGTTCACACTTTGCATGTTATATACAAAAAAAAAAAAAAAATTAATTCTCTGTCCACTGTGGTCAGCTACCGCTATAAAAAAATGTAGTGCACCACTTCTGTTAGGTTTTGTAAATGAAAAATGCATTTTTCAAATATCATAGTCTAAGCTTTCCATGCGCAGAGTTTAAAAGGCAACTTCATTTGCTTTATGTTTATACATGCTGTTACATTGATTTAGACTGAACAGATAGGTGCAAGTAACAATCAGTTGTTCAAACCATTTCTCCTCAAACCTGTTTACAGCTAGTGGACAAGGAAGAAGCTCTGTTGCTTTTGGAAATAACCGCTGAAACCTTCCGGGCTCCATATGTAGGAATTTTGGTCCGTGAACGCCGCCAGGCTCCGGTCTCGGGAACACCCGCTGGCAACCTAGATGCTGAAGCGATCAAAGAAGCTCTGGCAAATTTCAATTCTCGGTATGGCATCGTTACCAACCCTCGCCAGGTCACCAATCCTTCGGTTCCAGTCATCCCAGAGGTCGAGGCGGTTCAGAAGTCTGCTAGCAAATTCACAGCCATCCTTAACGTCCTGAAGAAGGTCTTCAATGGAACTTACGAGATGACCAAGCTGGATCTGGCGAATGGCGAAATCATTTTCAAGATATTTGTGAAGGTGAGTTTGGCCTGTAGTACCAAGCATCAAGAATATGCTAGTATTCCCAATTTACATGTACACTAACCAAGTCTGCTTTACATTTGTCATAGAGCTTCTGTGGTGGCTTGACATACAGATTGATTGTGCATAGATTTTAAAGAGTACTGTGTAGACTTTGGCATGTCATGGTACATGTATGTACATTACAAACATGTTATATTTGAAGAAAGAAGAAACAAAAAATATATGTGTACTGAAAGCAAGGTGTGGGAGCATTGTAGAAAATGTTCTGTTCATTGACCATACCAATGTTTTCATAAAGCATCATGCATCATGTAGTTGATTTGCATGTAATGATTTTTTATACAAACTCCCTGTTCTTTTATTGTAGGACTTCAGCAACTTAACTTCACTGACCAACTTGACAAGACAATACTTGGACATGCTGCCTTGGAATGTTCTTGAAAAGATCAACGTGACTAAGGTTCAGAAGATGATCGGCATGTTGCGTGAGGGTTCCCTCAGCGAGTTTAAGGCTCGCTTCATGGAGCAGTTCACTGCCAACCGCACCTACTATGAGGAGATGATGCGAGAGGTACAGACCAGGGTGCAGAGTGGTGTCCAAGACACCATGGCGACCCACGTTGTCCCTTACCTGGAGCAACTTGGTGATCGTATCGTGGAGGGTGGCCGTCCATTCTTCGGTCGCGTGATGGACCTCCCTGACAGTGAGGAACGTCGATCTTTCTTGGAGGAGCTGACCAATGAGATGGACTTGGCTGGACTACAGAGAATGACTGGTAGGATGAAGCAAACCATGTGTGGATTGTACAACACCATATCTGCTGCAGCCATGACGGTCAGGCTGGCTACATGCCCTCACTCCCTTCGTTCATGGTTGCCACCATACAAAGGTAAAAAATAATCTTAATAAGAGTTTGGTTCATAAGGGACTCTTTCCTGAGGATACCAATGAATACTATTTTCACATTTTGAACCGAGCTTCATGCGCTCAAACATTCACCCACTTTCTTCAAATGGGTTGAGAGTGGCAAGTGAGCTGTGGGGGGGGGGGGGGGGGGGGGAGTCATGTTGTCATTTTTCCCCCATTATACAGGATTCATACAAGATCATCAGTACGGTTCTGCTTTACATGTTGGTCCTAATAAATGAATTATGACAATGTAAACATCAAACTGAGCAAAACCAAATGGGATAATGTAATATTATGATTTACAGAACCTGAATACAAAATGTGAAGGAAAATCACAAGAATGAGCTCAAAAGATAAAGCTCTCAGTTTATTAGTTTTAAATTTTTATTAGTGAATATCAAGTGCTGGTAAAAAAAACCACCATTCCGTGAGAATTGCACTGTACATGTTTTTCTCATTTCATGTGTATTCCTATATGCACCGTAATATTTTATGATTACTACACGTACATGTACATGCACATGTAGGTTAATAAGAAACCCCACACAGATACTTGTATTACATGTATTATTTTGATATTGCATACAGATTAAGAAAATATAGGCGAGGATATCACTGGAAGAATCTTTTTACTTTCTTTGAAGAATATGTGCATGTATTAGATGATTCATTATTGGAATAAAACATATTCATTGTTTCCTTTGATTGTAGCCAATGCTCTCGTGATTGGAGCTAAGCACTACATGACCTTTGACAAGCAGTTCTACGACTTCTCCGGCAAGTGTGGCTATCTCCTTGCCAGGGACTTTGTCCATGAGAATGACTTCTCGGCCATCGTTGACTATGAGCGTGACATGGAGATCCCCATCAGGAACATGATGTTCATGATCAACTCAACAGCATTTGAGATCAAGTCTGATGGCACAGTAAGTTATCCTCCTTTGTGGTACATGGCCTGTGACCCTGTATCCTGTGAAAACGCTGGGGTTTTGCGACACATGTTCTCGTGACAATTTGCTCCGTGGTCAATTTGTGCACTAACCGATTTCTAAACTTCAACCCTGTACCGAACACTGTACGTATTCCTAACATAACCTAAATCCCTATTGCAACCCTAACCCTAACCCTCTATCGATTAAAGATATAAAGCCTGGTGCAGTTGTCGTCCTAGCATATGTCGGAGCACCGATGCTGGTCCTTTGAGAGGAAAGTCGTGATATAGAGTTTATGAGAACTGTCCAAACATTGAAAACAAATTAGCAAGTTTTCAGGCTTTGTGAAAGACAAGACTGCACATGGATGCGCAGCATGTTCATCAATATAAAGAGGGTCCCTTTACCGTGCTACACATGTTACGACGGCAGAAGTCTGAAAGTCATTGTTAGGTATTGTCTGAGAAGCAGCCAAATAATATTCTGCAGTCTTTTGTGAAATACATTATGTTTATCGTGATATACATCATATGATAAGCATCATTAAAGGAGCTACTCGGAGATGTACAAAGACATCAAAATGCAATAAATTTGGTATCAACGGAAAGGGGAAGATGCCCTAAAACATTCCATCAACATTCGAAATCCATAGGTGTTCATAAATTAATATTATTATGTTTCAAATGTGGGCCGAAATATTCGCATATTTTCGCCCCGCGAGGAGTTTCTTTTTCAACCCTGGAAATGTGACGTCATACACGGGACGAGTCCTGTCTAAGCAGACGATGTCCCATAACATCTTACACATTTTTCAGTGCCTGTTTTGTCATCTCCTCTTCATTTATTTCTCTTACTTGACTAGCATCAGTCTTAATGTTAGTCTGTTGCCTCACTCTTAACTTCGTGTATGGTATTATTTTGATGAAAAATGCAGCGTTAAAAAAATAAAGGAATCAGTCACTTGTAAACAAAATAAGACGCCATTGTATTTTCAGCTGCTTGCACCGGGGCATGTTCGGTGTTTCAAGAGGGAACGAATACCATCTATGCTATTATTCGGAGGGCTTTTCAATTTGAAAATGAGGTTTATTTCATTGATCATTGACCCTTCTCCTGTGTATTTGCAATCAAACAGATTTAGTTATCAGAATCAGTTCACTTTCCCTTTTAGAATGGTGTGAAATAAGGTCATGTTTAAATGTACCAAACTCTTTATAATTTGATAAATAATTGCATTGCAATTACGTTCATTCATTATAGGACGTCATCTGCTTAAGCAGGATTGGTCTCAAGTGTGACGACATCAAAACATCGCTATATTTCTGGCGAATCCTCGGATATTCCAGATGCTTAGAAGAGCTTTTATTTATGTTGTTTTTATAATCATCAGATACGCAGTTGACATAAAACTTGTACGATTGCCATCTGTAAGCTTCCCAGTTTCTCGTGATACATTAATTGCCATTATTTGTGATTTTCGTTGGATTTTCTTTGGATAGCTACATTAATAAACCTCCCATCCTTTTATCCAAGCATCTTGTGTTAACTGCAAAATTTTGTTCAATGAAAAATATTATGCAATTGAATGCAATGCAATGGGATATGCCTTCATTGATAAAATCACAATGCATTTTTCTCACTTTGGACAGGTTCGGGTTGACCGTCAGGCTCGTGAACTGCCACTACAAGTTGATGATACTGCTGTTATTCGTATTGGAGATAGTATCTTCTTGAAGAATGCTCACGGTGTCTCAGTCGTATGCAAGCTACCCCATGATATCTGCGTCTTGCAGCTGAGCGGACGATACTTTGACAGGACTGCTGGTCTCCTTGGCAACTTTAACTTTGAACCTTATGATGACTTTAAGACCCCAGGTACTTGTCTCATCACTCAGTTATAATGCCAGTTAGTGCTTAGAATGAAGTGGAAGATAATACATGATATGTTTAACCTTTTCAGTGCTCATTACATACACTTCCAAAAAGGTTGATATTATGTATGATGTTTGATACATGTGTATCTGTATTTACAAAGGAAAGCTTGTCCCTTTTTTTTGGAAAATCAATTTTTTAAATGAAGAAAAGCTTGCTCTTTTTTGGGAAGATCATAAATATGTTCATGCATTGTGAGGGTAGACATGTATAATACATGGATCACTGCTTGAATGTTGAATTATCTGAAGTGGAACCATTATTAAAACCTTTCTCACAAAGTATCCTCTTCGAGATACTTGCATGTGATGAGCTATGAGTTGAAGTAATATACCATACTGTGTGTACATGTAGTTCGATATGTTGCCTGTGGGATATTAATCAACAGAATTGCTTATATTAGTTCTGGGTAAATAATGAAAGAAGGAAAGGTTAATGGACACATGAAATTTAATTCTGCATCTTCATAGTCCTGGGAGAGGTGCAAAGATACTTCTCAATTATGGAGCACACTAATTGGAATCGTCCTCTTGTTTTCTCTCTCTGGTCGACTCTCTCCAGGCAATGAGGTCCAGACCAACGTCACATCCTTCACAGACTCCTGGAAGGTTGGGAAGAACTGCATCCAATCAGAGACTGCTTCACTTGACCTCAACAGGGTCATCCCGTCCATGGATGCTATCGTGAACTTTGACCCCCTGTACCCTGACAACCAGGCCTGCGCCAACTTGTTCCTTGACAACTGCTCTCCTCTTGCCCGTTGTCATGTCGGAGTAAGTTACATATGACCAAGTCCTAAGGGGATAGGGCTTTTCAAAAGATAGCGCCTGAACTTTGGAACAAACTCCCACAGAATTTAAGGAATGTCACTCAGTTGGATGAGTTTAAATCTGAGCTGAAAACATAATTGTTTTTGAATTTGTAACTAAGATTTTGTAACATCATCACAGTGATGTTCTAACATGCATAGAGACCATGTGGTATTATGCGTTTACTAAGCAATGTACTACTATTATATTATTATTACACTAAGAACATGTTTATTTTGTTATTTTTTTTGTATTGCGAATATCATGTGTGAAGGAATATCTCTTTGCACTTGGTAAGTGTTTGGAAATTATTACACTTGGAAGATATAAATAGATATTAAATGATACATGTACCATTTAAGCCGTTGACTACTGAATTCCCATAGGGATGATACAGGGACCACCCGGTTCCAGTAGACAATGGATTAAATCCAAATGCAGAGATGAATAGTTACAATAAGCATTTTGTAGGTTGAAAGTGTGCATTGAGAGATTTCTCCCGCTTGTTGGTACCTTTGTCAATGTTGGGGTTGAGGGGCCGGGGGGGGGGGGGGGGGGGGGGGGTACATGGTAGGTTATGAGAATATATCAAATACAGGTAATCATGCACATTACTCACATACAATTCAGGAGAAAAAAATGAATTTTACGAGCATTTCAAAATGCTGATACATTGTATTCCCCCTAATTTTGCTTTTTTTTTTGCTTTACAAATGTGAAATACTGCATTGTAATTAAATTCTTTATTTGGAATTCATGCTCAATGTAGCACTTTGGTTTGTTGGAAAGGGGGAGAATAGAACAAAATTATACAATTAGATGTCTTTCAACCAGTGAATGCTACATGTTTTATCAATGGTCTAAACTTCTTGCCATGATCTCAGGTCGATCCAGACTCCTTCTATAGGATGTGCATCCTGGACACACGTAACCTCCCACAGGAAGAACGACAGACCAAGATGTGCAACATTGCTGCCGCTTACAGGACTCAATGCTGGAATGCTAGACAACCAGTTAACATGCCAGATGCATGCAGTAAGTAGACCAATCTGAGACTAATTGAGTAGGTAGAGGTTTGCACGGTGGTACTGATATCGTGGAGAAGGTTTATGGTTCACCATGTGGTTAGTCGTGGAAAGGACTATTGAGTAAGAAGAAGAAAGTGGAGAAAAGTTGAGAGGAAAAGAAAAGGAAAGGTGAGATAGAAATTCAGAGAGTGTAGAAGTAATCTTTCTTGAAAGTGTGAAGTCCTGAAAGGACTGTAAACCAGATGAGAAGGCTGAGAGTGGGGAAGAGTCTTCTCCACTCTCAGCCTTCTCATCTGTTGTACAGTTTCATACATGTACACATGAGACTTCCATGTAACATCCTATCCAAGGGATGTTTGTAGGTATAAGTTCCATATTTATGTTTCATTTTTCAAGATTTTCTGATATATGATTTTGCAGCAATCAGGAAGTGAAAAGATATTTATTGTTACAACCTATTACTTGATTTGTTTTTCATTTCAGCAAATAAACACACCATAACATTTGGGTGGTGAAGGAATTTAAATATACATGTAGGGCAGGTCCATGGTACATGAACATGTATTTTGATATTTTGTGTCAAATTTGTTAAAAAAATAATGGAATTATGAACATCATTGGGATCTTAATTTTAATTTTCCATCATATTTAGTTTGATTAAAGTTGTAGGAGGGCTATCACCTTACTATGATCATTATGGTATACTGAAAGCATCAATGTAGTCTGATATGACTACGTGGGACAAAATACCTTGGATTTTCCCCATATCAAATCAGTTCTTACCAGGTTTATTCATCTGACCAGTAAAACTTAATTTCTCCTCTTCCTCCATTATTATGAAATAGTCACCTGTGAGCTTGGAGATGAGTCCTTCCAAGCTGGCAAGCCTGTCAGGATCGAGGGAGATGATGTACCTCGTATGGTGGATATTGTCTTTGTTGTGGAGGAGAAGCGATGCGCTGAACAGGATGCGCCCTACCTGGACAACCTCGTTCTCAGGTTGGCAGGAGAACTTCAAGATGCTGGTCAGTCAAAATTCATTTACTATCAAATCCTGTGATGAGGTGTTCGCGTGATTACAATCATGTATATACATAGTAGTAATTATTTTCATCACAAAAATAATATCAACTTACCTGTAGCAGTATTACTATACATTATCATTATTAGTTAAGTGCAGTCAGCATCCTGTTTAAATAGAAATGAAGCGTAGAATGAAAAAAAAAGAGATATTTAACCGAACCCATTCATTGCCTTTGGAATTGTATGAAACGTACAGGAATGAGATAATTCAACAGTAAATGAGTGAATGACTCTTGAAATGATTATATATGATGCAATGTATGACAGAGATTTTAACCATAAAAAGGGGGGGGGGGACGATTTGCCAAAATTTAGTGTTATGTCAATTATGATTTAATGATTTGGCTGCATGAAAACAAATCGTGAAATTTGCGAACGTTAAATGCCCGCAAATGTTTCTGCTTTTATCTCATGTATCTCATGAAGGAACTCTTTGTATTTTTTTGACCCATTTGAAATCAGAAGGATTTTGCCATTTATAATATTGATATCCATTTTATTTCAGGTTTCAACGACACTCAGTTCGGTCTAGCTGCCTTCGGTGGTTCTGGAGTCCACGATGCCGCCCACCAGCACACCATCAACCACAAGATCTTCAACGACAGATCCCGCGAGTTCCCGCTAGGTCGCGACTCTTTGGAGTTTGCCGATGGTGGCAGCAACGACACCTTCGCTTCCATCAAGCTTGCCGCCAACTATCCGTTCCGTGCCGGAGCTGCCAAGCATATCATCCTTCTCTCTTGCTCTGAATTTATGGAGGAAGATACAAAGGTAAGATATGTTTTTTGAACCCTGTGGTCATCCTGGAAAGCTGTTCCATTTTGTGTTTGGTCAGGATTATCAGGCTTTATATTAAAGCACCATTGAATTATTATGATTAGATTCAATGGTTTATTATGTACACAATACATTTTGCAGCCTGGTGGCTGAATTGCATGTACTTTTACAATCGCACGAGTACATGTATAAATACAAATCTAAAACAGTTAATACAGTAATGGTAGGAACGGTAGTAACAAAATGATAGCTAGGCAGGGAGGGAGAGGGAAAGAGAAAGAGAGAGAGAGAGAGAAGATTAACATAATGTGTATAAAATACAAATGCATAGTTGCATATTTACATATTCATGCAGTAAATGTACAAAGCATGTACAATTGTTGACATCAGTATTGAGAAATATGTGGATTCTGTGATAGGTAGAATTGAACATAAGCTTCACTGCATATTATATGATATTATTATGATGCCTCCTCAAATAGAGATGCCTTTCACATGCTCTGTTAATATCTAATGTTCAGTTTTTCAAGAATATCAGGCTCATTTTTTCTTGTTGAATGACTTGTGTAGAAAGAGAGGAAAGCAAAATTTATAAATATTATTTTCAATTTTTTAAAGCCATACGTGCATTCCATGATTGCAAAGAAACGTTTTGAATTGTACCCTTTGTGTATCATGCTCTTTCGCACTTAGATTCGTTCTAGTTGAATTTAATGAAACCTGCTTTTAATATCTTCCATTCACTTTACCTTGAAGGTCATGCTAGCATTTGAAACCCATAAAAGAAAACTGTAATTATATATATTTCATATGACCTGATACCTTATGTTTGCTACATTTCTATCATTTTATAGTTGAGTTTCAAGGAGCTATCCGTCATGCTTCGTAAGCGAGCCATCTCTCTCACCATTCTTATGGACTATCAGTTCAGACTCAAACAATTCAAGTCTGCTTCCAAGTCCAAGTCCAAGTCTAAGTCGGAGCTGGTCTATGGTAAGTCATTTGCATTTCACTTTCGTTAACTTCAAACCATTTTTATGCCTCCGCCCACCGAAGGTGGGTGCCGGAGGCATTATGTTTTCGGGTTGTCCGTCCGTCCGTCCGTGTGTCCGTCCGTGCGTCCGTCCGTGCGTCCGTCCGTGCGTCCGTCCGTGCGTCCGTCCGTGTGTCCGTCCGTCCCACTTCTCGTTACCGCGATATCTGAAGAATCATTTGAGGTAGGAACCTCAAACTTGGTACTAGTATGTATCCCCATATGAAGATGAACTGATTAGATTTTGGGGTAAGTAGGTCAAAGGTCAGAGGTCACAGAGGTCAATTTACATGAAATTACATAAGAATTCTTGGTTTTTAGCACCGTTACCACGATATCTCAAGAACTATCTGAGGTGAGAACTTCAAACTTGGTACCAGTATGTATCCCCATAGAAAGATGAACTGATTAGATTTTGGGGTAAGTAGGTCAAAGGTCAGAGGTCACAGAGGTCAATTTACATGAAATTACATGGAATTACTGGTTTTTAGCACCGTTACCGCGATATCTCAAGAACTATCTGAGGTGAGAACTTCAAACTTGGTACCAGTATGTATCCCCATAGAAAGATGAACTGATTAGATTTTGGGGTAAGTAGGTCAAAGGTCAGAGGTCACAGAGGTCAGTTTACCTGAAATTACATAAAAATTCTTGGTTTTTAGCACCGTTACCACGATATCTCAAACTGTTTGAGGTAAGAACTTCAAACTTGGTACTAGTATGTTACCGTATACAGAGGTAAGATGAACTGATTAGATTTTGGGGTAAGGAGATCAAAGGTCAGAGGTCACAGAGGTCAATTTACATGAAATTACATAAACATTATTTGGTTTTTAGCCTTGTTATCAAATATTTCTAGTTTTATATGAAAATGAAATGAAATAAATTTTTCTGTCTCCTGTGCATTTTAAGTGAAAAGATTTGTCATTTTGTTGGACCAATCCTTTTTAGAGTGTACATGTATGCCATACATTTCCAATCTGGTGATGGCGGAGGCATAAATTCCGACCGCGCGCGGTCGAATATTCATCTAGTTCTGTAATTCTTTTTCTATTATATGTTTACTGGCAGCCATAAAATGACATTTTATGCAGCTGAAGCACTGTTATTATTTGTATTATATTAACGAGTATAATTTAGCTTGAAGTACAAGTATCTCACAATGTGAATGATCATTGCATTGCAAGCATTGCTTTTGGTTTTAGACTAGTAGTAATGTCTGAGCTATTCCAATAGAGTGTACCTACACATATGTTTGTATGGCATTCTGACCTGCAGGTATTGACACCAACGCAACATACACCAGCAAGATGGCCGGTCAGGAAATCTTCAAGGGCTCTGGAACCCTCCGTCGCTACACCAACGAACCCGCCGGTGTCTTACCCCTCCTCGCTCAGGAGTCCGGTGGTGCCATCTTTGACAGTAGCATGCTCAGTGACAAGGGCTTCAACGAGGTCTTCGTCAAGCGCCTGGTGATGAAGAGCGAGCCGGCTCAGTGCCAGGTCTGTAGCTGTGTCCACGATGAGCTGGTCAACATTGGACGTTCTGTGTGTGAAAAGTGTTTAAATCCTCTCAATGTGTTTGGCGAGGTGAGTCATTAAAGATCCTTGTTACATGTAAGTCATGCAATCACATCATTAGATGCATTGCTTGAGATTCCTGACAATGCTTGGAATAATAAGTATAGCCTAAATCACCAATGTACTTGTACAATAGATGGTCAAGAAGGCGCAAAAGAACGATTTGTGTATTTTTTTGGAAAAATATGTACACTTACTGTATCTGCAAAAGTTTATGATCACCCATCCAAGATACATTTACTTGAAGAATACCAAACTTAAATCAGTTCATCATAGCAATTTATTAATTGCTCAGTTGGCAGGTACTCGCGCAAATCTTTACATTTACTGCCTGGATCTTCCGAGAAGAACTTGAGGGTTGCTTCACAACAATTCTGTTACAAAAATTAGTGTCTATACAGTCATTACAGGAAAGGGGGGGGGGGATTAATAGTTAACATGAGCCATCTTCTTGAAATTTTGCAATGGCATTGTGCAGAGCAGTCTTGTTACAACCAAGCCCCTTGTTGATTTGATGTTCAGAGTCTCAGAGATGGCCCTCTTGATGGAGGGTCACTTTGGGGGCCCTTTGCTACTGGCTTCTTTTTTGGCCCATGCTGAATTACAAACAAAATTGTCATACAAGACGTGTCTTTGCAAAAATGTTCATTCACCTGGAAACATAGCAATATTCTAATAATATGAACCACTGTACAATACACATTTATGTAAACATTCACAGAAAAATTTAATGCAAGTCCAGAATAAGATAAAAATTCCAGGTGGTCTTAAACTTTTGCAAATAATTGTAGGCCAATAAAGAGATTTGTTGTTCTTTTCTGATATTATAACACTGAACATATAAAAAAGTGCTTTATTTTTGCTTGCATTTTGACACTTTTTATTATCGTAAATTTTTCTGCATCGATCTCATTTCACACTAAAGTTCGTGTGAAACCTATGATCAAGTATTGCCAGGGTATTTCAATAATCATATCCCCATAAAAAGAAGTTTGAAGGGGGTATACAGGAATCAGCATACGGTCGGTTGGGCGGTTGGTCGGTCGGTCCTTTGCAAATCTTGCGCATCGAACTACTGTCTCATTCTTCAAGCAATACTCATGAAATTGGGCACACACATTTGTCTTGGGATGGGAGGCCCCTCGTAGACCGCTTATAGACAAATTCACCGCGCATTTTGACCCGCTGCATTTCACACTAAGCAACTTTCTGACTTTTTTCTTCGAAGTCTTGCGCATCTTTTTTTTACACCAAGTTGAAAAAATCTGTCATACTGTTACCGAGTCACGAGACCTTTTATGACCTTATGTCAGCCCGAAAACAGAGAATTTCTTAGTTTTGTGTACGAAACGAATGGGAAACTGCATTTCCTCATGTTCCTCCTTTATCACCTATAATTTCTTTGTTATGCTGTCATTATCATCTATTCTAACTGAATATTGGTTCATATAACACTGTGAAGCTGCAGAATTAAAAAAATGAAAAAGTTAAAGTTGGAAAACAACAAAATACATATGAAATTTGTAAAACAATAGAATAACGGTACATAAGAATTGAAATCACTTTCAAATTTCTCTTATGTAATAATTGTTTTAAGGTTTAGAGAGAGAACTGCTTGCATTAAAATTTTATCTCCAAGGCCTTTCTGTACTTTATCAATCAAAATGTAATAATTTGCACAAATTATAATAGTTAATGAAAAAAATAATGATTTACTTAAAAATAACAAGTGATCTGTGTTCTTTTCGTGATTCTCGATGTCCGTGCAAAATTTTGTGGTGATCGGTCATGTTGCGGCCAAGATCTGCGAGGGGGGCCTCTATGCCCCCTCCCGGTCAGAGCGGAGCTTGAAAGAGCCCAGTTCAGCAAGGGTTAATAGCAATTTGAAATACAGTTAACTTTACATGAGTCGAATCAGTTGGGACCACACAAAATAGTTCGACTTATGCAAAATTCGACTTAGGAAATGAAAACTACACATATTTTGCATAGTTTGGTAAAAAAATTGATTCGACTTGGGTAGCTTAGCAAACGTTGTGGCGCATAAAGACGCATATGACAAAATTATTCAAATCAAAATTGTATTCTATAGAGGCAGATCGTTTCGACTTATGCAAGGGTAACTGTATTCCAATTTGTGAAAGCTTGTTGCTGCAAAGTGTCTGTTTCTCCAAGTAAAGATTTTTTCAACTTGCATTTTCAGAAGGTAATAAGATTTTTTACTGCTTATTTTCCAGGAAATTCGAGCTGGTGTACGTGACTTTGAACTAAAATACCGTCTGCGTCACTGGAGATATCCCGACCAGATAGCAGAGGAGGAAGAGTAATAAAATCCAGATACACCTGTATGGATTATCTATGCAGTAGACTGTTCTTCCTTTAGTAGTTAATATACCTGATGTAGATACTTCATGACCAAATGTAGATATAACTCTTGTTAAGAGAGTAATTGGGATTGTGATGACATTGACTGTTTTTTTGTAAGATCCAAAGTAGATGGTAGTATTTGAAAAGTTATTCAGCTACACTCTAACTTCAGATGTAAAGAGAGTTTTGTATTGCGTAAGTGGTGAGGAATCGTTGCCCTTATATTTTATCAGAATATTAACATTTCAAGGCACTAGCCTGCCAAAATCTAGTGTTAAACAAGGTTTATTTCAAATACAAAGTTAGATTGAGCTGCTATAAGGAGTGTCCTTACCTGCTTTTCCCAAATTCTCTAAACATTCTGGGTTTCAGTACTCACTCAGTATTGTGATCCTCAAACTTCTTTGTGTATGAAAGATCATGTATTATGTTGGCTTTGCTTTTTTACTCTTGTGTGTTGCAGCTATGATGATTTCTGATGAAAATATTCATGTCAGATAAAAAATGGGGACCTGTGGTTGTTGTATGTTACTGTGAAATGATGTATAAATTTATCCTGTGTAATTCGCTTTATGTTATTGACGTGGACAATGCAATTTTTCCTCATTTATTTGATAATGTTATGTGAGGATAAGAGTGATTGTGATTCTGTGTATTTGACATACAGTATTAAAAACAATTCCATATATCACTTTTTATACTCTTGAACTAGATATTATTGTGTGTGCATTTACAGTCATGTAGTAATTCTCTGATCCCAAAATGAATGTGCAGCACTGTAGCTGAGGTAATAATAATATCCTTTCATTTGTGCACTCCTTGTAGTACTTGTTTACTGCTGGAGATTCCTAGCTGAATTTCCATGTAAATGTCTAAACATGTGTTATAAGACTGCGAAAAATGTATTGTCCAAGTAAAAATAGAGTTGTTGTGTTTCAAATAATTATGCGAGGTTGTTGTGTACATGTAACTTTAAAATGCCATTGGACAAAAGCACAATTTGAGAAAGTACTGACATTGCTCAGTTTGCAGCATTCCGTATAGCTAGAGGTGTATTTCCTTTCATGCACACACGCATATCACCACAGATAGAAACCATGCAAGAGCCATCTCTAAAGTCTTTCTGTTCTGTGTTCCTTATTTAGTGAATAATTTAACGTTATTCCCCATGAATGATCTTTACATCCATGAGGTCATAGAAACTCTATGCAAATGCCACGTGTCTTATTATTTACTAGGTTAACACTCTACCTTTCTCTGATAATAGTTTGATTGTCTGCTCCTTGTAACATGAAATATTTGGGTGATCAAATGGTATTGTATTAAAATTTGTTTTATGAAAGTTCATTTCACTCTGTGTATGCATTTGAATAATTTTCAAGGAATCTAATATTTATTTGGCTGAAGAGATTTTTGTTGTAGTAGACAGATTGACAGTGAGAGAGAGAGAGAGGAAAGGGAGGGAGAGGAGAGTGAGAGAAGGGAGGAGAGAGAGGGAGAGAGAGAGAGAGGGAAAGGGGGAAGGAGGAGGGAGGGAGAGAGCGGAAGTGAAGGGGAGGAAACATGGAAGGAGAAAGAGACACAAAAAACCTAATTTAAAAAAATATGTTATAATTCCCCCTTGTGATCAACTGCATGTTTGTATATTTGAAGAGATAATTTATAATCCTTTCTGCACTGGGCCATCATGAGCTACATGTAGCCCTGCAGTGGCGGATCCAGGAATTTCAAATAGGGGTGCCAGTGGGGAGGGAACGGACGGTGTGGGTGGGGGTATCTCCCCTCCCATGGTAAAAATCACAAAACAAAACAAAAAAATAAAGGGGGAGGGCGCCCCTGCTTGGATCCGCCACTACATGTACTGTTTTTATTCGTTTTGTACAAAAAACTCAAATTCTGTTTTTTTTTGGCTAACATGAGGACACAAAAATCACTTGACTCGGCAGATGGGACTTCCGATTTTTGTAGACTTGGTCTCAAAGATGCGCAAAATTTTAAAGAAAAAAATAAGAAATTTAATGCGGCGAATATTTTCTGGGGAGGGTGCCTCAGAAACCGCCAGTATATTAAGGGTCAAACATCCCAATGAATCAAAACAGAATAGGACTTTTGAATCACATTTCCTTCTCATTTAATGCAATTTCTTGAATATTAATTATTACCACCCCTTTTTGTTTAGGTATCCGATTAGAAATCATTACTCCTTGTAAGGAAATCAAACTGAAACGAAATTAAAAAGTTCGCCACAGGCCACTACCAACTCACTGTTCACGAGAAGTTTATCTTTTAATTTTCTATTTGTATTATTGGAATACTAAGCAACATATTTCCTTTGCGTTTCTATCGTAGTGCCTCTCCAAATACACTTCATCTATTATTTCATATGAACTTCTTTTGTGTGTGGGGGTGGGGGTGGGGAGGAAGTGGTTGAACCATGTTTATTTTGTTCTTGTTCATCATCTAATTACGGAAGCGTTAAAGTGCCATTCGACTTGACGACTTGTCGAGATATTTTATCTCGACAAGTCGACTTAATATCCATATTTTGTCGACTTGTAAAGATATTTATCTAACCATGTCGACTTAATAACTTTCATAAGTCGACATGGCGATATAAATTATCTTGCCAAGTCAACTTCCCAAAAATTATAAGTCGACATGGCGACATAAATTATCTTACCAAGTCGACTTAACAAAAATACATGTCGTCATGGCGAGATATATTATCTTGCCAAGTCGACTTCCCAAATATAATAAGTCAACATGGCGACATGAATTATCTTACCAAGTCGACTTAACAAAAAAATTATGTCGTCATGGCGAGATATGTTATCTTGCCAAGTCGACTTCCCAAAAATTATAAGTCGACATGGCGACATAAATTATCTTACCAAGTCGACTTAACAAATATACATGTCGTAATGGCGAGATATATTATCTTGCCAAGTCGACTTCCCAAAAATTATAAGTCAACATGGCAACATAAATTATCTTAGCAAGTCGACTTAACAAAAAAATTATGTCGTCATGGCGAGATATATTATCTTGCCAAGTCGACTTCCCAAAAATTGTAAGTCAACATGGCGACATAAATTATCTTACCAAGTCGACTTAACAAAAATACATGTCGTCATGGCGAGATATATTATCTTGCCAAGTCGACTTCCCAAAAATTATAAGTCAACATGGCAACATAAATTATCTTAGCAAGTCGACTTAAAGGAGAATCAACCCTTAATTACAAATTTACTTATTTTGGAAGGTGTAATATATTCCTACTTATTGGCCTAAATCATTTTCTAATAAGATATCAGAAAAAGGGAAAAATAAAGATATTCCAACAGCCGGTATCGTCTCCTACTCATTTCCATGGGGGCTGCCATTTTCTTGCTGATTTGGAGTTGTACATGAACCATTGAGAAATGTTCCAGTCAAGAAGATATATTGAATGCAATACCTAAATTGCTTTTCTTCATTAACTAAAATCCCATATGTGACGAAAAATATAAAGTGGGTGTTTACATGTATTATAAAAATTAAATCTTTATAATGATATTTTTAAATTGTCTGGTTTTGCTTAACAAAAATCTATTTTCTTGGGTTTGCCAAACAGAGCAGAACATAATATATGCAACATGCATTCTGACTTTTCAAATCCATTATCCGAAAGCAGGTGAATGCATAGCTTGCCGCTATAGATGCTCAGGGATGAAACATCCATAAATTTGAATTAATTTGCTCCGTCCCATACGTCACAGTATCGAGAAAATAGATTTCTATTAAGCGAATATCGATTTTCAACAGAAATATATAAAGAAATCTTCAGTTTAAAAATAAATTGACATATCTATTCAATATGTTTAATCTAAAACTGGTTTTTAATTTTGAAAAAGGCAATTGGGCATTTGGATTAAGAAAATCTTCATGTACACATAAAAAAAATGGCAGCCTCCATGTACTGCTAGCAGACGATACATATTGGGAGCAGATGATAAATTTTGCTCAGAAAATCTTGATTCGTATCGATCTCGTATATTTTGACGCGAAGCCATATAGTCCAACAAGTAGGAATAAATAACACCTTTGAACAATATCCTCTGTATTTTTGAGCGTAATTCTCCTTTAACAAAAAAAATATATCGTCATGGCGAGATATATTATCTTGCCAAGTCGACTTCCCAAAAATTGTAAGTCAACATGGCGACATAAATTATCTTAATGTGTAAACAAATCTTTCGGCATATTACTCCCAGTTTTAAAGATCGTATGCTCGATCTGTAATGAAAAACACAAGTCAGAAAAAATTGGAACCAGCGGGATTCGAACCTGTCATCTACTGCTTGCCGGGCAGCGACTTAACCACCAGGCTATTCTGGTTCACGGCCAAGTCACGACGAACTAGAATCAAATACCCAAGATCCTCTTCTTTCTGACTCATTAATATTCAAACGGTCCGCCGTAGACAATGGTTAGTAAATATGCCGAAAGATTTGTTTACAAATTAAAAATTCCTCCCCAGTCAAGCTCCTTCGTTTACTAACCATTGTCTACGGCGGACCGTTTGAATATTAATGAGTCAGAAAGAAGAGGATCTTGGGTATTTGATTCTAGTTCGTCGTGACTTGGCCGTGAACCAGAATAGCCTGGTGGTTAAGTCGCTGCCCGGCAAGCAGTAGATGACAGGTTCGAATCCCGCTGGTTCCAATTTTTTCTGACTTGTGTTTTTCATTACAGATCGAGCATACGATCTTTAAAACTGGGAGTAATATGCCGAAAGATTTGTTTACAAATTAAAAATTCCTCCCCAGTCAAGCTCCTTCGTTTACTAACCATTGTCTACGGCGGACCGTTTGAATATTAATGAGTCAGAAAGAAGAGGATCTTGGGTATTTGATTCTAGTTCGTCGTGACTTGGCCGTGAACCAGAATAGCCTGGTGGTTAAGTCGCTGCCCGGCAAGCAGTAGATGACAGGTTCGAATCCCGCTGGTTCCAATTTTTTCTGACTTGTGTTTTTCATTACAGATCGAGCATACGATCTTTAAAACTGGGAGTAATATGCCGAAAGATTTGTTTACAAATTAAGATAATTTATGTCGCCATGTTGACTTACAATTTTTGGGAAGTCGACTTGGCAAGATAATATATCTCGCCATGACGACATAATTTTTTTGTTAAGTCGACTTGCTAAGATAATTTATGTTGCCATGTTGACTTATAATTTTTGGGAAGTCGACTTGGCAAGATAATATATCTCGCTATGACGACATGTATTTTTGTTAAGTCGACTTGGTAAGATAATTTATGTCGCCATGTTGACTTACAATTTTTGGGAAGTCGACTTGGCAAGATAATATATCTCGCCATGACGACATAATTTTTTTGTTAAGTCGACTTGCTAAGATAATTTATGTTGCCATGTTGACTTATAATTTTTGGGAAGTCGACTTGGCAAGATAATATATCTCGCCATGACGACATGTATTTTTGTTAAGTCGACTTGGTAAGATAATTTATGTCGCCATGTCGACTTATAATTTTTGGGAAGTCGACTTGGCAAGATAATATATCTCGCCATGACGACATAATTTTTTTGTTAAGTCGACTTGGTAAGATAATTTATGTCGCCATGTTGACTTATTATATTTGGGAAGTCGACTTGGCAAGATAATATATCTCGCCATGACGACATGTATTTTTGTTAAGTCGACTTGGTAAGATAATTTATGTCGCCATGTCGACTTATAATTTTTGGGAAGTTGACTTGGCAAGATAATTTATATCGCCATGTCGACTTATGAAAGTTATTAAGTCGACATGGTTCGATAAATATCTTTACAAGTCGACAAAATATGGATATTAAGTCGACTTGTCGAGATAAAATATCTCGACAAGTCGTCAAGTCGAATGGCACTTTAACGCTTCCATATCTAATAGTCAAATAAAACTTCAAAATGTTCACTGACACTTTAAAGGGGACCAATCGCAACAAATTTGAATTTCTCTGTGCGTTGGGGTTCCATACAATATCCAAGCATCCTATATTAAAAAATATCGGCCCGTATTCTCGAAAGTGGTCTAATGGGGTGTTGCAAGAAAGTTGCGATTGATTGCAAGTTGCAACTGATCGGTACTGACCAATCAAAATCATTGTTGCAAGCGCATCTTCTTGAATGGGCAGACTCTGAACCAATCAGAATGGTTGTTCTAATTTGCTTTACAATTTGCGATTGATTGCAACTTTCTTGCAACACCCCATAAGTTTAACTGCCTTAACTTTATACACATGTAGGCCACTGCTTTATGGAAGGCCGTTGTCAACCCCTAAGTCCCGTATAAATTACTATATTTATGTAACAAAATAATGAAACAAAATTAATTGTTTTCTGGCATGAAATAAGCATTAGAAATCAATTCTTTCGTGTTGGTTTTTGTATTTGTAATTTTAGTCCAAGAACTATGGTGATTTTGTAGGTTTATTATGAGGGTGACATTTGGCTCTCCGTAATTCGGTGGCCTAATTCTGCACACTTAGGCGGGGCCTAAGTTAGGCGCCTTTCGAGAATACGGGCCGATAAAGTACTTCTGTAAAGAGATACTGCAGGTTTAAAACCCCCAAATTACACTCTTTATAGGGTAAAATTGATTCGTGCGTATATACTCCGGTCGATGCGAACCCATAGATTTCGGCAGACACAAGCAGCAAAAAAAAAAAGCCATACAAGCCTGACGGAATAAAGGCATGTATTGTGTTTGACTGTCCATTTAGTCACACAAGTATACCTCTGTTGGTACCTATACACATACACACACACACCTATATATATATATATATATATATATATATATGTATAGATCGTAAACAAATCAAGAAGGTTCTGCGTCGGTGTGTTGAAATAGATAGCAAACAATTATGTTGAAATAAAAACACCGCAAGACGTAAAATTTACTGACGTTTCGGTCACAGACCTTTATCAAAGTAAAGGTGACTAAAAGGTAAAAGTATCTTTTACTTTGATAAAGGTCTGTGACCGAAACGTCAGTAAATTTTACGTCTTGCGGTGTTTTTATTTCAACATAATTGTTTGCTATATATATATATATATATATACATACAGGTAGTGAAATATATATTGAAAAGTTCTAATAATTACGCAGTGATAAGGTGTGTATAAAATCCTAATTTAATAGCTAAATTAATTTAACTTTGAATAACCCATCCCATTAACGTCATTGCAAGAATATAAGTTCATTCAGCCGAAAATAGTACTCTATTATGCGACGTTGCGACATTTTGCGTCATTGTGAGATTACCGGTTGTAACGGGGCCTATTGTAGAGGTTTTGGGGAATGACATGATTTTACATAGTATTTTTTTTGATTAATTTGGGTTCGTGGTCCTTTAGTCTAATGAACGGTCCCCCTATCGTTATCTTTTTGTTTGTTGTTTGTTTTTGTGTTCTCCTTTTTGTGTTCTCATTTTTACTACAAGAGTCTTCTGCATTCAAACGACCATCACTTATATTTTGGTCATGGGAACATTTGGACACATGTTCTAGGTCATCCCATGCGAGCAAACCAAACCAAACAAAACAAAACATTCAGCGTGGTTATGTCTTCACACTCACATAATTAATCTTCCCATGCAATTTCGATACATAATTTTCAGGTCAAATGTCAAGATTAATCCTAACTGAAAACCACAAGGCAGACCACAAATTAGTACATGTACACAGAATAAAAAGGAATGCGGTATAATTTGAAATGCAGCCACCGAGGGGAATTAATTATTACAAACAATAGAAAAAAAATTATCAATGCAGTATATGATAGTAGCAATGATACTGCATGCAGTTGACCTCTTGATAAGAGTCATGATCATTGTTTACAATTGTTGAGTTATGCGCTGATGATTCTTTAGATTTGTAATGTAAAAGATTGTATTGTATATTGACACGCTCAAGCTTTTTAGGACTGGCATACAGGGCACACATATTTTTATGAGGAAGTGCAATGTATATTAGCACCTCTTCAAAGATATCATTTTTAAGGGAGATATGGTTTTGTAGGGTGGTTTCTAAAACCGTTTATGTCTCTTTGTTGGAAGAACTGATCGTCCAAATGCAACACTATAGAAAGTAGGCTTAGTCGGTACCAACAGTTCAATATCTTTGAAGAATTTAACCCTTGCTATCAGCTTCTACAAAAAACAGTCAGAAGTAAGAGAGATAAATAAATTAACCAGAGTCGCGAGTCTATTCTGACTGGTAAGTAATGTAAGTGTAGCGAATAGCTGTAGACCTGAAGGGCAGATATAATCATTCACTTGCTGCCGCTGGACGCTTGATTTTGCTGCTGAGGGAATATTTGAGATGATGGCAGGTTCATTGAAAATACCTTCACTGAAAGGACTCTTAGTGATTGTCTTGTCATGCTTACAAGGTATGTATAAAGTGATAGATGCCTATTTTTTTACAATGATGATGATGATGATGATGATGGTGATGGTGTTGGTGGTGATGATTATGATGATGATGATGATGGCGGTGATGATGCTAGTAATGATGATGATGATGATCATAATGATGATTATGATGACGACGGTGATAATGATGAAGATGATGATGAAGACAATGACGTTGAATATGATTCATGGATAATGATAATGATAATGATCATCATAGGCATACGACGTGGGTCTGCTAGTGATTGCATCCCCCTTCATCCCGCACTGTTAAAATTACCAATTTGGGCAACGCGTACCATATTCCGGCAGCGAGGTGCTTTGTATGCAATTTTTTCTTAATATAGGATTTGAAGGTTTGCATGGTGAAGTTGTAATTCAGAAAAAAGGTTTGCGGTACAACCATGTGAGTTGTAATAACTCCACGTTCCGGTCAGAATGCTCTGGCCGTCGTCAGGAGAATGAGAAGAGCGAATAAATCAGCAGAATTTATATATGAAGCGGCAATTCACCTATTAAAATGGAGGCAAACAATAACATCACGGAATTAGTATAGAAAGAAATAGTAACAGTAACATCAAAGTACCTGCATTGAAAGGATAAATAACATCAAGGTACCTGCATTGAAAGGATAAGTAACATCAAACTACTCCTGCGTTGAAAAGAAACATTGAAAACAAGTGAACAATAGGACTAAGAAACCAATTAACCGTCTGGATAAGCTGGAAACAAAAGGGGGATTAGGACCGTAGGTAATCTGTGGAGAGAAACATAACATCCTGTTGAGGAAAGAAAATTAAGGTTAAAACATACATATGGAAAAAGGTGAAATATTGACACCAGAATGAGTATAATAATAATAAATATAATGAATGTTGTGAATGAAGTGGACCGGTGTGGCTGTGGAGAGAGAGGTGAAAAACAATGATAATGAACAAATTGAGGAGAGAAACATGAAATCCTGTTGGAGGTAATCTGTGGAGAGAAACAAGTCATCCTGTTGAGGAAAGACATTAAGGTTAAAACATACATATGGAAAAAGGTGAAATATTGACACCAGAATGAGTATACTAATAATAAATATAATGAATATTGTGAATGAAGTGGACCGGTGTGGATGTGGAGAGAGAGGTGAAAAAACAATGATAATGAACAAATTGAGGAGAGAAACATGAAATCCTGTACCGCAAACCTTTTTTCTGAATTTTTCTTACTTTAAAAAAAATTTACGATTATAATGAAGTGTCAGAACCTTCCGCTTGTTCGCTTCGCTCGCTCGCCAGTTTAGAAACGGTGAAGTTAATATTTGAGGAAGAGACGCCAGCCATTTGTCAAAATTGCACCCATACATGTGTTATTATGATGATGATGTAAAGGCCCGGTCACACCGCCAGAACTTTGCTGGAGCGTTCCTGGAGCGGTGAAAAAAATTCATCACCGCTCGTAACCGTTCACCACCGTTTAACAGAAGTTGGCCCCCGTTAAAGGGAGCGACAAGTCGCAATCTATGGGCGCTTTTACAGTTGGCTACTCCTTTCTCTGGATCAAAGTTCAAAGCGACTTCAATTTATCGTGCGCAGCTAATAAAAGTTCGCACATTGACGAAATTTGAGTTAACAAGATCGCGCGTTCTTTATTTCAGTATTTGAATCTCATTGGTCGGTTGCGTATGGAGGGATTCGAGTTAACGATCGCGCGAGGAATCCGGCAATAACATTCCTTCGGTAGCGCACGATTGGACCTGATTGTATCCGAATTTCCCCGAGTCAGGCCAACTGGTCAGGCCCATGGATTACGACTTGCCACTCCCTTAAAGGCAACGCCGTATACGCTCGGCCACAGCTGATGGTCCCTCCTACCGCTCCGAAAGTTTTGAGCTGCACAAAATATTGCGAGCGGTGAGGAGCGGGCAATTTTCCCCTCCGGCAAAGTTCACCACCGCTCCAACAACGCCCAGTCAAAGTTTGGCACCGCTAGACGCAAGTTCGTGGACGCTTGGGTCCGCTAGGCCAACGCTGGACCACCGCTGCTTCGCCAGCTTTGCCCGGGCGGTGATTAAACGTTGCACAAACTTTGGTGGAGCGGTTGTAAGCGTTTTACGAGCGGGCACGGGATTGCTGGAACGGTGTCGGGCGTTGAAGTAGCGATCCATTGCGGTGATGAACTTTGGTTTGGCGTTGGTATGGAGGTGTCGGAGCGGGACCAACGCTCGCTACCGCTCGCTACCGTTAAACCAACGCTAAAGCAACGCAGGCTTCAGCGGTGCACCGCTAAGGCAACGCCCGTATTTTCGATTTTTTCCCCATTGTCGAAATTCGGCCCCCCTCTCCCTACCGTTCAAGGAACGCTCCAACAAAGTTCTGGCGGTGTGACCGGGCCTTTATTATTATGATGATAACAGTGATAATAATCAATTTGATGGATGGATGATGATGCTGCTGATGATGAAGACGACGACAACAGGGATGATGCCGAGTCGGTGACATTACTGACAGTGATAAAGTTAATGATGTTAGTGATAGTCCTGTAGTTGGAGTGGATCTATTCTAATAAATTGAGACATTTAATGTCAGTCGTTATGTTTTCCGAAAATAAAATTGTCCACTGTGAATGTAGGCCTATACGGATTAGTCACCCGAGTAAGGATATGTTGAGCATAAATAATTATTCCTTTTCCAGTAATTATGCTATTATTTCCTTTTTCTTCCAGTTGAATCTGAAATATGTAACACACCAGGGTGGTTAGAAAATGAGGATTCACAATACCTGATAGTTAACTCGCAGAGGAGCTATGCTGATGCACAGCAATTTTGCCGGTCAATAGGAGGCAATCTTGCTTTTATTACATCTAAGGAACAAAATGTAAGCTATCCATATTGTTATAACTTTATTGAAAGGCGTTTGACGACGCCCTCACGAAAATGAACTAGGTTTAACAATATCAGTAATAATTTGCTAATCCATAAGAAAAGTAAGAAATAATAAGGTTCTTTTATTTCATTTGCTTTGTCAAATATAAATATATGTGCAAAATAAAATGTAAAACAGTGATAGGTAAAATATACTTTGGGAGGGTACCCCATGAAAAAAAATGATTAATTTTTATCCAATGGAGTCCAAATAACGGATATTAAAGAATTAAATCAAACCAAATTACAAATAGATTGACGGGGCAATATGACTGCATCGCTCAGAGGATTAACCCGGGTCACCGAGTTATTTTCAAGCCTAGAAATCATTTCGTTAATATGAATTATAATTTTAAGATCAATATATTGTCACATATTATTCATTAGGTTTAAAGTTGGCATTTATATTTGTTATTTGTGATAACATACATGTACATGTAAAACACTATTTAGGGTTAGGGTCAGGGAAGGGAAAAGGGAATGTTTTTCTTATTCTATGATTTATTTGATTTGAAATGTTTTACAAATCACGTTGATAAATCTCAAACTTCAGAATAATATCTTTGACCAGACAATGTGACTATGCACTGTTGACGTAGTCCAAATTCATATTGTGGTAATTTCTCTGAGTTTTCGCTTAGGTTTTATCACCACTTTTCCCAATGTACAGGCTTTTCTGGTTACATATACAACGAAGTCTGAAGGTGGATATAATTATTGGATTGGCCTAAATGACGTAGACAGTGACGGGGTGTTCACCTGGATAAACAACACCCAATCAGGGTAAATTACAGTTATTGTTAAGTGTTAAGTGCATTAAACCATGAAGCTACAATGATTAAACAGATCTGATTGATACACGTCTGTAAAAACCCAATTACACACACATACACACACACACACACACACACGCAGACATGGGGGGGGGGGGGGGGTAGCCTTTAATCACGGGGGCATGCCAGCTCTTTGCTTTGCTACTGTACTACTCATGGGCGTCAATCCCGGGGGGACGCGTCCCCCACCAATTTGAAGGCGGGGGACACAATATCAAATGTCCCTGTAGAGCCCACAAATGTAAAAATCAACCACAAATGTAAAAATTACCACAAATGTAAAAACATTGCACCGTAAATGTCAAAATAACCACAAATGTCATAACATGTCAACCACAAGTGTAAAATTAACCACAAATGTAATAAAAATCCCCCACAAATGTAAAAATCTGTTTAACCACAAATGTAAAAACATTTCGCCTACAAATGTAAAAATTTCCATTTTTACCACAAATGTCATAACACGTCGACCGCAAATGTAAAAACTCATTGCTTGCAAATAATGCACCGATGTAAGTTGTTATGGTAAATTGCCACTTGGTCTAATGCCAATTGGTCTAAACACCAAATGGTCAAACATCATTCGGTCTATTCGTCCATCACCAATTAGTCTAATCTACATTTCGTCTAATAGCCATTTGGTCTAAAAATCAGTTTAATTACTTCGTCTATAGCCAATTCGTCTAAAACTTATTTGGTTTAATACCCATTTGGTCTAAACGGTTCTAGGACTCCTACCCCCTGGACAACCACCCCCCGGATAACCACCCCTAGGATAACCACCCTCTAGGACAACTACCCCCTAGGACAACTACCCCCTAGGGCAACCACCCTCTAGGACGACTACCCCCTAGGACAAGTACCCCCCGGATAACTACCCCCCAGACAACTACCCCCTAGGACAACCACCCTCTAGGACAACTACCCCCCGGACAACTACTCCCCAGACAACTACCCCCTAGGACAACTACCCCCTAGGACAACTACCCCCCGGACAACTACCCCCGGACAACTACCCCCTAGGACAACTACCCCCGGACAACTACCCCCCAGACAACTACCCCTAGGACAACTACCCCCCGGACAACTACCCCAGAAACTACCCCCTAGGACAAATACCCCCTAGGACAACTACCCCCGGACAAATATCCCCCACCAACTACCCCCGGACAACTACCCCCGGACAACCACCCCCTGGACAACTACCCCAGACAACTACCCCCTAGGACAACCACCCTCTAGGAAAAGTACCCCAAATTGGACTTAACATCACATTGAACAAGATTGTGCTCGTTCGCTACGCTCGCTCGCCAAAATAGAATTAATATGGTCTTTAGCAAAATTTCTGCCCCGACCTGCAACAATAAAGCCCAGATAATATACCAAATTTTATTAAAAGAGAAGTGTTTGTTTTCGCTCATGCTTGCTCGCTTAATTGTTCCTCCTCCAACTTCCAACAATAAAACTTAGTTTATTACATTAAAAAAAAACCAACAAAAACTAGTTTATATATACTATCATTTAAAAGGAATTGTTTGTTTTTGTTTTTTTGTTTGTTGTTGTTGTTGTTTTTTTTTTATTCAATGCATGAAGGCAGGTATTCCCATGTGCAATATCAACTCTCTATTAGATGTTTTGCATGATCAACAATTAAGGGGGGGGGGGGGGGCGGGAAGGAAAACAAATATTCCAGCCGCTTGTCACACCCCCCTCTCCCTCACGCATTCTACAATTATGCAACTCGTTACAAAGCTACCAGCCAATCGAGTATTAAAGGAAACTAGCATTGTGGTTGGTCGATTTAAAAAAATAGTATGCGGTATACCATCATGTTAAGACGGATGAGAAATTCAACTGTACAATGCACCATCAAACACCGAGTTTAAACACCCAACTTTTAAAACAAAAATGTAATACCAGGGGAAATCTCCCCCCCCCCCCCCGTGATCATGGGTATAGACACATTTTATCATTATAATGCACCAAAATCCTATTTATAACCAGATTTCCAAAACGGATACTCATTATATCCTTACTGATTGTTGGTCACCCCCCTCCACGTCCTCCCCTGGCCGAAATCAGTTTAAATGCCATCGAGTACCTGGGAGTTGTAACTGTTTGGGGGGATAGTTGACCTACATGCCATGGGTGAGAGTATGTTGGTTGTTGTCCGATTAATAATTACCCTACGTCGCTAATGTCCCGGTGGTAGTTACCATAGGTTGTATTTGTCAAGAAGATGTCATAAAGAGTGGATGCGCTAAGGGGTAGTTGTACGGGGGGAGGGGGGCGTGTTTTCGTTTTACATCGTCGCATAGGCAATTTCGCGAGAAAAAAAATCATGCAAGTGCTCTGGTGAAAGAGTCTAAGTCGTCAGCGCACATCCTGTAAAACTACTCTATGCAAGTTGTGCACGATCATACAGCCAGCCTGGGAAGCTGCTGAAATAAAGTAAGGTGAAACTGAAAGAAAATACAAGTCTTAAAGTTGTAGTCTCTCTCAAAGTCACCAAAACGGGGCTTCTTGACGCTCAAATACTGCCCTCTCTTGTCAGTGGCGCAAATCCTGACAGAAAAAAATACGCGTCTGGGGGTAATTGTCCTAGAGGGTGGTTGTCCTAGGGGGTGGTTGTCTGGGGTCTAGTTGTCCGGGGGTAGTTGTCCTGGGGGTAGTTGTCTAGGGTGGTTTTCCATGGGGTGGTTGTCCGGGGGGTAGTTGTCTTAAAGGGTGGTTGTCCAAGAGGGTGGTTGTCCTAGGGGTAGTTGTCTGGGGGGGGGGTAGTTGTCTGGGGGGTGGTTGTCCAGAGCATGGTTGTCCGGGGGTAGTTGTCATGGGGGTAGTTGTCCTAGGGGGTGGTTGTTCGGGGGTAGTTGTCCGGGGGGGGGGTAGTTGTCCGGGGGGTAGTTGTCTAGGGGGTGGTTGTCCGGGGGGGGGGGGGGAATCCAGTGTGCATACATTATTTGTTGCTATGTCCCGATGTCCGGCAAGCTTTCAGGTTGTCAAGAACAACCTTTATTTGAAAGGTATGCATAACATTTGTATACATTACCGAAGCGGTCTATTACCATTTGGTCTATAGTCAATTCGTCTAATGGCCATTTGGTCTAAAACTATTTTATCTAATAACCATTTGGTCCATTATCAATTGGTATAATTGCCATTTCGTCTAATCAACAAATGGTCTAAACCCAGTTGGTCTAATACCCATGTGGTCTACATATCATTTGGTCCATTTGTAATTGACGTTGTAAAGATACATGTATCTCAGTTAAGAATGATAACTCTATTGTTAATGGCATATGAGGTTGTTTTTTATGGCATTTACTGTTTAATTTGTTAATGAAACACACTTTGGAAGCTAATCAGTTTTGTTTGTTTTGTTTTGTTATTTTTTTTTGGGGGGGGGGGTGGGTGGGCATTCTCCTTTATTGAATTTGTTGATGTTCAATTCTAAGACAACCATTTCCTGGATACAGCATCTATATCTACATTTCTCCAGAAGTAATAATATATTTCAAATCAATTGAATATTTTTGTCATCTCTGGAAGAGCTCAAACACATTTACTATGCAAGGCTTGTCGTGAATGAAACTAACAATTGAAAAGAAAGGTGTGAGTGCGTGAATGAGATCAAAACCAACAATTGGCAGAATGGAAAAAGAAAAAAAAAAGAGAGATAAAAAGTTGAGAGGAGATGTGTGTAATTGGAGAATATTGGGCAAAAAGAAGGAGAAAGGGAGACAGAAAGCACAAGCGAAGAAATAGTGAAAAAGAGAGGGAATCACTGGGGGAAAAAGGGAGAAATAAAAAAGTTGAGGGAAGATGTGTGAAAGTGGAGAATTTGGGGCATAAAAAGGGAGGAATGGAGGGAAAGCACAAGGGAAGAAATAGAGAGAGGGAATCATTGGGGAAAAAGGAGAGATAACAAGTTGAGGGAAGATGTGTGTAAGTGGAGAATTTTGGGCATAAAGAGGGAGAAAGGGAGGGAAAGCACAAGAGAAGAAATGGTGAAAGAGAGAAAGGGAATCATTGGAAAATAGATTTTCTGTCAAATGAACTACATGTATAAGGTAGAGAAGTAGGAATCAACCTGTAACTGTAGTGAAGTATACCCCTTTTTCCTGCCGGGGGGGGGGGGGGGGGGGGGTTGTAGGTTGAAAATTGCCCGTTACATTTTCACTACATTCAGGGTGGTAACAAAAATCAATATTAAATATACGGTGGAAACTTAGTATAACGAGGTCCTTGGGACTATTAAAATTACCTGGTTAAATCCAGAATCTCGTTATATCAGTTAAACAAAAAAATATAAAGAGTTGAGACCAGAATATTACCTTGTTATATCAGGAATATTGTTGTATCAGACCTCTTTATACTGAGTTTCGACTCTACCATGATAAACATTTTTATCACACCCTCTTTATGGAGAAAGATCTTTTTCTTCATCAAGAACCAAAAAAAAAAAAATCATTTTTAATAGTAAAGGCCAATTGAGAGAGGTGCTTGTGAGGTAAAGCTCAGAGTCGCCAAATTTCATATTATTGATACATGTATGATCAAACTTGTTTCAGGGACGGTCTCTTCTTGATGCCAAACGCCGCATGCAGCCCCGTGCTATCGATGAAGTCCTCCGCACAAAAGTGCTCGGAGCACACAACACTGCGGTCACTCGGCCCCTTCCAATGGGCGCGAGTTAATTTTACTTTTGCGGTCCATTTCCTTCTTATATTTGGGTCTTTAGGGAATAAATGTAGACTGACACCCTCCTTTGTGGTGTTGCTGCAGCCTGCAACAACGCAGCGTTGCGGCATACTTCGCTTTAGAGGTGGTTTTCGAGGTGGTATATACAACAGCAAGTTAGTTTGCACATGTGATAGGGTAGGTGCAGGTAATATGGGGCTGCAGGTAATATGGGACCCTGAGCTGAGGTTCACAGTAAAAGCCACAGCAACCATACATATTTTGTCAATTTCACTGAGCTGGAAGCCTAAGCATTGCATTATTCTTGGCATAGGACTGGTCTGCAGGTTTACTTTTCTTCAGACGATCTATAAATTATATAATTTTAAGTCAACATATTCATTAAAGGTTCTTAAAATGTGAAATCATCTTACAGTTAATGACTTTTATACATTTTAAAGTAAATACCAGACATAATAGAGTCGTTTTAATGTGAACCTAATGTCTTTAATTAATGGTCCCATATTACCTGCACTGCAGGTAATATGGGACTATTAGTGATGATGTCATAATTTGCATATAATGGACAGGGGGCTGGTGATAATTTTGTTTTCTTTACATTAAAAGTTAGACTAGTCGTTACTGATTCATGGGAACAAAGTATATTCTGTGTGTCTTTATTTGTCTTTATGCAAATTATGCAAATGAGCTTAAGGGTCCCATATTACCTGCACCTACCCTACATATGCAATATTGTAAACAAGCATCCCTGATAGCAGAAAGTGGTAAAAATTACGTGATATTTACGTCGTGGTTTTCGTCTTTTTTACGTCCTGTAATTACGTCAATAAGACGACAACTTGCACCAACGCAAGACGTCAAGAGGACGTCTTATTTTGACGTCATTTGTACACTGTAAAAACTGAAGTGCTGTATATAGCACTTTTTGAGGGCATGGATAGGGACTGCACTCACAGTGCTATTGAATGCACACAGCGTGCTATTTCAGCACTTTCACGGGAGCTGGACCACCTCCTTAAACTGCTAAACATTCATTAAAAAAAAAATGATTTGGGCGAGCTTCGAACCAGCCGTCCGCTGACCGAGAATTGCTGGTATTACCGCTAGACTAACTCACATTGTACGATTTAGAGCAGATCATATTGTTACATAGTGAATTTACGCCACCACATAGTTCATGTTATCTACCTTGACTCCCATGACTAAACTGGATTGCAAGAAGCATTCGTTAGTCCATCGGTAACGTCAGCGCCTCTCAATCAGCGGAACCTGGTTCGAGGCTCGCCACGGTCACATTTTTTTTTCTGGTAAATTATCACACTACAAGTGCTATAAACAGCATTTCAGGTGCAGTCACTATACATGCCCCTAAAAGTAGCACTTTAGTTTTTACAGTGTACAAGACGTAGAGATGACGTCAAAATAAGACGTCCTCTTGACGTCTTGCGTTGGTGCATGTTGTCGTCTTATTGACGTAATTACAGGACGTAAAAATGACGAAAACCGCGACGTAAATATCACGTCATTTTTAACACTTTTTGCTATCAGAGAAGAGGAATGAAGACGTAGAGATGACGTCAAAATAAGACGTTCTCTTGACGTCTTGCGTTGGTGCAAGTTGTCGTCTTATTGACGTAATTACAGGACGTAAAAAAGACGAAAGCCACGACGTAAATATCACGTCATTTTTTAACACTTTCTGCTATCAGGGATCGACAATGTCGGTTTGTGACGTCACACGTCAATCATGCTCGCGGAACGAGAATTCGGGGTTTAAAAGGGGGCGGAGTTTAGCAGACTGTTTTTGACATGAATACCTGGGGAAAATATTATTTTAAAAATATTTTGATACGTATTTATTGTAAACGGATTTCATTTTTCAATTTAGATGAGTATCATGTACAAAATACCAAGAATTAGAATTTCATAAAAGGGGACCTTTAAAGCAACTTTTTCTCATGAGTCTTTCACTTAAAAAAAAAATATCACAATATACATGTAACAATTCCCGAGGTGACATAATACTGCAAACCTTTCCAGACGAATCAGTCGTAGTTAAAAAGCGCTATATAAACTGTTTATCACTGTTTATTTCTTATAACATGTATCAGTTTTCTATAATCTCGGCGACAATATTTAAGTTTGTATAGGCGACGGCTGTAAAGCTTTGATATTTTTTTTTACAATACAGTAAATATACAATTACTTTATCTCGAAAGGTTTACAAACTGGATTTCTCCACCTTCACCCTCTAATGAACGCTGTGTTCGTATGAGATCCACATACAGTGCTGTAGACCAAGGTAAATGGCAAGTGAGCTCCTGTTCCTCTACTCGGGTTCACATTTGTCAACGTCCTAAAGGTAGGTCAAGTATATACAACCAGTTACAACCTTAGCTCAAAACGAAACCGTTATACAATAAAGATAATACACTAGAAATAATTTGAAATAGTCTTTTTAGAGCGAAAACGTTTGAATAAAAACACCCCGCAAATTCACTGTCCTACATTAGAAATTATAACTTGTGGTTAATGTGGTGTCATGAAAACATATCTCTCGTTCTTAAGGAAATGACCTTTTCTGTTCAATGTGGTTTTATACGTGGTTTCTAAAATAAATATCCTACTTAATATGGTAACAAAAAAAATTGATGCATGTTGGAAAGCTCTCAAACTACCTCGAAGGACTGAGTGATACCTCCTACAAAGCACTGAGCAGTGACGAATGGCCAATTTATGATATTGGACTTTTGTATTATGATATATCTAAAAAATTATGTGAAATAATGAAAGGCCTCCCAAAAATTATTTCTAAATAATCGAATTTGATGTACTCGAATTTATTTTCTTAAAAAGATATTTATGTCAAATTTCTTTTTTGAGATCCCCGTTGTCTATGGCACCTATTTGAGCAATCTCACTTTCGCATTTATGGAGAAGGGAAAAAATTTGACGCTGCAAGAACAGCTTGTCTGAACGACGGTGGGGATCTGGCTGTCATCAGATCAGACGAACTTAATGTAAGAGTTACATAAAGGGGCGTTTCCACTACACGAATAGGATGAAGCTGTCACGCGTCCCTCTTGAAGGCCAGCGACAAAAAAACCTCGCTATATAGTGCAAGCACGCTTCCACAATACATTCCCCCTCCACCGCTCCGGTCTGGGGCGGATAACTGTCCCCTTTATTGTTGGATAATTGTTGGATAATATAAGGAAACAAAATGATCTAAAGAGCATTGATTTTCATGGTAACAGATAAATCGTTTTTAGGTATATGAGTGTTGTGCGTCGGGTGAGTGTGTGTGCGCGTAAGCGATGTGATAAATGTGTAGGGACGGCCGTCTTTGGGTGGGCGTGAATATACGAATGGGTTAGGGTGTGTGTGTTTGTGTGTGTACAACTATATGAGAAACGAAATGAACGCTTTTGACATTACAAACACTTAGAAAATATGCAATCATTTACAAAAGACATGAAATCAGTTCCACGAAATAATTTTCTCTTCGAATGTATAAAGTCTTTCTTGACAGCGATGGTAATCGCCAGCGTTTCACCGATCCAGTGTTACTGGTTTGGCCTTCAGGACGTGGGCAGAAATGACACATTCATATGGGTTGACGGTACCAGGCTAAGGTAAACATATGGCAGTACTGCAATTTCATATAATGAAACAAAAATCGCTCAGTTAACATTATTGATGCAACACATTGACAAAACACCCGAGCTAAAGTGTTTTTTCTAGAGAAACATGACTATTTTTTTCATTCACCAGAGACCAGGATATTTTTAGGTCATTATCATTATAGCAAATATATCCATGTTTAAGAGACAACTATAGACCTACCTCTTTCCGCAGAACTACTGTTTGTTTCATTTTCATGTATTACATATTTGTAAGCGCTATGATACATATTGTGTATAGCGCAGTATAAATGACCATTATTATTATCATTATGATATAAACTTTTTGCAGAATATGCTACAGATATATGATTTAGACTCTCATGTACAAACAAAATCTTCAAAATTTGATTTGAACTGAAATCTGGAATTTAAAATTTGAATGATGTATTTTGAAAAATAGCATTATCATACTACAATTAAATAAAAGAGAAGGTTTCATCCGTTGTGTGAAAGGCAGGTGCCAATGTATTATTTTTCCTGTATGACACCTGACGAAAGAAAGAAATAATGGATTGACTGTGCCATGAAACGGAGTTTGGTCTGGTCATTAAGTTGCTTGAAAGCAGCTGCAGTAGCAGTGTGGGAGACATCTGTTATTGGAGCCTTGGAGGACAACGGATGCTCTATGTTTAAGAGACAAGTTTGGCATATTTAGTGAACACGCACGATCTACACTGACTGCTTTGCTGCTGCACAGAACTCTATACAGAAAAAATTTGAGTTAGATATATTTAAAAAATCATATATAAAATATCTAGGTTATTTTAACCCTGGCAATGTGTGACTGTAATATGAGATATTTGTAGTACTCGTAGACGAACATAAAGTCATATATTGTTCACATGCCTTGGGAGTATTAATATGATTTTTGTAAAATCAAAGGAAGTCAAATCGGACAAGTCACGGTAACGATTCCCAACGAGCATAATGGTTCAAAATTCATTGATGAATTGTTTCGTTTATACCAGAAGACATCCAACGTCCTTCAATGTCGACTCCACGTCCTTCAATATCGTCTGTATCCATGACTGAATAGGGAATGATAATGTAATATTAAAATGATAGTTTTCCAAAGCGCGCGCGTGTGTGTATTTCATAATAATGACAAATAATGTTACAATGTTTTTTTTATGATAAAGTAAAGAGGAGTCCCGGTGGGCTACAGAACAAGTTATCCCCCCGAACAATGATTGTGGATGTCTGTCCTCAAACGGAGACGGAACCTGGAATAATTCAAATTGCTCCTCATCACAGCCGTATATTTGCGAGAGACCTCGAGGTAAGGAATAATTTGAATTAAACGGCCATTAATCAATTATGCTATGAGTTAGTTAGTTTCTAAGCTATAGTTGATTTCGTCATAACTGACTATTACTTGCAAGTCTTTTTGTTGCCGCTGAAAAACTGGTGGTAATTGTGAGCCCATTCTTTTTCTGACTTTAAGAAAGATTATGTTTTTTCTTACGTTTAATATCAATCAACTCTGGACGAATGAATTGTTCCTTTGGTATTAAAACTGTTTAGAATAAATATATCATTGAAAGCGTAAACGTTTATTCAGTCTTACATAGCAAGTGGACAGAGGTTAATGGTGTCCTGTATTATATGCCGTCGGACTCAGCGAATTATTTCGAAGCGAGAGAATACTGTCAACAACTCGGTGGAATGTTAGCCCAACTGAAGACTGCAGAGATATCTGTGAGTAAAATAGGATACGTAAAGTTCTTTCAGAGACTCTGTGGGAAATAGTATAGAAAATTAAAATTTTCACCCTCTCTTAGAAAGCCACCTTCATAAACCTGATATTGGATGTACATGTATTATGTTTTAAGTATCTTGGATGAAAGTCTTCAGAATTGTCCATTCCAAAAGAACTATAATTGAATTCTACACAGCAGTGGCTCATCCAGCGCAGCTACGGAGGTCACTGTGATTGCCACTTTGTTATAGCCTTGCGTTTTGCATATAAACGGTGAAAACTACTGTCGTAATACTCCTAAGGAAGTAAAGAAAGTGCATGTAATGCATTGGTGAAATCTATTCACAAGAATGCCAAATATTAATCTTTTGAATGTGAAGCTGAAGCGATTAATGAGTCCCTTTTCATTACATAGTCCTATTTTAACTATAATATCAATTTTAACGTTGATTGGATCTACAGGTATCCGTATTGAACAACTTTGGTCATGGTTTCTGGTTTGGACTAGATGATTTGGGTAAAGAAGGCGATTTCCGATGGGCTGATGGAGCGTTGCTCAACGATACAGGGTAATGTAATGCCTCCTTCATTAAACTTCATTGAATGATTCCACCGTTCAGTCCATAGTCTTATAAAGCATGATTGTTTAGAAAATAATACAGTGTAAATAACAACTATAAACCGGGAACTACTGAAATCATCTTTCGATTATGATAATGACCAAATCACAAATGCATATAAAATATATAAAACATTTATCAAGATTTAGCGACTGGGATACGAATGAGCCTGACAATGTGCGTGGATACGAACACTGTGTTGCAGAGACAACTGAAGGCTGGAGAGACCGCTTCTGCAGTGAAAACTTCAGATTTGTCTGCGAGATATCAAAAGGTATGCTTTTTACTTTTAGTGGACACATGTTATCATCATCAATCATTCAATCTAATAAGGTCATGATAGCAACAGGTTTTCATTTTATTGCGTAAAAGATGAGACAAATATTTTATTCCAATTGATATTTAGTCAGGAAGAAAAAAAAAGTAAACAAGGGTAAGCAAGATCGATAACTTGCATTTGTCAAACTTGTGTCAAATGGTCAACTATGTGAATAATTATTAACATGGCGGTCAGCCACTTTTCCACATGAAAATATTGTTTATTGCCATATGAATTCTTAGGAAATGGTTCGGTAATCATTACACTTGTTGAGCATTTTCTGTTCTATCGTTCCTCATGTTTTGTTATATCAGCGCCCCCGCTCCGTGTACAAGCTGTCACATCTTCACCGTTTGGTAGCAGGGGAACCTCACCAAGTTACTCGTGCATACTCAGCCCTACAGGCAACACACCAGAGATTCTGACTACTACGGAAAGACTGGTGGAACAAAGCTGGACCGAACAGGGATACACTCTAGATGTTCCAGGCGTAACTAGCGTAACATCTGGACTGATCGCCCAGTCCCTTCCCGCCACTGACCAGTCTGTAGGTGTATATGAATGTCTGAGTACCTCAACGTCTAGTGACACTTCTACATCAGTTGCAGTGACAATACTCTCCAATAACAGTACGAGTGTATTATATCTTATTTTGAATATGACTTTCTAGAAGAATAGATGAAGGAAATCCCTCAAGAAATTAAAGATTGTCATTATTATAACGAATAGAAGACATGGGTCTGTACATGCTCGCATCGTAATTGGCTTTGCAGCTGTAACTGATGAATGTGCAAAACAAGAATTCAAGTTGAAATTTAATTTCATTGACGGAAAAGCAAAAATAAAATATCTTTACAATGATTTTAATATGTGAGTGCAAGATAAGAATCAGCATATAAAAGTTAATTATAAACTGGGGGCATTCAATTGTGACTACTCACTCACCATTAAAATTTACAAAATCTGAATCGGGGTACACGTATATTGTTAGTATAAGAGTACCCATTAGTAAGAAACATAAAAAGTAGGATATGACCACCCCAAAAAGTTTTGTAATTCAGGTTAGAGGGAGGATATATTTCTTATTACTGATCTATGAAAAAACGAACTGGTATCATTGGAAAGCTTGACTATTCTTCTTTACAAAGTACAATGATATGCCATTTGCAGTGATTATGCAATCATGGAATCCTGAAAATCCTGAATATCCTGAATCCTGAATATAGGGCAAAGTCAAAAGTTAAATGTTGCAAAATACATTGTTTTCATCACAGAAGTCCCCATTTCTTTTTAACATGTTGAAGATGCAGTTTGTTTCCGAGGCGACAGTGCATGTCTTTAATGGATGTCATTGGTGTATTTTTTTCATTTCTTTAAAGCATGGGTTATGTATGAATAATGTTATCCCTTTTGTTTGAAAGATGAAATTTGCTTTGACTATTAGTAATGGTTGTGGGAGGTGGAGCTGCAGTTTACTGAGTGGCCGTTTATAAGATGTAAAGATGACACTGTTAACGACTATCCTAAAGGCCCAAGCAATTGGACAGCTCTAAGCAGGTGTACCCCAAAACGATGATGTGGCCAGATTTTTGGTGAGATAGAACAATTTCTCATTAAAAGAAGGGGGAGAGAGAGAGGGATTCTGAATGTCTTCATTTTTTGTCATTAGTTTGGATGGAATAGTTTGTGTGGTTGTAGAGAAATTGTGTTTACACTATTTGCATGCGTGACTAAGGGTTTGTTTCAGGTGAAACGTGGATAAGTGAAAATCTCGTATGAAAGTAAAACGAATAATCAATCCAAAATTAGTGAATGAAGACACATTTCAACTTTCATAAATTTATCAAGAAATAATACCAACATCTTAAACTTTTTAAAATGACCAGGTTCAAAATTATTCCAAACAGCATTCATCCACGTATGCAGGTGAGAATTCACCATGTGTGGACTTTCGCGCATCACTGCATCAAAATCATTCAAAATCGATCCATTCTCAAAGCAAATGGGAATTCACCAAATAAACAACGAATTTGGCAACATTTCATTTTTAAACCATACTACATCTTTAGGACAGTGCACTTCATGGTTGCAAAAGCATTACGAATGACACACCTTTGTAAAAAGTAATAATCAAGCTTTTTAATGATACCACCGGGGCAGAGGAACGTCAGGATCGGACAATGTGGGGGGGGGGGGGGGGGGGGACTTTTGTCCGCCAAACAAAATTTGCCCCCCCGCATTTACATTCACGTATGATAATAAAGCAACGCCGGATGTATGACCTCTCAATTGCCAAACCCTTTTGAGAGGGTTTTTAAAAAATACTTTTAGGGCATTTCGAACCTGATGATGGTCGCCTTACAAGGACAGTTTATCCAGGTGAGAGTATTACACTCTCAGTAACCAAGAAGGACACCTACACTGCTGGTGAAGATCAGATCCGATGGAGGACATTCTCCAATCTTGCTGAAGGATCTCTTTCACCTACAGCTGATGGTAGTCTGGTGCTCACGATTGATTATGCAACCAAGAAAGATGCCAATGTATATGGAACGTATCAAGAGGGTCAACTAGAAAGTCTGCAGTATAGCCTCATCAGAGTCATCGTAAGCGGTAATAATTTTAAAACCTGTTTACCATTTCTTCACCTTGTTTGATTGATTGATTATTCTGCTCTTGTTTTAACATTGAATAAAAAAGTTGAAAGCATAAATAATTGAAAACTTCAAACTTCAAACTAAGCTTGTACAAAAATCGAACGATTTGTTTATATTGTATTGAAACGTAGAATGTCCTGAAGGAAGATGGGGGATACCATTCTGTGATCGCCTTTGTGATAATTGCTACAACGGAGGGATCTGTCATCCTCAGTCAGGAACATGTATCTGCCCTCCTGGGTTCTCTGGTAGAAATTGTTTAACAGGTGAGATATGGAATGAACTTTTAACATTTATCTTTGAAAGGACATATTTGTACTCGTTACTTTTAATATTTCCATCGTTTTTAAATCGATTCTTTACCTAATGTTCATGTAGAAGTTTCTCTAGTATCGGAGAGAAAGACTTAACAGCGTGAGCTCCATCTGTATGAAGTGCTTTCCAACTAAATTCAGCAGATTATTTTTCAGATCATCAGGAACAAATCTTAAGTCAGATCTATTCTCATATTATTACATCTTTGTAGTTGACTTCTCGTTTATTTATCAATATGAATTGTTCATTTTGGTGCCCTCTTGCGATTCAAATCAATGGTGCACTGTGGTGCTATCTACCCCTGTTAAAAAGGAGGATAAATTATTTCAGTAACCACTTTGACAGCCTGAATTAGACTCGATATAGTTTGATAGATAATTTCAGGGGTGATTTTGGTTATATAAGAAAAAAAGTCACTTTAGGCTAACAAAGGAATATTTTACTGGCACACAGTTCTTATAAAATACAATTATATTTTATCCCTTAAAGCATGCGGTGAACACCGATTTGGCTGGGATTGTGAACTTTCATGCGGTCCTGGGAAGGTTCTTGAATCGTGTACTGGGAGTAGGGTGTGTCTTCCAGATCCGTATGGATGCAGTTGTCTTGCTGGATATACAGGCATCGATTGTAACCAAGGTAGGGGAATTGCAAAGGTATTTTCGCTATGGACTCTGTAGGCCTCATTACAAAACGTGTCAGGGTATTCGAGAATGAACTTTATAATTTATCTATAAAAAAGGATTAATCGTTTAAAAAGGATTAATCATTTAAAAAAAAGATTCAGAGAAGTGCTGCCTTACTGCTCAAGAAAAGAGAAAAACAGAAACTGTCTACAATGTTGCAAGATAACACCTAAATTATGATCCACCTACTCTTTTTGTCTCTTTAGTATGCCCAGAAGGGAAGTTTGGAGTAGATTGTCTTCAAGAATGTCATTGTTTAGATGGAGCGCCATGTGATGTCTTCACGGGAAGATGCGAAGTAAGCTGTGAGAGTGGTTGGTCTGGACAGGAATGCCAAGGTAACTTTCAGGACAGGGAATCTTTAAAGGACGAAATTGATCAGGTTTTCTTCTTCAATTAGCAACACTGGAATTCAGCATTTGTTCCTTGCGGTTTATTCTGATTAGTGCAAGACGCAAAGCTTCAGTATGCTTCTTTGCTACGGATTCTCCGAAACTAACATAACTCGCTAACTTTGTATGGAAATCTGATTTCAATTACCAACCTGTTGCCAATTTAACGAGTTCAATGCTTATTTTACCGTAACAATTTGCTGATGTCAAACAAGAATGGGAGCGTTGCGGACGTTTTCGCTGTCTGTGCTCATGCATGTAGTTTATATTTCTCGGGCTCTGAATCAAAGAGCCAAATCAAAGAAAATGTGGCTAATTGTCGTGAATGAGTAAAGGAGTCAGGTTATAAAAGGGTCATATGTGATTGCATAATATTCATCCCCCGAAAACAATGGAAATTCAAATTGTGACACTGTCATTTTTTTTAATGTAATCTTTCATGTTTGTCGCAGTTCCGTCCGTCTGCCCCGAAGGATATTTTGGAGTAGATTGTACTAAACATTGTAACTGTCTGGGGAACTCGTTCTGTGAAAGAGACAGCGGATTCTGCACTGCATCTGAAGGCGAATGTGAAATCGGATATATTGCAAATTCTCCAGTTTTCCCTGAAAGTTGCAGCACATGTAAGGCTTATTTATTTTCCATCCTTTGACACCTTTGACCCGTCACAAGAACACTTCTAATGAACTGAAGCAAAAAAAAAAAAAAAAAAAAAAAAAAATAATAATAATAACAATAATAAATAAAATAAAATAACAAAGAATATTACTGGTAAATATCAAAGTCAGCGCAATTTTAAGAATTGAAAAGTGTGCTTACTGATAAATCGGTTTTTTGTCACAGATTCGAGATCTATTAAATTTTTTATAGATGATTCTAAAACTTTCGTTCTTATGTCAAAATCAATAAAACATACGTAATTTTATGAATATATGTAGGCCGACATGTATTTTAATGTTTATATAACACACGCGGTATCTAAGAAATGGTATCTTTTGTCATGATGTAGATACTGGGTGTTTTGATTCCTGCACTAAGACGTGTCATTGTGCTGGAGGATCTGAAGATTGTGATCAGCAAACTGGAGTCTGTTCCTCGGGTGCTTGTCATCCTCGATGGTTAGGAGAAAATTGTCAAACAGGTACAATTGCCCATTTGTCCAATTTGTATGAAATAACTTGTGTATGAAAATTTCTTTCAATGCGTTATAGTCACATATTTTATCATTTAATGAAAGAACATACAATCGTGTAAAATTAACATTGAAGCATAGGCTACTGTCTCAATACTCAGAACAGTACAAGGTGAAAAATAATACAAACAAACATATACACAGAACAATTAATGAACAAGTAATGAAATGTAAATTGTAATTCTGTGTAAATATACCATGAAAAATTGCCTCACATATTTATTCCGAAATTGACAGAGCAATATGTTATTGTCCAATGCATCCCTTTATTTTGAAATAATCTTGCATGTACATTTCTGTTGCGTAGAAATTGGAAAACAAGGAGGCACCATGAAAGTGTTAACAATATATCTTCGTTATACCCATGAGGACTATAGAGACATTCTATGATTATCTAACAATTATTAATATTTTTCTCTCTGTCTGTTTAAGTTATTTTGTTTTTACTTCTTTGTTTTCAAGATCGCTTTCAGATCACACGAGCAAAGACCAACCCAGGTGTTGCAATTTTTTCCTGTACCATCGCGTTTGAAACGACAACGGTCATTGAATCCGACTATGTTAAAGCAGCCATAACCAACTTCTCAAAAGAAAACCTTCGCCTCCCCGAAAGCAATACTTTGACTGAACCGGTGAACTTTTCATTCCTGCTCACAGACATTATTGGAGATCCAACCATCTACTGCTTCATCGGGAGCCCTCAAGACGACGCAGGTTTCGGTTTTATAAAACTGCCAGCGTCCGAATATTTTGGTAAGTCGTGGAAAACCTCATACACGGAAACTTCCGCTAGAACTGGAAGAGCTCATTCTCCACGCTACATCCGACGTCATGTACACTGGCCGGGTGTAGTGCAGTGATTCGAGAAAACGAATATAAATATTAGAAATAATCTTATTTCTTTTCATTCGACGAAATGATAGCAAGAGTTCGTGTCAGGAAGAAACGCAGAACAAGATCTGAGGAAAATATATTGCCCATGAAAAGACAGACATTATTCTTTAATGTTTTACTATAATTTGGGTGAAAATGAAATGCACTACCATATCTGTACTAAGGGGAAATCATGTTGGTTTTATGTACATAATGTGTCTGCATTAAGCTAATTATGTCAAAACCTCCTTTTTAATACATTTTCTAGTTTTACCGGTGTTATCGACCGAGCCACAGGAGTTCGACGTAGGTCATCACCACGTAGGTCTTAGATGGAGACCTTGGAATCAAGACAGTAATATCGGGGATGGTCCTGTTGTGGCTTACAATATCTACGTCTACTCCGCAAACAACAGTCTGCTACAGGTTACCACGACCGAACCTTGTCCTGCGTGTAGCTCTGACATGTTAGAGTATCACGTGGTCGGTCTAAACCCCGGTATTAGGTACACCATTCGGATATCAGCTACCCGCGAAGGTATCAATGGAGAGGGTGACAAAGGACCGCATCTCTCCTTGATGACAGTTGCTATTCGTAAGTAGATTTTTGGTTCATGCAGAATTTTACTCCATCATGATGAAATATCTGAATTGCAAGACAATCAGAAATATACCCTCTCAAGCCTGGGTCACACCTGACACTAGCATACTCGCACGAACACACCATATAGTAGGGTGTACCTTTAATTGAAAATATCGCTATCGTTATCGGTCAAATGTGACCCAGGCCTAACTCGTATTATAATGTTGTCGTCCTTTTGATTATTTCCAGCTCAAATGTCAACAATGAGCCCATCTGGTAACTCTCGAAGCAGTTCCTTGACAAGCTGGATATTGTTTGCCATTTCGATGTTGGGGAATGTCGTTCTTGCTGGACTGTTTGCATGGTCATGGTATTTACAATATTTCCTTGTTTTCTTTTTCATTGAAGCATATCCATTTTAACATGGAATCATAAAAAATATAACAAGCCAGATTCACTTGCGGGAAATGTTCCAGTCAAACCAGGGAAATAATAAATTAGGGTAGTTATGGTACGGTACCGATTATTACACAGGTATGACTGTAATATTGGTGATTCCTAACCTGTTTGGTCTTGCGAACATTAATACGACAATTTTGACTAGTACTCTGTCTCCCCAAAGATTTGGAATAATTGGTTTTATTTTTAAATCATTTGTAATGTGATTTTTCTTCCCGACCCCTGAACCCCCACAATGATCACCCCATTAGGTTGAGAATACCGCACTAGATAGGGAGACAAGCAAATGTACGGTGTCTCTCGTGAATCGTGGATAAGACTTCGTCATTATGCTAATCTCAAGAAAATGTACATTCCTGACCTTTTATTGAAGTCCCAATGATTTGATAAAACGGGAAATATACATGACCTATTCTTTCTTTACTCACGCAGTCTCCAGCTAAGACGATCAAATACTGAGCCACCAACAAAACATCCAAAGATCTCAGATGATGAACAGAAGTATGAGAACCCGACATTTGAAGGTTCCAAGGACGGACCTAACCCCTATCACGATCTTCAAGAGCGCAATCATGAAGCTACTTATGAAGAACTACGGGAAGCCGAGAAGAGTGATTACGTCAATTCGTCAGAATTTTCAAATAATTGAACAACGGGAAATTTCTTTATGACTGCGTGTCCCTCGCTGCAGTTTCTTTGATAAAGAGGGGCCTATCTTAGTACATTTTTTGGCCAATATTTAATAGTATTTATATCTAATTTGATTTTTTTTCTTAATTCTTTTAGTGTTATGATATTACGTGATGATCCAAATTTGTGTGGTCTGTACTTCAAAAATTGATTGAGTTTATTTTTGATGAAGAAAAATTGTCGGAAAACATTGTCCCTACCCACCCCTTCCCCAACCCACAATGCTCTCTAAGCGAGATTGGAAGAGCTAGCATGATTCCAAAATTTATTGCGAGAAAAGGAGTCATTTCGGGACAATCAACGTCCATTGCTTCAACCCCCTCCCCTGCTGAAAATCCTGGATTCGCACCTGGATAAAGAACTCATTGGAGAGAGCGAGATAGATGACAACCTATCGTTATTAAACCCGGGGATGTGATAAGAATTAGTGATGGCTACACAATTTTAGCGGTTGATCATTTTATTCAACAGATTATAAATTCATGTGTACATACCTTCGATACCGTTAACCATAATATACTGTTAAGTAAATTAAAAGTAATGGGTTTAAATTCTGCATGTGTGCAATGGTTTAAGTCTTACTTGACCAATCGTCATCAAGTTGCCTCGTTGCAAAATGTACTCTCCGATTCTATGCCCATAAGATGCGGAGTTCCCCAGGGGAGCATATTAGGTCCCATTCTTTTCATGTGCTACATTAATGATATGTGTGTTTGTGTCAACGACAGTAAATTACTTTTATATGCGGATGATAGTGTGTTACTATATTCTGGTATTGATTCTAAGCTGATCGGGGAAAAACTTAGCTTAGAATTATCAAACTGTGTTAATTGGATGACAGCAAAGAAGCTTAGCTTACATATTGGTAAAACCGAAAGTATTTTGTTTTGTTCGCGGGGTAGGTTGAAGTATACTGATGATTTCAATATAAGTTATAACAATCAACTCCTTAAGAGACAGGATTCTGTGAAGTATTTAGGACTAAATATAGCTAGTAATCTTTCTTGCTCAAGTTTGGTTCACAGTATTGTCAAAAAAGCTAATGCTCGTCTAAAATTTTTGTATCGTTATCAAAATTGCATGAACTTAAAATCAAGACGCGTTTTAAGTTTTTCCGTAATACAATGTTTATGTGATTATGCCAATGCGGCATCGTACTGCAGTCTAGGCAAGGTGGATCAAAACAAGTTAAAAATAATTCAAAACAAGAACACACATCGGGAAGAGTGAACTTGAAACAGCTGGTCTTCTCCATGTAAACCTTAGATCACAACAACTTGTAATTCACCATGTACATAAGATTTTTTACTCTAATGCAGATCACTATATTTCAAATAATTTTATTCGCTCTTCAAGTGTTCATAGGCATGACACTAGAAATAGTCAATTTAATTTCGTAGTGCCTAAGCGGAAAAGTAAAATTGGAAATTCCTTTTATTTTAACGGTATTCTTTTCTGGAATTCCCTCCCAAATCATGTTAAGTCAGTTAAGATTTTTTTACATTTTAAAAGGGTATTGAAGCATCATCTGAAAAATGTGTCTATTCCATAACTGTGTTTCTCCTCTCCTTGTTGTAGCTCAGAGGGTTTTTTCCTATATTATATGACTTGTGTAACCAACGTTTATTATGGATAGTTTCATTATGATTTTCTGTATATAGTTTTTTTTTTCCGGTGAGTAAGTCTTGTTTTCACATATATGTAATCGTCGCCTACTTTATAAAAATGTTTTTTTAATTTTGCTACTTTAGTACATTCTTATTACTTGTCTTGTTGCCGTACTAATGTGTTTTCTTAGTGTATTTTTGTATCAGTTATTTAGATAAGGACCCCATTGGAAATAAGCCATTTCGGCTTTCATGGGCTATCACGTCATGGTACCTCGATGTGTTTGTATTGCAATATACCTGACGAATAAAATCAACCAATCAATCAATCAATCAATACATTTTCCGAATCTTATGTTGAGTATATAGAGACATTATAATGTAAATTTATATGTTATGCCAATATATTGAGAATAAGGATACTGGTGCAAAATATGTTATTATATAATTTTTGTAAACAATATTTGTTCCAAAAACAGGCACGCTATTTTATCTTCCTCTCCCTACGCCATCTGCTTTCACTTTTGCTTTCTCTTTAACGCTTTCAAGCTCCTACTCAATCACCCATAATGGAAATAATAAAATAAAAAGCAAGAAGAACCATGTCCATCTTTGTGATTTCACTCTCTAATAATAAAAATCTGTTCCAGAATCTCGGTGTTGCTGTTAATGGTTGTAGGTATAACATACATACTAGTAATATCCATTTGCAAATAGTAAGCAAATAAAATCAAGGCTCTTTCTCTCTTTTCAATATTGAATCTGAAGTATCTCTTTTTTTAGGCTGGAAGTGTCGATAGGGGGCCGACTGAGTAAAGAGCCCGTTTCTTTTAATCGCGTAAGCATTCAGCCTACATGGTATTTTTTAATGAGTCTGTGCCTAAGAATCGATGGTCTAAATTGTAAGGTCATATTTTGAATTGAATCAGTACACGCGTTTGCCGTATGGATAATCTGAAGATCAGTAAATTCTTTTAAATACAGGCTTATTCTCTGCGCCTTTTTCTAAGGATAACAAGGACATTTTTTAAAAATAATCAATATCACTTTTGACATGAGCCGCGCTACAAGGGGGAGGGGCATGGGTTGACCGCCCCTTATGATTTTTCAAGTAGTGAAAAAAAAGAAAATAAAAGGAAGAAAACAGAAGAGAAAGAAAAGGGGGAAAAAGAAAGAGTATTAAAAAAAAAGGTCTGGGGCGTGTAACTTTATATTACCCCTGATATTCAATTGAGAAAAAATGACGTCACCTTAAGATCGTCTGAGACCACCCCCCCCCCCATCAAAATACCCTGGGGCCGCCTCTGACAAATTGAAATTGTTTAGCCGTCTCTAATGTCTGAATCCAGTACTTCGAAAAAAAAAAAAATAATAATTTCATCAAGATCAATTTCATCCTGATCAATTTTTTTTTCTTTCCGATTATTCCTTTTATTCTCAATTTTCGTGCCCCTCCGCCGAGTCTTCTCCGTTCTTAAACACCGAATACTGAACATTTTTCTTACAGAGGAAAATCTTGTCAGTTATCACATATTTTATTATTTTTTTATATTTTTACTTTCATTTTTTTTCTTTCTTATTCAGCCCATATTGCCCCACAATTTTTGAATCAATTTACAATTAATTATTAATAACAAGATTTTTTTTTACAGAATAAATATGATACGAGGTGAACTGTGGACGGTTTCCAGAATTACAGAATAGGTGAACGTAAATATTAAAGCAAGTTCTGCAATGGTTCTAGAGAGAGTAAACTGAAGAGACGGTGTGAAAATAGATAAAAAGTAGAAAGGAAGAGAGAGAGAGAGAGGGGAGCACACATTTTCAAACTATAACGTGAAGTAACATGTTGAAATCAATATAAACAAGTTTGGAATCATAACTCCTCCAAAAGCATCTCCATTCTTTTGGAATTAAATCTGACTGAAAATTACATCATCGGTTTTCCAACTGAAATATTACATTGCAAAGTGAACTTTGCGACTTGATCTCATAACATACAACTGAATGCATTTATAAACAGGACTTTTAAAAATAATAATAATAATCCGGTTATTTACAATGCGCTTAAGACATACATTGTATGTATCTAAGCGCTTACAGATTATTTTTCTAAAAACAACCCTGTACTCTTTATGATCCAATCCTAAAGGAATACAATAATAATTCGCTGGGAACTCAACCACTATTAAACGAGTCAAGTGAACTTCAAGTCCGCTAAAAAATTAGCGATAATTTAGCCATAGAGGGAGCTATATAGGTTAAGCGAATCGGCTGGTGAGGGGAACAGATCGATTGCAGGATTCCCGCAGTGAAAGAATGAGCTCGTCTTTCAGACAAGCACAATGCGACCATTGGTGGACAAAGCCGGCATGCGGGATTAGCACACTCCGGCTTTTCTCCGCTGCGGCGCATCATCCATGGTATTAAAACCAAGCTACCTAAGTCCCTTATACACTACTATATTTATGTAACGAAATAATGAAACAGAATTGTTTTCTGGTATGAAATGAGCAAGAGAAATCAATTCTTGACTATCGTGTTGGTTTTTGTATTTGTAATTTTAGTCCAAGAACTATAGTGATTTTGTAGGTTTATTATGAGGGTGACATTTGGCTCTCCATAATTCGGTGGCCTAAATCTACACACTTAGGCGGGGCCTAATTTAGGCGCCTTTAGAGAATACGGGCCGATAAAGTACTTCTGTAAAGAGATACTGCAGGTTTAAAACCCCCAAATTACACTCTTTATAGGGTAAAATTGATTCGTGCGTATATACTCCGGTCGATGCGAACGCATAGATTTCGGCAGACGGAATTTTCCTCCGAATTAACTGCCTTACGGGATTTGAGATAAAACATAAGTATAATAAATGTCTAGTAACATATATATTATACACAGGTAGTGAAAATATATATCGAATAGTTCTAATTTCTAATTATGCAGTGCTAAGGTGTGTATACAATGTTTATAACGCAACAAAGCCTACGTAGCTAAATTAATTTAACTTTGAATAACCCATCCCATTAACGTCATTGCCAGAATATAAGTTCATTCAGCCGAAAATAGTACTCCATTATGCGACGCTGCGACATTTTGCGTCATTGTGAGATTACCGGTTGTAACGTGGCCTATTGATTTACAAAGTTTTGTTGATTGATTCGGGTTCGTGGTCCTTTAGTCTAATGGACGGTCCCCCCCAATCGTTATGTGTTTTTTGTGGTTTGTTTTTGTGTTCTCCTTTTTGTGTTCTCCTTTTTACTACAAGAGTCTTCTGCATTCAAACGACCATCACTTATATTTTGGTCATGGGAATATTTGGACACATGTTCTTGGTCATCTCATGCGAGCAAACCAAACCAAACAAAACAAAACATTCAGCGCGGTTACGCCTTCACACTCACATAATTAATCTTCCCATGCAATTTCGATACATAATTTTCAGGTCAAATGTCAAGATTAAGCCTAACTGAAAACCACAAGGCAGACCACACATTAGGACATGTACACAGAATAAAAAGGAATGCGATATAATTTGAAATGCAGCCACCGAGGGGAATTAATTTTTACAAACAATAGAAAAAAAAAAGATATCAATGCAGTATAATGATAGTAGCAATGATACTGCATGCAGTTGACCTCTTGATAAGAGTCATGATCATTGTTTACACTTGTTGAGTTATGCGCTGATGATTCTTTAGATTTGTAATGTAAAAGATTGTATTGTATATTGACACGCTCTAGCTTTTTAGGACTGGCATACAGGGCACTTCCTCAAAGACATATTTTTGAGGAAATGCAATGTATATTAGCACCTCTTCAAAGATATCATTTTTAAGGGAGATATGGTTTTGTAGGGTGGTTTCTAAAACCGTTTATGTCTCTATGTTGGAAGAACTGATCGTCCAAATGCAACGCTCTAGAAAGTAGGCTCAGTCGGTACCAATAGTTCAATATCTTTGAATAATTTAACCCTTGCTATCAACTTCTTCAGAAAACAGTCAAAAGTAAGAGAGATAAATAAATTAACCAGAGTCGCGAGTCCATTCTGACTGGTAAGTAATGTAAGTGTAGCGAATAGCTGTAGACCTGAATGGCAGATATAATCATTCACCAACACCACCAACACCATCACCATCAAGATCAAGTGTCCAGCTGCCGCTGGACACTTGATCTTGCCGCTGAGGGAATATTTGAGATGATGGCAGGTTCATTGAATATATCTTCACTGAAAGGACTCTTAGTGATTGTCTTGTCATGCTTACAAGGTATGTATAATGTGATAGATGCCTATTTCTTTTTTACAATGATGATGATGGTGATGGTGATGGTGTTGGTGGTGTTGGTGGTGTTGGTGGTGGTGGTGGTGATGATCGTTATGATGATGATGATGACGGTGATGATGCTAGTAATGATGATGATGATGATGATGATCATAATGATGATGATTAGGATGACGACGGTGATGACGATGAAGATGATGAAGACAATGACGTTGAAAATGATTCATGGATAATGATAATGATTATCATAAGCCTACGAGGTGGGGCTGCTAGTGGTTGCATCCCCCTCCACCCGAACTGTTAAATTATCAATATTTGGGCAAGGCGGACCATATTCGGGCAGCGAGGTGCTCTGTATGTAATTTTCTTCTTACTTAAACAAAAATTACCATTATAATGAAGTGTCAAAACCTTCCGCTTGTTCGCTCGCATGTTTAGAAACGGTGAAGTTAATATTCGAGGAAGAGACGTCAGCCATTTGTCGAAATTGCACCCATACATGTGTTGTGATGATGATAAAAGTGATAATAATCAATTTGATGGATGGATGATGATGATAATGATGACGACGACGACAACAGGGATGATGCTGAGTCGGTGGATTTACTGATAGTGATAATGTTAATGATGTTAGTGATAGTCCTGTAGTTGGAGTGGATCTATTCTAATAAATTGAGGCATTTAATGTCAGTCGTTATGTTTTCCGAAAATTGTCCATTACGAATGTAGGCCTATACGGATTAGTCACCCGAGTAAGGATGTGTTGAGCATAAATAATTATTCCTTTTCCAGTAATTATGCTATTATTTCCTTTTTCTTCTAGCTGAATCTGAAATATGTAACACACCAGGGTGGTTAGAAAATGAGGATTCACAATACCTGATAGTTAACTCGAAGAGGAGCTATGCTGATGCACAGCAATATTGCCGGTCAATAGGAGGCAATCTTGCTTTTATTACATCTAAGGAACAAAATGTAAGCTATCCATATTGTTATAACTTATTGAAAGGCGTTTGACGACGCCCTCACGAAAATGAACTAAGTTTAATAACAATATCATTAATTGATACGACTACGAATAACGATTCTAGAAATAGTATAATTGCGAATCCATAAAAAGTAAGACTTAATAAGGTTCTTTTATTTCATTTGCTTTGTCAAGTATAAATATATGTGCAACATAACATGTAAAAAAGTGAAATTCAAAATATACTTTGGGAGGGTACCCCATGAAAAAAAATAATTAGTTTTTATCCAATGGAGTCCAAATAACGGATATTAAAGAAATTAAATCAAACCGAATTACAAATAGATTGACGGGACAATATGATTGTATTGCTCAGAGCATTAACCCGGGTCACCGAGTTATTTTCAAGCCTAGAAATGATTTCGTTAATATGAATTATAATTCTAAGATCAATATATTGTCACAACTTATTCATTAGTATTCATTTGTATTTGTTATTTGTTATTTGTGATAACATACATGTACATGTAAAACACTATTTAGGGTTAGGGTTAGGGAAGGGAAAAGGGAATGTTTTTCTTATTTTATGATTTATTTGATTTGAAATGTTTTAGAAATCACGTTGATAATTCTCAAACTTGTGTTCGCTTAGGTTTTATCACCACTTTTCCCTATGTACAGGCTTTTCTGGTTACATCTACATGGAAGGTTGACAATGGATATAATTATTGGATTGGCCTAAATGACTTAGACGGTGACGGGGTGTTCACCTGGATAAACAACACCCAATCAGGGTAAATTACAGTTATTGTTAAGTGTTAAGTGTTAAGTGTATTAAACCATGCAGCTACAATGATTAAACAGGTAACAGTGGAAGTTATAAACTGATTCAGCGGACCCAGGTTCAAGACTGAGTCACGTCTTTCGGATTGTGAGGTTAAAGGTCGGTCCCCAGACGTAAATAATCATATCTGATTGATACACGTCTGTAAAAACCCAATTACACACACATACACACACACACACACACACACACACACAGAGCTCTACATGGCTTTACTTCCGAGGACAGGTATTGTTCCTCTATTGTTCCTCGTCCTCGGACAGTCGACGGAATAAAGCACAAATTCATTGTTCGACGTTCGAGGACTATTGTCCGGCTTCCGAGGATCATTGTTGCACTAAAGGATAGCATAGTCCTCTGATTGCTAGTAGTCGACACACGCCTTTAACCCACCCGTTACTTATTGTTTTCTTATATGATTCAGTCCTTGGCAGTAAAAATGAAACAATCAGAAACTCTTGGGACACTGCTTGAAAAAACTTATTTATCCGATTCTTAACATGGCGGATGATAATATGACAATATATTTACACATATCTGACAAATGCTAAGGTGTGTATAAAATGGTTTTAAAGCAAAAAAAAACTAAATTAATTTCACCTTGACTAACCCATCCCAATTTTTTTTGAAAAATAGGAAAACATTGATGTGTAGATTTTTGAGCAACAAAAACGAAGATTATAAATATTTTAAGTTTTATCCCGATAACTAGAGTCTTTTGGTCAACATCAAAATATGCACGAGCTGAATCTTTTCCACTGCGATGCATCAAAATGTTATCAATGTCATTATTCTTATTACATGCATCAGCTTGCTACATAACCTCGGCTAAAGTTTCTTGATTTTGTATAGGCGACGGCTGTAACGCTTTGATCAACTTTATCCTCTTTACAATACATTAAAAATACAATTACTTTATCTCAAAAGGTTTACCAACTGGCTTCTTCCATCTTCATCTGTAGGAGACTGTGTTCGTATGAGATCCACACACAGTGCTGAAGACCAAGGTAAATGGCTAGCGAGTGACTGTTCCAATCATCGGGTTCACATTTGCCAACGTCCTAAAGGTAGGTCAAGTATATACAACCAGTTACAACCCTAGCTAAACGAAACCGTTATACAATAAAGATAATACACTAGAAATAATTTGAAATAGTCTATTTAGAGCGAAAACGTTTGAATGAAAATACCCGGCAAATTCAATGTCGTACATGAGAAATTATACCTTGTATTAAAATGCGGTGTGATGAAAACGTATCTCTCGTTCTTAAGGAAATGACTTTTTCTGTTCAAAGTGGCTTTCATATGTGGTTTCTAAAATAAATATCCTACTTAATATGGTTACAAAAGAAGTTTGATGCATGTTGGAAAGCTCGCAAACTACCTCGAAGGACTGAGTATGTTGTTATACCTCCTACAAAGCCACTGAGCATGGCTAATTTATGATATTGGACTTTTGTAATATGATATATCTAAAAAATGATGTGAAATAATGATAGCCCTCAAAAAAATTATTTCTAAATAATCGAATTTGATGTACTCGAGTATTTATTTTCTTAAAAAGATACTTATGTCAATTTCCTTTTTGAGATCCCCGTTGTCTATGGCACCTATTTGAGCAATCTCACTTTCGCATCTATGGAGTAGGGAAAAACTTTGACGCTGCAAGAGCAGATTGTCTGAACGACGGTGGGGATCTGGCTGTCATCAGATCAGACGAACTTAATGTAAGAAAACTTTTTAAGTGGCGCTTCCACTGTCACGCGTTCCTCTTGAAGGCCGGTGTAACAGCAGATACGGGGATCGGCAGATACTGTTCTAAAAACGGCGAAGAACACTATCTGCCGGCGGATCGTGTTCCAACCCCGGAAGATACCGTACCTATTTCTCTTCGGCAGATGGTCAATTCCAGCGTAACGGACATGACATTCAGACAGTTTTTTGTAATTCAAAACATCACACAATAGAATTGGCAGTCTCCAAACAATTTTTATTGAGTTTATCAGACACATTTGACTATCAGGGATATACTCATGAAATTTCACATCATTTTATTGAACGGTTGTGGAGAAAATGCACTCGTTGTGAGCGTAACGGACATGACACAAAATGGACAAGGCTTTTTAACCTACTTTTTATTATGAAAATTCCTGTGAGTTTTGGGATAGAATGAACCTAGTTTGGGTATTAATTAAAACTTAAAGTCATGCTGTAATCATAAATTCATGTTTGAGATTAGTTTTACATTGCATTCTTTTTTTATAGCTCAGAATGTAGCGTAACGGACATGACGCATTGAGCGTAACGGACATGACAGTTTTGTCCACTTTTTGTGAGCGGACATATTTGTTTTATTACGAGATATGGCAGATATTTTATTGTTCATATAGTAAGGTTGAAAGATAGGGACACACATCATAACTGGTATTCTGTACCATTTCATATATTTCTGTAATTTTAGAAGGGTTGGTTTTTCAATGTTTACACAAGATATAAAAAATAAAGCAAACTTGCTTCTGCACCAGCTAGCTAAAATTTATGATACATTTTAGTTAATACTACCCTCCATACCAAAACAGAACAAATTATTAGTTGATGCTATGGTGTTTTCTCCTTTATAGGCTAATATTTCTCAGATAGTATTAATATGCTAGCGTAACGGACATGACACCCTTGTGAAGTGAACCATATCTTCACTTCTTTCTTTCAAAAAAACATTTGGCATAAAAAAGACAAAACTAACAGCTCAGTACTACTACCAAATGTTAAATAGTAACACATCTAAGTTCTTTTTTGCAGGTTTTAGTGATCTAACAACTATACTACAATGCATGGAATATAATGCTTAGAGTACCACAACAACATACAACAAAGTAGAGCACGTCTCAAGCTTTGAGGCAAAGAAAACTTAATGAACCAGACCTGATCAAAAGTTTGAACATATCATGAAAATGTCCTGAATGATTCACATCAGTTTTAAAGAAAGAAAGTTAACTACATGTATCTGCAACATGCACTAAAGCAGTTCCACAAAACCAGTGTCATTATGAAATGAGGTCTAAGTTATCATGGAAAAGTGCTAGGGAGATGGCCAATAGTGGAACTGCATTGTCTTGGCTTCAGTAATCCACTATGTAAATAAACAGGGACATACCTGCTGCTGCATGTTGGTCATCAATCATGATCAAGATGTTGGAATGGGATAACATAACAGGGCTAGCAAGATCATCTGAAATCTACAGACTTCCATGGGTAAAGTGGAAAATCTGCTTGTTGTTGTGTCTTAAATATAACAAGCAGATTTATATTTATGAGTCACTAGTATCTAGAAACATCCCACTATCCTCAAGCAATTGAAAATAATAATCAATCTATTAAATGGAGCCCACAATGTGGTTTCTGCCACTTGTCGTATATAAAGTGTCATGTCCGTTACGCAAAGTGTCATGTCCGTTACGCCATTTGCTTGAAAACTGACAGTGGTAAGGAAAAATGGTTGCTACACATGTAAGGGGATTTAGTTCTAACATAGAAACTGAATTTACAGTAACCAAATACAAATTTCCTGTTGGCTATTTATAAGTCACTAGTATCTAGAAACATCCCACTATCCTCAAGCAATTGAAAATAATAATCAATCTATTAAATGGAGCCCACAATGTGGTTTCTGCCACTTGTCGTATATAAAGTGTCATGTCCGTTACGCAAAGTGTCATGTCCGTTACGCCATTTGCTTGAAAACTGACAGTGGTAAGGAAAAATGGTTGCTACACATGTAAGGGGATTTAGTTCTAACATAGAAACTGAATTTACAGTAACCAAATACAAATTTCCTGTTGGCTATGAAAACTTTAAGTGAAAAACGTAACGGACATGACACTTCTAATGATAAAGAAATCACACAATTTTGATGATCAATGCCTCAAAAATTGATGAATGATATAAACATTCATTGTGATTTTCTGTTGATATGTACACTGAACTACTGTTTAAAAGTTGAAGGAGACCTCCAGTAGATTTTAGGCCTTCATTAGAGACAGGAAGAATAAACTCTTCAAAAATAGCCACATTTTTGTGTTATTGCGATACATCATATTAGATTTTCACTGGTGGAAAAAAATACGAAAATTTGTCAGTTTAATGATTTGTCTATTGGAAAATGAACATTTATACATTACTTTTCAAGAATATTTGAGAGTTTAAGTGCAATTGCAAACTTCATTTTTTTACTAAAGTGAACATTTTTCATGGAATTGCCCAGATATCGTTCTTGCTATCGTTTCTCTGTATGTGGTACCGAAGAGTTTAAATACATTGTACGAAGAGCGCTCAGTCCCGAATTAAAGCACGCGTATATATTGTGGTCCATGTCGATCGGCCCAGAGGGAAAGGTTATAGTCTTAATCAAGATGTTTGTATTTTTTATTTTCTTTATTTTTTCTTTTTCTGGACATCGCTTTTGGTAAAGCCGTAACTAAAGGGCATAATCTTGATATTATCCCTTCAAATACAAACGTATGCCCCGAAACAGATAGGAATCAACTCTAACTGCACCAGGTAGGAGAGGGAGAAAGTTGGGGGGGGGGGGGTTCAAATTTCTATTAATATTTATGTGATGAGGGGGGATCCAAACATGTTCCTTGATATTAAGCTCTAAATGAGCATACACTGCGATATCTGACGGGAATGTCGAGAAAAGTTATTAAAAAAATGAAAAAATGTATGCAATATTTATTTTTCTATTAAGTCAGAATATTTCATTTAATATTATTTATGGAAATTATAGGGATTACAGACCTGAAATGTTAATTCATTAGCCTTATTCTTTTAAAAGTCAAGACGGAAAAGGCTTTAATAAAATGAGATTGCGTGCAAGCAATTCCTTTTTTTCCCCTGTCCCCTTTATTTCTTTTCCTTGCTTTTTTCTATTTTCTCTCACTATCTCCCCTTTCTCTTTTTTCCTCCTCCTTTTTGGAGCCCCATCACCCCTAACCGGTTGTAAGCGCGAAGGGGCGCCAAAAAGGGTAGAAAGTTGAGAATAAGAGGAGGGAAAGAAGAGTGAGAAAAGAGAAAGATAAAGGGAAATTAAGGCAACAAAAAGAGAGGAGAAAGGAGAAGGGGAAAAAGGAAAGAAAAATTGTTGAGAGGGGTGCCAAATTTACCTTAAACTTATGGGCACCATATTGATCTTAAAATTAGGTGACTGAGAGGTGTCATATTTATCTTAAAATTAGGGGGCACCAAATGCATCTTACACTTAGGGAGGGGCGCCAAAATTGATATTAAAATTAGGGGCGCCAAATCGATCTTTGGGAGCACCAAACTGACCTGCAACTAAAGGGGCGTCAACTGATCTTAAATTTAAGGGCGACAAATCGAGATGTAACTTAGGGAAGGGCGCCAAAGTAAGGGTGTACCAGTGGCAAAAATAACGGAATTAATTCAAAAGATATTCTATGTTCAAAGGAACATTGCTTTAATTAACCCCTCCTAAAAATGACATGGTTCTATTAATTCTGGGTATTTTAGGGATTTTCAACAATGCACATTTTGATTTAATCTGAATTTTAAATAATTCCTAATAATTTATTATTTTCATTAAAGTTGCTGATATTTGACAGATGTACATACCTCAGGAATGGGGGGGGGGGGGGGGTGGGGGGCTTAGGCGCGCAATTCCAAATTAGGTATCCCTTTCCTTCGAAATTATCCTTTTTATTTATTTATTTTTATATCCTTATATAAGGCAAAATCAGGTTAGCTTTATCAACCTTTTTATAACTCTAATTTATTTGATGTTATTGGGACAAATCCCATCAAGTTTGCTCACATCCAAGTTGCATTTCATGGAGAAAAAAATATTGCCCCAGGAGCACTTTGAGGAACTTCCTCTACATGCAACTTAATTGATTTTAACAATCTGAAATTTGACATTATTTATGATCCGTATGATACATACTCACTTTCCGCTCGAATTGCCTATTGAGTGAGGTGATAATGTCATGATATACTCAGGAGTATTACATGGGGTTTAAAATATCCCGTTTGCAAATCAATATAGACCTACAAAAAAATATTATGCTCGCGCTTCACGCTCGCATTAATCGTTACATACGCATCTTCTATTACAAAAACTGCTTAGAATATTCAATTTTCGTGTCTAAATACATGAAATATCAACACATTTCAGCTTGTGCTTCGCCCTGGCATTATTTACTCAGGCCTTATGAGAATTATTATCTTGTTTGTAAGAATAAAGCTAGGAGGTACTTAAAACTTCAGTGTTTAGGACTACCCCCTAAAGAACAACAACAACAAATATTATCTTGTAATAATGGCCGATTGTGGAAAGGTAGATGAAAATATTTTTTCTGCCCCCCCCCCCTCCATTGGCGAAAGCTGGATCCACCCTTGGTTAAAAATGACCATAATGGGTCCGTCCGTATATACATGTATATCCCCCGGGATTTACAACTGGGCGTTGTGCCGTGCGCATGTAAACCAAGCTGACGGGGCAGTTACAAATTGACTTGGGTGCGGGTTCGAGCCCCGGTCACGTCTTTCAGATGGTGACGTTAAAGTCGGTCCACACAGACGTAAATAATCATATCTGATTGATACACGTCTAAAAAGCTAACTATTCATTCATTCATTTTCGCCAGTGCCACCAATTAGACACGAGAGTGTCTCGTACAAATCTGCCAATATACAATACACCTTATCTGCAGCGCCGTGGAACCAAATCCGCAGGGGAACCAAATCTGCAAACGTGAAACCCGGCAGATATGGTTCCGAGTTAGAACGATATCTGCCGTTAGGAACGATACCTGCCGGCGGATACGGTATCTGTCGGAGAACCGTATGTGCCGCTACACCGGCGACAAAAACCTCTATAGTGCACGCACGCTTCCAAAATGCATTTCTCCTCACCGCTCTGGTCTGGGGCGAATAACTGTCCCATTTCCTGGATACGCCACTTCACCCTAACATCAACAGTTATTGTTGGGTAATAAGGAAACAAAATCATCTGAAGAGCATTGATTTTCATGGTAACAGATAAATCGTTTTTAGGTTTATGAATGTTGTGAGTTGTGTGTGTGTGCGCGTAAGCGATGTAATAAATGTGCACGGACGGCTGTATTTGGGTGTGCATGAATATGGGAATGGGTTCGTGTGTGTTGATGTATGTATAGGGAGTCTTTGGGCGTGTGGGTTTCCGTGGGTGTGGGCGTTGGTCTGTGTCTAAGAAGTCTTAGAAGTCTAAACCTCTAAAGTGATACTAACAGGGCATGCGCAGGTATATATATATATATATATATATATATATATACATTACTCTATCAGGTACATTAGAAGGACATTTATTGTTCTTTTTCTTTGTTCAAATGTCCGCTTAACGTTCGAAATGTCCTCCTAATGTAGGGGGCGCTATTATGACGGAATAAACCGTATTGTTGCATGTCCTGCTAATGTACCCGTAAGGTATATATATATATATATATATATAAATGTATATATATATATACCTGCGCATGCCCTGTTCGGACAGAGAACAAAAAAAAACCAATGGTCCTTGGAAGCCGGACAATAGTCCTCGAACGTCGAGCAATGAATTTGTGCCTTATTCCGTCGACTGTCCGAGGACGGAGGAACAATAGAGGAACAATACTTGTCCTCGGAAGTAAAGCCATGTAAACGTGTGTGCGCGGGTGTGGGTGTGTGTGTGTGTGTACAACTGTATGAGAAACGAAATGAACGCTTTTGATATTAGAAACACTTAGAAAATATGGAATCATTTACAAAAGACATGAAATCAGTTCCACGAAATAATTTTCTCTTCGAATGTATAAAGTCTTTCTTGACAGCGACTCACCAGCGTTTCACCGATCCAGTGTTACTGGTTTGGCCTTCAGGACGTGGGCAGAAATGACACATTCATATGGGTTGACGCTTGACGGTACCAGGTTAAGGTAAACATATGGCAGTACTGCAACTTCATATAATAAAAAATAAATCGCTCAGTTAACATGATTGATGTAACACATTGACAAAATCCGAGTTAAAGTGTATTTTTCTTATCTAGAGAAAGATGACTATTATTTTCATTCACCGGAGACCAGGATATTTTTAGGTCATTATCATTATAGCAAATACTGTATATCCATATTTAAGAGACATCTATAGACCTACCTCTTTCCACTACTTTTTGTTTTATTTTCATGTATTACATATTTGTAAGCGCTATGGTACATATTGTGCATAGCGCAGTATAAGTGACCATTATTATTATCATTATGATATAAACTTTTTGCAGAATATGCTAGAGATATGTATCCATGACTGATTAGGATTACCTTTTCCCCCAGTAATTTAATTTAATTTTTTTCTATCTTTACTAAAAACTGCTTGTTTTTTTGTTTTCCTATGTTTTTGTAAGCGCTATGGTACTCCTTGTTTTTAGCGTCTTAAATAATCTATATTATTATTATTATTTAAATGATAATGCAATGTTAAAAATGATAGTTTTCCAAAGCGCGGGCGTGTGTGTATTACATAATAATGACAAATAATGTTACAATGTTTTTTTTATGTTCAAGTAAAGAGGAGTCCCGGTGGGCTACAGGACAAGCTATCCTCCCGAACAATGATTGTGGATGTCTGTCCTCAAACGGAGAAGGAATCTGGAATAATTCAAATTGCACCTCATCACAGCCGTATATTTGCGAGAGACCTCGAGGTAAGGAAAGGAATTTTGAATAATTTGAATTAAAAGGCCATTAATCAATTATGTTATGAGTTAGTTAGTTTCTAAGCTATAGTTGATTTCGTCATAACTGACTATTATTTGCAAGTGTTTTTGTTGCCGCTGAAAAACTGGTGGTTGTTGTGAGCCCATTCTTTTTCTGACTTTAAGAAAGATTTTGTTTTTTCTTACGTTTAATATCAATCAACTCTGGACGAATGACTTGTTCCTTTGGTATTAAAACTGTTTAGAATAAATATATCATTGAAAGCGTAAACGTTTATTCAGTCTTACATAGCAAGTGGACAGAGGTTAATAGTGTCCTGTATTACATGCCGTCGGACTCGGCGAATTATTTCGAAGCGAGAGAATACTGCCAACAACTCGGTGGAATGTTAGCCCAACTGAAGACTGCAGAGATATCTGTGAGTAAAATAGGATACGTACAGTTCTTTCAGAGACTCTATGGGAAATAATATAGAAAAGTAAAATTTTCACCCTCTCTTAGAAAGCCACCTTCATAAAGCTGATATTGGATACATTATGTTGTAAGTTTCTTGGATGAAAGTCTTCAGAATTTTCCATTACACAAGAACTATATTGAATTCTACACCGCAGTGGCTCATCCAGCGCAGCTACGGAAGTCACTGTGATTCCCACTTTGTTATAGCCTTGCGTTTTGCGTATAAACGGTGAAAACTACTGTCGTAATACTCCTAAGGAAGTAAAGAAAGTGCATGTAATGCATTGGTGAAATATATTCCCAAGAATGCCACATATTAATCTTTTCAGTGTGAAGCTGAAACGATTAATGAATTACTTTTCATTACATAGTCCTATTTTAACTATAAGAGCAATGTTAACGTTGATTGGATCTACAGGTATCCGTATCGAACAACGTTGGTCATGGTTTCTGGTTCGGACTAGATGATTTGGGTAGTGAAGGCGATTTCCGTTGGGCTGATGGAGCGTTGCTCAACGATACAGGGTAATGTAATGACTCCTTCATTAAAATTCAGTGAATGATTCCACCTTTTAGTCCATCGTCTTATAATGCAAGATTGTTTAGAAATACAGTGTAAAGAACTACTGAAAGCATCTTTCGATTATGATAATGACCAAATCACAAATGCATATATTATAAAACATTTATCAAGATTTAGCGACTGGGATACGAATGAGCCTGACAATGTGCGTGGATACGAACACTGTGTTGCAGAGACAACTGAAGGCTGGAGAGACCGCTTCTGCAGTGAAAACTTCAGATTTGTCTGTGAGATATCAAAAGGTATGCTTTTTACTTTTAGTGGACACATGTTATCATCATCAATCTAATAAGGTCATGATAGCAACAGGTTTTCATTTTATTGCGTAAAAGATGAGACAAATATTTTATTCCAATTGATATTTAGTCAGGAAGAAAAGAAGGTAAACAAGATCGATAATTTGCATTTGTCAAACTTGTGTCAAATGGTCAACTATGTCAATAATTATTAACATAGCGGTCAGCCACTTTTCCACATGAAAATATTGTTTATTGCCATATGAATCCTTATGAAATAGTTCGGTAATCATTTCACTTGTTGAGCATTATCTGTTCTATCGCTCCTCATGTTTTGTTATATCAGCGCCCCCGCTCCGTGTGCAAGCTGTCACATCTACACCGTTTGGTAGCAGGGGAACCTCACCAAGTTACTCGTGCATACTCAGCCCTCCAGGCAACACACCAGAGATTCTGACTACTACGGAAAGACTGGTGGAACAAAGCTGGACCGAACAGGGATACACTCTAGATGTTCCAGGCGTAACTGGCGTAACATCTGGACTGATCACCCAGTCCCTTCCCGCCACTGAACAGTCTGTTGGTGTATATAGATGTCTGAGTACCTCAACATCTAGTGGCACTTCTACATCAGTTGCAGTGACAATACTCTCCAGTAACAGTACGAGTGTCTTATATCTTATTTTGAATTAATTATGACTTTCTAGAAGAATAGATGAAGGAAATCCCTCAAGAAATGAAAGATTGTCATTATTATAACGAATAGAAGACATGGGTCTCTACATGCTCGCATCGTAATTAGCTTTGCAGCTGTAACTGATGAATGTGCAAAACAAGAATTCAAGTTGCAATTTAATTCCATTGACGGAAAAGCAAAAATAAAATATCTTTACAATGATTTTAATATGTGAGTTCAAGATAAGAATCAGCATAATTATAAAAGTTAATTATAAACTGGGGGTATTCAATTGTGACTACTCACTCACCATTATAATTTACAAAATCTGAATCGGGGTAGACGTATATTGTTAGTATAAGAGTACCCATTAGTAAGAAACATAAAAAGTAGGATAAAACCCCCAAAAAGTTTTGTAATTCAAGATAGAGGGAGGATATATTTCTTATTACTGATCTATGAAAAAACGAATTGGTATCATTGGAAAGTTTAATTATTCTTCTTTACAAAGTACAGTGATATGCCATTTGCAGTGATTATGCAATCATGGAATCCTGAAAATCCTGAATATCCTGAATCCTGAATATAGGGCAAAGTCAAAAGTTAAATGTTGTTTTCATCACGGAAGTCCCTATTTCTTTTGAACACGTTGAAGATGCAATTTGTTTCCGAGGTGACAGTGCATGTCTTTCATGGATGTCATTGGTGTATTTTTTCATTTCTTTATAGCATGGGATGTGTATGAATGATGGTATCCCTTTTGTTTGAAAGATGAAATTTGCTTTGACTAATGGTTGTGGGAGGTGGAGCTGCAGTTTACTGAGTGGCCGTTTATAAGATGTAAAGATGCCACTGTTAACGACTATCCTAAAGGCCCAAGCAATTGGACAGCTCTAAGCAGGTGTACCCCAAAACGATGATGCGGCCAGGTTTTGGGTGAGATTTGAACAATTTCTCATTAAAAGAAGGGGGGGGGGGGGAGAGGGATTCTGAATGTCTTCATGTTTGTCATTAGTTTGGATGGAATATTTTGTGTTTACACTATTTGTCTGCGTGACTAAGGGTTTGTTTCAGCTGAAATGTGGATAAGTGAAAATCTCGTATGAAAGTAAAACGAATAATCAATCCCAAATTAGTGAATGAATATACATTTCAACTTTCATAAATTTATCAAGAAATGATACCAACATCTTAAACTGTTTAAAATGACCAGGTTCAAAATTATTCCAAACAGCATTCATCCACGTATGCAGATGAGAATTCACCATGTGTGGACTTTCGCGCATCACCGCATCAACATCATTCAAAATCAATCCATTCTCAAAGCAAATTGGAATTCACTAAATAAACAACAAATTTGGCAACATTTCATTTTTAAAACCATACTGCATCTTTAGGACAGTGCACTTCATGGTTGCGTAAGCATTACGAATGACACACCGTTGTAAAGAGTAATAATGTGATAATCAAGCTTTCTAATGATGCCACCGAGGGGGAAGAACGTCAGGCTCGGACAATGAAGGTGGGGGGGGGGGGGGTGGACCATTTGTCCGCCAAACAACATGTTCCCCCACTGTTCCGCCGTCTCTTGATACCACATTCACGTATGATAATAAAGCTACAGGAGATGTATTAACTCTCAATTGCCAAACTCTTTTGATGGGTGTTTAAAAAAAAATACTTTTAGGGCATTTCGAACCTGATGATGTTCGCCTGACAAGGACAGTTTATCCAGGTGAGAGCATTACACTCTCAGTCACCAAGAAGAACACCTATACTGCTGGTGACGATCACATCCGATGGAGGACATTCTCCAATCTTGCTGAAGGATCTCTGTCACCTACAGCTGATGGTAGTCTGGTGCTCACGATTGATTATGCAACCAAGAAAGATGCCAATGTATATGGAACGTATCAAGAGGGTCAACTAGAAAGTCTGCAGTATAGCCTCATCAGAGTCATCGTAAGCGGTAAGAATTTTTAAACCTGTTTACCATTTCTTCATCTTGGTTGTTTGATTATGTTATTCTGCTCTTGTTTTGACATTGAATAAAAAAGTTGAAAGTATAAATAATTGAAAACTTCAAACTTCAAACTTCAAACTAAGCTTGTACAGAAATCGAACGATTTGTTTATATTGTATTGAAACGTAGAATGTCCTGAAGGAAGATGGGGGATACCATTCTGTGATCGCCTGTGTGATAATTGCTACAACGGAGGGATCTGTCATCCTCAGTCAGGAACATGTATCTGCCCTCCTGGGTTCTCTGGTAGAAATTGTTTAACAAGTGAGATACAGAATGAACTTTTAACATTTATCTTTGAAAGGACATATTTGTACTCGTTACTTTTAATATTTCCATCGTTTTTAAATTGATTCTTTACCTAATGTTCATGTAGAAGTTTCTCTAGTATCGGAGAGAAAGACTTAACAGCGTGAGCTCCATCTGTATGAAGTGCTTTCCAACTAAATTCAGCAGATTATTTTTCAGATCATCAGGAACAAATCTTAAGTCAGATCTATTCTCATATTATTACATCTTTGTAGTTGACTTCTCGTTTATTTATCAATATGAATTATTCATTTTGGTGCCCTCTTGCGATTCAAATCAATGGTGCACTGTGGTGCTATCTACCCCTGTTAAAAGGGAGGATAAATTATTTCAGTAACCACTTTGACAGCCTGAATTAGACTCGATATAGTTTGATAGATAATTTCAGGGGTGATTTTGGTTATATAAGAAAAAAAGTCACTTTAGGCTAACAAAGGAATATTTTACTGGCACACAGTTCTTATAAAATACAATTATATTTTATCCCTTAAAGCATGCGGTGAACACCGATTTGGCTGGGATTGTGAACTTTCATGCGGTCCTGGGAAGGTTCTTGAATCGTGTACTGGGAGTAAGGTGTGTCTTCCAGATCCGTATGGATGCAGTTGTCTTGCTGGATATACATGTACAGGCATCGATTGTAACCAAGGTAGGGGAATTGCAAAGGTATTTTCGCTATGGACTCTGTAGGCCTCATTACAAAACGTGTCAGGGTATTCGAGAATGAACTTAATTGATAATTTATCTATAAAAAAGGATTAATCATTTAAAAAAAAGATTCAGAGAAGTGCTGCCTTACTGCTCAAGAAAAGAGAAAAACAGAAACTGTCTACAATGTTGCAAGATAACACCTAAATCATGATCCACCTACTCTTTTTGTCTCTTTAGTATGCCCAGAAGGGAAGTTTGGAGTAGATTGTCTTCAAGAATGTCATTGTTTAGATGGAGCGCCATGTGATGTCTTCACGGGAAGATGCGAAGTAAGCTGTGAGAGTGGTTGGTCTGGACAGGAATGCCAAGGTAACTTTCAGGACCGGGAATCTTTAAAGGACGAAATTGATCAGGTTTTCTTCTTCAATTAGCAACACTGGAATTCAGCATTTGTTCCTTGCGGTTTATTCTGATTAGTGCAAGACGCAAAGCTTCAGTATGCTTCTTTGCTACGGATTCTCCGAAACTAACATAACTCGCTAACTTTTGTATGGAAAACTGATTTCAATTACCAACCTGTTGCCAATTTAACGAGTTCAATGCTTATTTTACCGTAACAATTTGCTGATGTCAAACAAGAATGGGAGCGTTGCGGACGTTTTCGCTGTCTGTGCTCATGCATGTAGTTTATATTTCTCGGGCTCTGAATCAAAGGCTGTTGAGCCAAATCAAAGAAAATGTGGCTAATTGTCGTGAATGAGTAAAGGAGTCAGGTTATAAAAGGGTCATATGTGATTGCATAATATTCATCCCCCGAAAACAATGGAAATTCAAATTGTGACACTGTCATTTTTTTCAATGTAATCTTTCATGTTTGTCGCAGTTCCGTCCGTCTGCCCCGAAGGATATTTTGGAGTAGATTGTACTAAACATTGTAACTGTCTGGGGAACTCGCTCTGTGAAAGAGACAGCGGATTCTGCACTGCATCTGAAGGCGAATGTGAAATCGGATATATTGCAAATTCTCCAGTTTTCCCTGAAAGTTGCAGCACATGTAAGGCTTATTTATTTTCCATCCTTTGACACCTTTGACCCGTCACAAGAACACTTCTAATGAACTGAAGCAAAAAAATAAAAAATAAAATAATAATAATAATAACAATAATAAATAAAATAAAATAACAAAGAATATTACTGGTAAATGTCAAAGTCAGCGCAATTTTAAGAATTGAAAAGTGTGCTTACTGATAAATCGGTTTTTGTCACAGATTCGAGATATATTAAATTTTTTATAGATGATTCTAAAATTTTCGTTCGTATGTCAAAATCAATAAAACATACGTAATTTTATGAATATATGTAGGCCCACGTGTATTTTAATGTTTATATAACACACGCGGTATCTAAGAAATGGTATCTTTTGTCATGATGTAGTTACTGGGTGTTTTGACTCCTGTACTAAGACGTGTCATTGTGCTGGAGGATCTGAAGATTGTAATGAGCAAACTGGAGTCTGTTCCTCTGGTGCTTGCCATCCTCGATGGTTAGGAGAAAATTGTCAAACAGGTACAATTGCCCATTTGTCCAATTTGTATGAAATAACTTGTGTATGAATTCTTTTCAATGCGTTATAGTCACATATTTTATTATTTAATGAAAGAACATAAAATCGTGTAAAATTAACATTGAAGCCTAGGCTACTGTCTCAATACGACTGTCTCAATTGGACCCCATGGAAGAACAGAGCTGTTTTGTAAACAGCTCTGAAATGGGCTATCCAACCGTATTTCATTCGTGTAATATGTAAGCCTCTAATTATGTACAGATTTTGTATCTTTTATGATTTCGGAAATAAAAACAAACAAACAATCAAACATACTCAGAACAGTACAAGGTGAAAAATAATAGAAACAAACATATACACAGAACAATTAATGAACAAGTAATGAAATGTAAATTGAACTTCTGTGTAAATATACCATGAAAAATTACCTCACCTATTTATTCCGAAATTGACAGAGCAATATGCTATTGTCCAATGCATCCCTTTATTTTGAAATTATCTTGCATGTACATTTCTATTGCGTAGAAATTGGAAAAGTGCTAACAATATATATCTTCGTTATACCCATGATGACTATAGAGACATTCTATGATTATCCAACAATTATTAATGTTTTTCTCTCTGTCTGTTTAAGTTATTTTGTTTTTACTTCTTTGTTTTCAAGATCGCTTTCAGATCACACGAGCAAAGACCAACCCAGGTGTTGTAATTTTTTCCTGTACCATCGCGTTTGAAACGACAACGGTCATTGAATCCGACTATGTTAAAGCTGCCATAACCAACTTCTCAATAGGAAACCTTCGCCTCCCCGAAAGCAATACCTTGACTGAACCGGTGAACTTTACATTCCTGCTCACAGACATTATTGGAGATCCAACCATCTACTGCTTCATCGGGAGCCCTCAAGACGACGCAGGTTTCGCTTTTATAAAACTGCCAGCGTCCGAATATTTTGGTAAGTCGTGGAAAACCTCATACACGGAAACTTCTCCAAGCTACATCCGACGTCCTGTACTGGACGGATGTAGTGCAGTGATTCGAGTAAACGAATATAAATATTAGAAATAATCTTATTTTCATTCGACGTGATCATAGCAAGAGTTCGTGTCAGGAAGAAACGCAGAACAAGATCAGAGGAAAATATATTGCCCGTGAAAAGACAGACATTATTCTTTAATGTTTTACTATATTTTTGGTGAAAATGAAATGCACTACCATATCTGTACTAAGGGGAAATCATGATGGTTTTATGTACATAATGTGTCTGCATTAAGCTGATTATGTCAAAATCTCCTTTTTAATACATTTTCTAGTTTTACCGGTGTTATCGACCGAGCCACAGGAGTTCGACGTAGGTCATCACCACGTAGGTCTTAGATGGAGACCTTGGAATCAAGACAGTAATATCGGGGATGGTCCTGTTGTGGCGTACAATATCTACGTCTACTCCGCAAACAACAGTCTGCTACAGGTTACCACGACCGAACCTTGTCCTGCGTATAGCTCTGACATGTTAGAGTATCACGTGGTCGGTCTAAACCCTGGTATTAGGTACACAATTCGGATATCAGCTACCCGCGAAGGTATCAATGGAGAGGGTGACAAAGGACCGCTTCTGTCCGTGATGACAGTCGCTATTCGTAAGTAGATTTTTGGTTCATGCCGCATTTTTATCCATCATCATGGAATATCTTAATTGCAACACAATCAGAAATATACTGTCTCAAAGCCTGTGTCACATCTGACACGAACATACTCGCACGAACACACCACATAGCAGGGTGTACCTTTAATTGAAAATATCGTTATCGTTATCGGTCAAATTTGTACTGAATGAATGAATGCAATAAAGAATGCTACAAGCAAAATGTGACCCAGGCTTAACTCGTAAATATAATGTTGTCGTCCTATTGATTATTTTCAGCTCAAATGTCAACAATGAGCCCATCTTGTAATATGACCACAGACTGTCGAAGTAGTTCCTTGACAAGCTGGATATTGTTTGCCATTTCGATGTTGGGGAATGTCGTTCTTGCTGGACTGCTTGCATGGTCATGGTATTTACAATATTTCCTTGTTTTCTTTTTCATTGAAGCATATCCATTTTAACATGGAATCATAAACAATATAACAAGCCAGATTCACTTGCGGGAAATGTTCCAGTCAAACCAGGGAAATAATAAATTATGGTAGTTAGGGTACGGTACCGATTATTGCACAGGTAAGACTGTAATATTGGTGATTCCTAACCTGTTTGGTCTTGCGAACATTAATACGACAATTTTGACTAGGACTCTGTCTCCCTAAAGATTTGAAATAATTGGTTTTATTTTTAAATCATTTGGAATGTGATTTTTCTTCCCGACCCCTGAACTCCCGCAATGATCACCCCATTAGGTTGAGAATACCGCACTAGATAGGGAGACAAGCAAATGTACGGTGTCTCTCGTGAATCGTGGATAAGACTTCGCCATAATATGCTAATCTCAAGAAAATGTACATTCCTGACCTTTTATTGAAGTCCCAATGATTTGATAAAACGGGAAATATACATGACCTATTCTTTCTTTACTCACCCAGTCTCCAGCTAAGACGATCAAATACTGAGCCACCAACAAAACATCCAAAGATCTCAGATGATGAACAGAAGTATGAGAACCCGACATTTGAAGGTTCCAAGAACGGACCTAACCCCTATCACGATCTTCAAGAGCGCAATCATGAAGCTACTTATGAAGAGCTACGGGAAGCCGAGAAGAGTGATTACGTCAATTCGTCTGAATTTTCAAGTAATTGAACAACGGGAAATTTCTTTATGACTGCGTGTCCCTCGCTGCGGTTTCTTTGATAAAGAAGGGGTCTATCTTAGTACATTTTTGGGCCAATATTTAATAGTATTTATATCTAATTTGATTTTTTTTCTTAATTCTTAGTGTTATGATATTACGTGATGATCCAAATTTGTGTGGTCTGTACTTCAAAAATTGATTGAGTTTATTTTTGATGAAGAAAAATTGTCGGAAAACATTGTCCCTACCCACCCCTTCCCCAACCCACAATGCTCTCTAAGCGAGATTGGAAGAGCTAGCATGATTCCAAAATTTATTGCGAGAAAATGAGTCATTTCGGGACAATCAACGTCCATTGCTTCAACCCCCTCCCCTTCTGAAAATCCTGGATTCGCACCTGGGTAAAGAACTCATTGGAGAGAGCGAGATAGATGACAACCTATCGTTATTAAACCCGGGGATGTGATAAGAATTAGTGATGGCTACACAATTTTAGCGGTTGATCATTTTATTCAACAGATTAAAAATTCATGTGTACATACCTTCGATACCGTTAACCATAATATACTGTTAAGTAAATTAAAAGTAATGGGTTTGAATTCTGCATGTGTGCAATGGTTTAGGTCTTGAAAAAAATCGTCATCAAGTTGTCTCGTTGCAAAATGTACTCTCCGATTCTATGCCCATAAGATGCGGAGTTCCCCAGGGGAGCATATTAGGTCCCATTCTTTTCATGTGCTAAATGAATGATATGTGTGTTTGTGTCAACGACAGTAAATTACTTTTATATGCGGATGATAGTGTGTTACTATATTCTGGTACTGATCCTAAGCTGATTAGGGAAAAACTTAGCTGAGAATTATCAAACTGTCAGTTAATTGGATGACAGCAAATAAGCTTAGCTTACATATTGGTAAAACCGAAAGTATTTTGTTTTGTTCGCGGGGTAGGTTGAAGTATACTGATGATTTCAATATAAGTTATAACAATCAACTCCTTAAGAGACAGGATTCTGTGAAGTATTTAGGACTAAATATAGCTAGTAATCTTTCTTGCTCAAGTTTGGTTGACAGTGTTGTCCAAAAAGCTAATGCTCGTCTAAAATTTTTGTATCGTTATCAAAATTGCATGAACTTAAAATCAAGACGCATTTTAAGTTTTTCCTTAATACAATGTTTATTTGATTAATCCAATGCGGCATCGTACTGCAGTCTAGGCAAGGTGGATCAAAGCAAGTTAAAAATAATTCAAAATAAGATTGTAAGATTTATCAATCACTTACCACCAAGAACACATATCGGGAAGAGTGAACTTGAAACAGCTGGTCTTCTCCATATAAACCTTAGATCACAACAACTTGTAATTCACCATGTACATAAGATTTTTTACTCTAATGCAGATCACTATATTTCAAATAATTTTATTCGTTCTTCAAGTGTTCATGGGCATGACACTAGAAATAGTCAATTTAATTTCATAGTGCCTAAGCGGAAAGGTAAAATTGGAAATTCCTTTTATTTTAACGGTATTCTTTTCTGGAATTCCCTCCCAAATCATGTTAAGTCAGTTAAGAATTTTTTACATTTTAAAAGGGTATTGAAGCATGATCTGAAAAATGTGTCTACTCCATAACTGTATTTCTCCTCTCCTTGTTGTAGCTCAGAGGGTTTTTTCCTATATTATATGACTTATGTAACCAACGTTTATTATGGATAGTTTCATTATGATTTTCTGTATTTAGGTTTTTTTCGGTGAGTAAGTCTTGTTTTCACATTTATGTAATCTTCGCCTACTTTATAAAAATGTTATGTTTTATTTTGCTACTTTAGTACATTCTTATAACTTGTCGTACTTGTACGATAGTCTTGTAGCCGTGTTTTCTTAGTGTATTTTTGTATCAGTTATTTAGATAAGGACCCCATTGGAAATAAGCCATTTCGGCTTTCATGGGCTATCATGTCATGGTACCTCGAGGTGTTTGTATTGCAATATACCTGACGAATAAAATCAGTCAATCAATCAATCAATCAATCAATACATTTTCCGAATCTTATGTTGAGTATATAGAGACATTATAATGTAAATTTATATGTTATGCCAATATATTGAGAATAAGGATACTGGTGCAAAATATGTTATTATATAATTTTTGTAAATAATATTTGTTCCGAAAACAGGCACCCTATTTTATCTTCCTCTCCCTACCCCATCTGCTTTCACTTTTGCTTTCTCTTTAACGCTTTCAAGCTCCCACTCAATCACCCATAATGGAAATAATAAAATAAAAAGCAAGAAGAACCATGTCCATCTTTGTGATTTCACTCTCTATTAATAAAAATCTGTTCCAGAATCCCGGTGTTGCTGTTTATGGTTGTAAGTATAACATACATATTAGAAATATCCATTTGCAAATAGTAAGCAAATAAAATCAAGGCTCTTTCTCTCTTTTCAATATTGAATCTGTAGTATCTTTTTTTTTATGCTGGAAGTGTCGATAGGGGGCCGACTGAGTAAAGAGCCCGTTTCTTTTAATCGCGTAAGCATTCAACCTACATGGTATTTTTTAATGAGTCTGTGCCTAAGAATCGATGGTCTAAATTGTAAGGTCATATTTTGAATTGAATCAGTACACGCGTTTGTCGTATGGATAATCTGAAGATCAGTAAATTTTTTTAAATACAGGCTTATTCTCTTCGCCTTTTTCTAAGGATAACAAGGACATTTTTTTGTAATAATCAATATCACTTTTGACATGAGCCGCGCTACAAGGGGGAGGGGCATGGGTTGACCGCCCCTTATGATTTTTCAAGTAGTGAAAAAAAAAGAAAATAAAAAGAAGAAAACAGAAGAGAAAGAAAAGGGGGAAAAAGAAAGAAGAGTATTAAAAAAAAAAGGTCTGGGGCGTGTAACTTTATATTACCCCTGATATTCAATTGAGAAAAAAATGACGTCACCTTAAGATCGTCTGAGACCACCCCCCCCCCCCATCAAAATACCCTGGGGCCGCCTCTGACACTTGAAATGGTTTAGCCGTCTCTAATGCCTGAATCCAGTACTTCGAGAAAAAAACACAACATAATTTCATCAAGATCAATTTCATCCTGATCAATTTTTTTTTCTTTCCGATTATTCCTTTTATTCTCCATTTTCGTGCCCCTCCGCCGAGTCTTCTCCGTTCTTAAACACCGAATACTGAACATTTTTCTTACAGAGCAAAGTCAGTTATCACATATTTTATTTTTAACTGAAGAGACGGTGTGAAAATAGATAAATAGTAGAAAGGAAGAGAGAGGGGAGCAAACATTTTCAAACTATAACGTGAAGTAACATGTTGAAATCAATATAAACAAGTTTGGAATCATAACTCCTCCAAAAGCATCTCTTTTGGAATTAAATTTGACTGAAAATTGCATCATCGGTTTTCCAACTGAAATATTAGATTGCAAAGTGAACTTTGCGACTTGATCTCATAACATACAGCTGAATGCATTTATAAACAGGACTTTTTAAAATAATAATAATAATACGGTTATTTACAATGCGCTTAAGACATACATTGTATGTATCTAAGCGCTTACAGATTATTTTTCTAAAAACAACCCTGTACTGTTTATGATCCAATCTCTAAAGGAATACAATAATAATTCGCTGGGAACTCAACCACTATTAAACTAGTCAAGTGAACTTCAAGTCCGCTAAAACATTAGCGATAATTTAGCCATAGAGGGAGCTATATAGGTTAAGCGAATCGGCTGGTGAGGGGAACAGATCGATTGCAGGATTCCCGCAGTGAAAGAATGAGCTCGTCTTTCGGACAAGCACAATGCGACCACTGGTGGACAAAGCCGGCATGCGGGATTAGCACACTGCGGCGCATCATCCACGGTATTAAAACCAAGCTACCTAAGTCCCTTATACATTACTATATTTATGTAACAAAATAATGAAACAGAATTGTTTTCTGGTATGAAATGAGCAAGAGAAATCAATTCTTGACTATCGTGTTGGTTTTTGTATTTGTAATTTTAGTCCAAGAACTATAGTGATTTTGTAGGTTTATTATGAGGGTGACATTTGGCTCTCCATAATTCGGTGGCCTAATTCTACACACTTAGGCGGTGGCTTAAGTTAGGCGCCTTTCGAGAATACGGGCCGATAAAGTACTTGTGGAAAGAGATACTACAGGTTTAAAACCCCCAAATTACACTCTTTATAGGGTAAAATTGATTCGTGCGTATATACTCCAGTCGATGCGAACGCATAGATTTCGGCAGACGGAATTTTCCTCCGAATTAACTGCCTTACGGGATTTGAGATAAAACATAAGTATAATAAATGTCTAGTAACATATATGTAATAAACACAGGTAGTGAAAATATATATCGAATAGTTCTAATAATTATGCAGTACTAAGGTGTGTATACAATGTTTATAACGCAACAAAGCCTACGTAGCTAAATTAATTTAACTTTGAATAACCCATCCCATTAACGTCATTGCCAGAATATAAGTTCATTCAGCCGAAAATAGTACTCCATTATGCGACGCTGCGACATTTTGCGTCATTGTGAGATTACCGGTTGTAACGTGGCCTATTGATTTACAAAGTTTTGTTGATTGATTCGGGTTCGTGGTCCTTTAGTCTAATGGACGGTCCCCCCCAATCGTTATGTGTTTTTTGTGGTTTGTTTTTGTGTTCTCCTTTTTGTGTTCTCCTTTTTACTACAAGAGTCTTCTGCATTCAAACGACCATCACTTATATTTTGGTCATGGGAATATTTGGACACATGTTCTTGGTCATCTCATGCGAGCAAACCAAACCAAACAAAACAAAACATTCAGCGCGGTTACGCCTTCACACTCACATAATTAATCTTCCCATGCAATTTCGATACATAATTTTCAGGTCAAATGTCAAGATTAAGCCTAACTGAAAACCACAAGGCAGACCACACATTAGGACATGTACACAGAATAAAAAGGAATGCGGTATAATTTGAAATGCAGCCACCGAGGGGAATTAATTATTACAAACAATAGAAAAAAAAAGATATCAATGCAGTATAATAGCAGATAGTAGCAATGATACTGCATGCAGTTGACCTCTTGATAAGAGTCATGATCATTGTTTACACTTGTTGAGTTATGCGCTGATGATTCTTTAGATTTGTAATGTAAAAGATTGTATTGTATATTGACACGCTCTAGCTTTTTAGGACTGGCATACAGGGCACTTCCTAAAAGACATATTTTTGAGGAAATGCAATGTATATTAGCACCTCTTCAAAGATATCATTTTTAAGGGAGATATGGTTTTGTAGGGTGGTTTCTAAAACCGTTTATGTCTCTATGTTGGAAGAACTGATCGTCCAAATGCAACACTCTAGAAAGTAGGCTCAGTCGGTACCAATAGTTCAATATCTTTGAATAATTTAACCCTTGCTATCAACTTCTTCAGAAAACAGTCAAAAGTAAGAGAGATAAATAAATTAACCAGAGTCGCGAGTCCATTCTGACTGATAAGTAATGTAAGTGTAGCGAATAGCTGTAGACCTGAATGGCAGATATAATCATTCACTTGCTGCCGCTGGACACTTGATCTTGCCGCTGAGGGAATATTTGAGATGATGGCAGGTTCATTGAATATATCTTCACTGAAAGGACTCTTAGTGATTGTCTTGTCATGCTTACAAGGTATGTATAATGTGATAGATGCCTATTTTTTTTTTACAATGATGATGATGGTGATGGTGATGGTGTTGGTGGTGTTGGTGGTGGTGGTGGTGTTGATGATTATGATGATGATGATGACGGTGATGATGCTAGTAATGATGATGATGATGATGATCATAATGATGATGATTAGGATGACGACGGTGATGACGATGAAGATGAAGACAATGACGTTGAAAATGATTCATGGATAATGATAATGATTATCATAAGCCTACGAGGTGGGGCTGCTAGTGGTTGCACCCCTCTCCACCCGAACTGTTAAATTACCAATATTTGGGCAAGGCGGACCATATTCGGGCAGCGAGGTGCTCTGTATGTAATTTTCTTCTTACTTAAACAAAAATTACCATTATAATGAAGTGTCAAAACCTTCCGCTTGTTCGCTCGCATGTTTAGAAACGGTGAAGTTAATATTCGAGGAAGAGACGTCAGCCATTTGTCGAAATTGCACCCATACATGTGTTGTGATGATGATAAAAGTGATAATAATCAATTTGATGGATGGATGATGATGATAATGATGACGACGACGACAACAGGGATGATGCTGAGTCGGTGGATTTACTGATAGTGATAATGTTAATGATGTTAGTGATAGTCCTGTAGTTGGAGTGGATCTATTTTAATAAATTGAGGCATTTAATGTCAGTCGTTAGGTTTTCCGAAAATTGTGCATTACGAATGTAGGCCTATACGGATTAGTCACCCGAGTAAGGATATGTTGAGCATAAATAATTATTCCTTTTCCAGTAATTATGCTATTATTTCCTTTTTCTTCTAGCTGAATCTGAAATATGTAACACACCAGGGTGGTTAGAAAATGAGGATTCACAATACCTGATAGTTAACTCGGGCAGGAGTTATACTAATGCACAGCAATATTGCCGGTCAATAGGAGGCAATCTTGCTTTTATTACATCTGTGCCGTTAATGCATTTTTTCTGGGGGGTTAAATAATTTTATGCATTTTAAGATCAATTCCTCTTTATTTAGCTAATTCAAAATAGCTGACATTTTTTATACAGCTGGTGACAACCAGGCATTTCCTGGTTACATTGTACATGTGATACATTACCATTATCTAAACATGTGTTTTACATTGTACTAGTATTACGTAACATTACACCTGTCTGCATCTCCCTGTACATACTATAATTTCCATGACAGTAGCTATTTCTATGCTCTTTTGTGTTTTGGTCATGTGAACATCACATGCCAATTTTGTCCTTAATTAGCATTTTCTGTACTTTTCCACTACATGTTTATATAAGGTGAAAGTCTGTGCTTTTTTTTCACTACTACATCAGTCACTGAGAAGGTACACCAAATTATTGAAGCTTATTTTTTAACCGGGTACGACTCCCGTGGAACTTTCTTCGGCAACCTGCTGACACCTGGCTTAGCCGTTTTTTAGCCAGCTTTTGGTAACGGACTTTTATTTCACGGCATACAACGAAGCTCCTTCATCTCTGCAACTAGATTCTTCAAGGGAGCAGAATTGGGAAACTTTCTGGACAACTTCATTCCATCGAGTACCTATAGAGCCGTAAACCTATCTCATCTGAACTCACAACAGACTCGGGCTCACCGCTGCATTCTGCGGGCGAATTCAACATGTCCATCTACGCTGTCCTAGGTTTCGACGAACATTGACTCTGTTGCTGCCGTGAGTTTTACACCCAAGCATTCTTGCCCGGGCAACCCAAAACTGAGGGCATATTATTTCTCACTTTTTGAGCAATTTATTATATTTGTTGTACCTAGTGCTGAATTACATTAGTGATCATTTTTTTTTTAAGAATTGTTAATTTGAATTGGCACCAGTTTTGATTGCCATCTTGCACCAACCAGGCGCACATATTTTTTGATATATATATATATATATATATATCACATAAGTTATACCTATTTAACGATTCCTTTTTTTGTATTTCGTTTACTCATATTTTGTGAGCCATAAGTTTCGCCATATTAGCTTGTGCTCACACTACTCTACATTTTTTATGCTTATTACAGCGGCGGCCTTCCGCTATAGAAACAGAGCCACTTAAGCATTTACTTTGTATATTTATTTGAAATTGTTTTGGTGAATATATATATAAAACATTAAACCACCAGCAATTAATTTGATTGTGTTAATGTTCATTCATTTCTTGTGAGATCAAATTAAGTTTAAATTTAGTGAGGAGGTTGTTGAACACGCATATATATTTTTAGTTTGAATTTTTTGTTAAATACACCATACCATCCCCACAAAAGTGGTGACCCCGACGTGATCTCACAAGGGTTGAAGTATATTTGTCTTTGAATTTCATTGGTTTATCGGACCTGGTTTTGTCAACGCACGTGCTACGTGGTCGCAAGCCATGCCTGACAGCGAGTCAGACAGTTCAACTTCAATAGTTGGGGCCGTTAGCATAAAGCTTCCGCAATTCTGGAGTTCCGATCCGCAACTTTGGTTCGCCCAAATTGAATCTCAATTTGCTACGCGCCAAATAACAGTGGAGACAACAAAATACCACTATGTTATTTCTGCTTTGCAGCCGGAAGTTGCGCAAGAGGTACGGGACCTCCTCATAAATCCACCCGCGATTACGCCTTACTCTATTCTAAAGGAGCAGCTTATTTCCCGCACCACGGCTTCCGAGCAGCGCCGTGTACAAATGCTCCTCACTGAGGAAGAGTTAGGCGACAGAAAACCGTCGCAACTCCTGCGCCGCATGGAGCAGCTTGTTGGAGCTAAGAAAATTGAGAAGGGAATTTTGAAACAATTGTTTCTTCAGCGCATGCCCTCTAACGTGCGCTTAATTCTCGCTTCGACTAGCGACACATTGTCATTAAGCGAATTGGCAGAGTTAGCCGATAAGATTATTGAGGTCCACGTCCCAACCGTAGGGACAGTTTCCGCAGAGGTACCTACCACCTCACTCGCCGCACAGGTGGTGCATCCCACCGTCGCACCAGTGACCGCAGCCGCCGGTCCTGACCCCATAGAGGAGTTGCGCAAAGACGTACACCAGTTGTTTAAGATGGTGACGGACTTGCAGCGACAAGTTTTTCGTTCACAGCGCAACATTCGTAATCGTAGCAAGTCACCGTCACGTTCTAAGGTGACCGCTGAATCACAAGCAGATGCACTGGCATCAAACTTGTGTTTCTACCACGAACGCTTCGGGGACAAGGCAAACCGTTGCCGATCTCCCTGCGCCCGATCACGTGAATTTTCGGAAAACGCCAAAGCCAGTCGGTAGGCGCGACGACCCGAACTGGTGCATGCGATGGTCGCCTATTCTACATTACGGATGTAAATTCACGGAGGAAATTCTTAATTGACACAGGCGCTGCAGTAAGCGTTTTTCCGCCATCCAAGCAGGAGACGAAAAAAGTATCAACGCTTACTCTGCGAGCCGCGAATGGAACGCCCATTGCCACATATGGTCAACGGTCACTGACCCTTGATTTAGGCCTACGCCGCACTTGCCGCTGGGTATTTACCATAGCGAACGTGCCCTCCCCGATCATAGGCGCCGATTTTTTGCACCATTTTCAGTTCTTAGTTGATGTGCACAAACGCCGACTAATTGACCCGCTGACCAACCTGTCAGTGGCTGGTAAACCGTCCAGAGAACCAGCTATCAGTCCAGTCTACGGAGATCGCGAGACTGACAATCAATTCGAACACATGCTCATGCACGACTTCGTTGATATTACCCGCCCGGTATATCACTCCGAAGATGTTAAGCACAATGTGACACATCACATTGACACAAACGGACCCCCTGTCGCAGCACGCCCGCGCAGGCTTGTTGGGGACAAACTGCAAATTGCACGCGACGAATTTAATCACATGTTGGAGCTAGGTATTGTTAGACCTTCTAAAAGTAATTGGTCTTCGCCGTTGCACATGGTGCCTAAGAAGTCACCGGGGGACTGGCGCCCGTGCGGCGATTACCGTGCTTTGAATCGGATCACCATTCCCGATCGATACCCTGTTCCGCATTTACATGATTTTGCGTCCGAACTCCACGACAAGAAGGTCTTCTCAAAAATAGACCTTGTTCGTGCATATCATCAGATCCCCGTCGAGTCCGATGATATGCACAAGACTGCCATAACAACTCCGTTCGGTTTGTACGAATTCACGCGAATGCCTTTCGGACTGCGTAATGCCGCTCAGACGTTTCAAAGATTCATAGACCAAGTCTTGCGTGGATTACCATTCGTCTATGCGTATATAGATGACTTGCTTGTTGCGAGTGAAGACATGCAGCAGCACGAGCAGCATTTGCGCTTGCTGTTCACGCGCCTGCAAGCATACGGTGTCGTAGTGAACCCTAGAAAGTGTTCATTCGGGTTGACCGAACTCGATTTTCTTGGCCATCACATTGACCAAGAAGGCATCCGCCCTTTGCCCGAGAAAGTAGCGGCAATTCAGAACTGCGAGATACCCACTTCCGTTAAGCGTCTGCGAGGCTTCTTGGGCCTGGTTAATTTTTACCGTCGATTTATTCCCGACTGCGCCAAGACGCTGTTGCCACTCACCGACCTCCTTGGTGGGCACGGTAAGCGTTCAAGGAAACCTCTTAATTGGACACCGGAATGCAATACAGCATTCAACGCGATCAAGGAGCAGCTAGCACTTGTTACGATGCTTGCATATCCCGACACGAACGCGCCTCTCAGTCTCATGGTAGATGCATCGGACCGCGCTATAGGCGGGGTTGTACAACAACTCAAAGGTACCGCTTGGCAGCCGATCGCGTTCTTTTCACGAAAGTTACTGCCCGCAGAAACTCGATACAGTACTTTCGGGCGCGAACTTTTGGCCGTATATTTGACCATTAAGCATTTCCGCTACATGCTTGATGGGCGCACGTTTTGCGTCTTTACAGACCATAAGCCGCTGATTCACTCGTTCCGCGCTCATCCCGACCGTCATAGCCCGCGCGAGATCAGACATCTCGACTACATATCGCAGTTCACAACTGATTTGCGCCATGTCAAAGGGACTGACAATGTAGTGGCTGATGTTTTATCGCGGCCCGAAGTGAACACATTGCACGCATTGCACTCTGACACGCAAATCGATTTCAAAGCCATGGCGCAGGCCCAGGAAACCGACCCAGAGTTGCAAACGTTGCTAAACTCAACCAAGCCATCCGGTTTAGTACTTGAAAAAGTACCTCTCATCTCTGTAGGAGGGGAGATTATGTGCGATGTATCACACAATATGACTCGACCGTTCGTTCCCGTTGAACACCGTCGCGCAGTGTTCAATGCCATACATGGGTTATCACACCCTGGCGTACGCGCATCCGTGAAAGCCGTCACTTCACGATTCGTATGGCCCAGCATCAAAAAGGACGTCCGGAAATGGGCCCAACACTGTGTGTCGTGTCAAAAGTCGAAAATACATCGACATGTGAAAGCGCCTATGGGCACATTCAGCGCACCTGACGCGCGATTCGCACATATACATCTTGATTTAGTTGGTCCGCTGCCGCCGTCAAACGGTAACATGTACCTTTTGACATGTATAGACAGATATACCCGATGGCCCGAAGCCATTCCGATACCGGACCAGTCTGCAGAGACGGTAGCACGCGCATTCGTGGACAGGTGGATTGCTGTGTTCGGGGCACCGGACACCATTACTACCGACCGTGGTAGGCAATTCGAGTCCCACTTATTCAAGGAGCTCGCGAAGCTTTTAGGGACCACGAGAGTCCGCACCACATCGTACCATCCTGCGGCCAACGGGATGGTGGAGCGTTTTCACCGGCAATTGAAATCTGCTCTCAAAGCGCACGAAAACCAAACGAATTGGACCGAGCACTTGCCGCTAACACTACTTGGTATACGCTCCACGGTAAAGGAGGACTTAGCATGTTCCCCTGCCGAGCTTGTTTTTGGCACAACGCTGCGTTTGCCTGGACAGTTCATTGCTCCAGTGCAAACTGAACTCGATCCGAGGGATTATGTTTCTCGCTTGAAACGGCATATGAACGCATGCAAACTTACTCCGACTCGATCTAACCAAGGGACTACTTATGTTCCAAAGAATCTGTTCCGAACTTCGCACGTGTTTGTTCGCGACGACACGGTACGTAAACCGTTGCAGCAACCGTATAAGGGACCGTTCCGAGTCTTAAAGCGCAATGAAAAGTTTTTTACGCTTGACATACGTGGTAAACGCGAGCAAGTCAGTTTGGACCGATTAAAGGTCGCCTACGTAGAAAAGGAAGATGGAAACGAAACCATGCGAAACTTCCATGCGCTGGCTGCTCGTAGTCCACCAGCAGCCGATGTTGGACAACCGTCCGCTGCAACGACTAGTTTACCTGCAAAGCCGCAAACTAGTGCAGCAGCACACAGCGCTGATAAGACACAGGTCCGGATAACCAGGTCAGGACGACATGTCCACTGGCCCACAAAGTACAAAGATTATTGTGCTTTTTGATTTAGATATTATGTCGTTCTCAAGTAATTCATTTCATTACTCGCTCACTAGGAGGGGGTTAATTGTAGCGTTAATGCATTTTTTTTTGGGGGGTTAAATAATTTTATGCATTTTAAGATCAATTCCTCTTTATTTAGCTAATTCAAAATAGCTGACATTTTTTATACAGCTGGTGACAACCAGGCATTTCCTGGTTACATTGTACATGTGATACATTACCATTATCTAAACATGTGTTTTACATTGTACTAGTATTACGTAACATTACACCTGTCTGCATCTCCCTGTACATACTATAATTTCCATGACAGTAGCTATTTCTATGCTCTTTTGTGTTTTGGTCATGTGAACATCACATGCCAATTTTGTCCTTAATTAGCATTTTCTGTACTTTTCCACTACATGTTTATATAAGGTGAAAGTCTGTGCTTTTTTTTCACTACTACATCAGTCACTGAGAAGGTACACCAAATTATTGAAGCTTATTTTTTAACCGGGTACGACTCCCGTGGAACTTTCTTCGGCAACCTGCTGACACCTGGCTTAGCCGTTTTTTAGCCAGCTTTTGGTAACGGACTTTTATTTCACGGCATACAACGAAGCTCCTTCATCTCTGCAACTAGATTCTTCAAGGGAGCAGAATTGGGAAACTTTCTGGACAACTTCATTCCATCGAGTACCTATAGAGCCGTAAACCTATCTCATCTGAACTCACAACAGACTCGGGCTCACCGCTGCATTCTGCGGGCGAATTCAACATGTCCATCTACGCTGTCCTAGGTTTCGACGAACATTGACTCTGTTGCTGCCGTGAGTTTTACACCCAAGCATTCTTGCCCGGGCAACCCAAAACTGAGGGCATATTATTTCTCACTTTTTGAGCAATTTATTATATTTGTTGTACCTAGTGCTGAATTACATTAGTGATCATTTTTTTTTTAAGAATTGTTAATTTGAATTGGCACCAGTTTTGATTGCCATCTTGCACCAACCAGGCGCACATATTTTTTGATATATATATATATATATATATATATCACATAAGTTATACCTATTTAACGATTCCTTTTTTTGTATTTCGTTTACTCATATTTTGTGAGCCATAAGTTTCGCCATATTAGCTTGTGCTCACACTACTCTACATTTTTTATGCTTATTACAGCGGCGGCCTTCCGCTATAGAAACAGAGCCACTTAAGCATTTACTTTGTATATTTATTTGAAATTGTTTTGGTGAATATATATATAAAACATTAAACCACCAGCAATTAATTTGATTGTGTTAATGTTCATTCATTTCTTGTGAGATCAAATTAAGTTTAAATTTAGTGAGGAGGTTGTTGAACACGCATATATATTTTTAGTTTGAATTTTTTGTTAAATACACCATACCATCCCCACACATCTAAGGAACAAAATGTAAGCTATCCATATTTTTATAACTTATTGAAAGCCGTTTGACGACGCCCTCACGAAAATGAACTAAGTTTAATAACAATGTCATTATTTAATACGACTACGAATAATGATTTTAGAAATAGTATAATTGTTAATCCATAAGAAAAGTAAGATATAATAAGGTTCTTTTATTTCATTTGCTTTGTCAAGCATAAATATATGTGCAACATAAAATGTAAAACAGTGAAAGGCAAAATATACACTTTGGGAGGGTAACCCATGAAAAAACTGATAATTAGTTTTTATCAAATGGAGTCCCAATAACGGATATTAAAGAAATTAAATCAAACCGAATTACAAATAGATTGACGGGGCAATATGATTGTATGGCTCAGAGGATTAACCCGGGTCACCGAGTTATTTTCAAGCCTAAAAATGATTTCGTTAATATGAATTATAATTCTAAGATCAATATAATTATTGTCACATATTATTCATTAGGTTTAAAGTTGGCATTTGTATTTGATATTTTGAGTTAACATACATGTACATGTAAAACACTATTTAGGGTTAGGGTTAGGGTCAGGGAAGGGAAAAGGGAAAGTTTTTCTTATTCTATGATTTATTTGATTTGAAATGTTTTAGAAATCACGTTGATAAATCTCAAACTTCAGAATAATATCTTTGACCAGACAATGTGACTATGCACTGTTGACGTAGTCCAAATTCATATTGTGGTAATTTCTCTGAGTGTTCGCTTAGGTTTTATCACCACTTTTCCCAATGTACAGGCTTCTCTGGTTACATATACAGCGAAGTCTTACCGTATATATAATTATTGGATTGGCCTAAATGACGTAGACAGTGACGGGGTGTTCACCTGGATAAACAACGCACAATCAGGGTAAATTACAGTTATTGTTAAGTGTTAAGTGCATTAAACCATGAAGCTACAATGATTAAACAGCTAACAGTGGAAGTTATAAACTGATTCAGCGGACCCTGGTTCAAGAATGAGTCACGTCTTTCGGATGGTGACGTTAAAGGTCGGTCCCCAGACGTAAATAATCATATATGATTGATACACGTCTGTAAAAACCCAATTACACACACATACACACACAACACACACACGCAGTCATGGCAACAACAGGGGGGGGGGGGGGGTAGCCTTTATCACGGGGGCATGCCAGCTCTTTGCTTTGCTGCTGTACTACTCATGGGCGTCAATCCCGTGGGGGGGGGGGGGGGGACGCGTCCCCCACCAATTTGAAGGTGGGGAACACAATATCAAATGTCCCTGTAGAGCCCACAAATGTAAAAATCAACCACAAATGTAAAAATTACCACAAATGTAAAAACATAGCACCCGCAAATGTCAAAATAACCACAAATGTCATAACATGTCAACCACAAGTGTAAAATTAACCACAAATGTAATAAAAATCGCCCACAAATGTAAAAATCTGTTTAACCACAAATGTAAAAACATTTCGCCTACAAATGTAAAAATTTCCATTTTTACCACAAATGTCATAACACGTCGACCGCAAATGTAAAAACTCATTGCTTGCAAATAATGCACCGATGTAAGTTGTTATGGTAAATTGCCACTTGGTCTAATGCCAAATGGTCTAAACATCAAATGGTCAAACATCATTTGGTCTATTCGTCCATCACCAATTCGTCTAATCTACATTTCGTCTAATAGCCATTTGGTCTCAAAATCAGTTTAATTACTTCGTCTATAGCCAATTCGTCTAAAACTTATTTGGTTTAATACCCATTTGGTCTAAACATCACTTGGTCTAATACTCAGTTCGTCTAATGTTCACTTGGTCCAATCTATTTCGGTTAAAAACAATTAGTCTAATAACCAAATGGTCTAATCATCATTTTGTCTAAATAGCCATTTTGTCTAAACCCAGTTGGTCTAACACCCACATCGTCTAATCATCACTTCGTCTAATTACCATTTTTGCTAATCGTCGTTTGGTCCAATTCTCAGTTTGTCTAATAACAGTTTGGTCTAATGTTCACTTCATCTAATATCAATTGGTCTAATACTACAAACAGGTTAGCCTGTCATAGTTATATAGGTTTATTGCCACTTGGGCCTACAGCCAGTTGGTCTAATAACCAATTGGTCTAATCATCATTTCGTCCATTTACCATTAGGTCTAATTTTCACTTCGTCTAATACTAGTAGACCGCTTCTGTAATGTATACAAATTTATTCACATATTCTCTGAGCACCTTTTTATAAATGAGCCTCAATGCTTGGAATCCAGTTTGCATACATTATTTGTTGCGATGTCCCGATGTCCGACAAGCTTTCATGTTGTCAAGAACAACCTTTGTTTGAAAGGTATGCATAACATTTGTATACATTACCGAAGCGGTCTATTACCATTTGGTCTATAGTCAATTCGTCTAATGGCCATTTGGTCGAAAACTATTTTATCTAATAACCATTTGGTCCATTATCAATTGGTCTAATTGCCATTTCGTCTAATCAACAAATTGTCTAAACCCAGTTGGTCTAATACCCATGTGGTCTACATATCATTTGGTCCATTTGTCAGTTAGTCTAAACTCAGTTGGTCTATAATCATTTAGTCAACACTCATTTAGTCTAATAACCATTTGGTATAATTGTCATTTGGTCTGATTACCATTTGGTTTAATCATCGTTTCTTCTAATGACCAACTGGGCTAATTTCTTGTTTTCCCTCTACAATACTACTACTCTAGGTGGCTTTGACTAAACAGTCAGGCCTCGGTTCGGCACACTGGCCGAAATTTCCAAACTTTTTTTGCAGTAATTGTATGTTAAGTTTTTTTTTTTTTTGGGGGGGGGGTGGGGAGAGTACAAAAAAGAGGAGATGAAAGGTGACCTGATGGAGGAAGGGATGAAATAATTACATGTGCTTAATTGATTATCTAGTAAATAAATTGATTAATGAAGTAATCAATTAATATGTTTAGTGAATTTTCAATTGTTTTAATGCACTTTGCTTTTGTTATATTGTTTTCTTTTGCCAAATAGACCAAATGGCTATTAGACGAATTGACTATAGACCAAATGGTACTTAGACGAAATGACAATTAGACCAAATGGTAATTGGACGAAATTATAATTAGACCAATTTGTTATTGGACCAACTAATATTAGACCGAATGATGTTAGACCAATTGGCTATTAGACCAACTGGCTGTAGACCAAGTGGCAATAAACCCTTAATTTTTAATCAAAACAACAGCGTGCGTCGTATAGTGTAGGCCCTCTACATTTGTGTTATATTTGATTATCACTATAGATTGAAACGATAACATGCAGGTTTCAGGCATTTCTCTACCATTAAATATTTCATCATTAAAAATCGCGTGAATAAAAAAATTATTAACCATATCGGACATCTGAGCGATGCAATTTTTACATTTTATTGCCTGGCTTTGCCAAACTAACATAATTGCGGCCGATAAATTGTGTATTGCGCAGCTTCGAAAGTCAATGGGATTTTGCGTGTTAAATAGCGGGCAGTAATTTTATTTTTACATTATTTTCGAATTTGCTCTAGACGTCTGATTCTGTTAATAATAATGATATGGACTGGCTACTTGCGGGGGATACAACATTAACTGCCCTCTCTAGAATCGTATTAGTTGCTGTTCTATGTAAAGATCGATGGATTATCTGAATTTTTCTTGCCATTGAAGTTCATGATCAGCTCCTCGACCCCCGTCTCTGTAAACTGATCATAAAAGGAAAACCACTAGTAAACGACATAGTTTAATAAATTTTTACATTTGCGGTTGACATGTTTTAACATTTGTGGTAAAGGGTGTTTCAATATTTTAGGGATTTTAATGGTCAGGAAAACCCCTCACACACGCATACACGCCCATAAACACCTACATCTCATAATTTGCGGTCGACATGTTATGACATTTGTGGTAGAAATGGAAATTTTTACATTTGTAGGCGCAATGTTTTTACATTTGTGGTTAAACAGATTTTTACATTTGTGGGCGATTTTTATTACATTTGTGGTTGACAAGTTATGACATTTGTGGTTATTTTGACATTTGCGGGTGCAATGTTTTTACATTTGTGGTAATTTTTACATTTGTGGTTGATTTTTACTTTTGTGGGCTCTACAGTCCCCCCCCCCCACACTTTTGGGAATTTTATTATGAAAAAAAAAAATCATTCAAAACCGAAATTACATATCGTCAAATTTCCAAGTATATAAACCCCTCAAAAAAAGTTCTGCAATTCAAGTTTAAGCATTTATATCTCTCTAGTAACTGTATGATCATCATCAAGTTTGATATCATTGTAAAGCTTGTTTATTCACCTTCACAATGATACCACATTTGTATTGATTATGTAATCACGGAATGTGCAGTGCACCTAAATATAGGGCAAAGTCAAAAGTGAAAAGTTGCAGAATGCATTGTTATTGTTAACACTGAGTTCTTAACTGGAATGAAAGGTTTTGTTTCTTTGTTTTTGTTCCTTTTGGTTTGTTTAAGTTTGTATTAGGTGTGCATGTGTCTGCTGTAATCCCTTGTTTGGTGGACAAATATTGTTTTCAGTGATTTTGAAGTGGAATTATTCTTTTGTTTTAAGATGGAATGTGTTTTAATCAGCAACTGATTGTGATAACATTAATATTGTGTTTTGGTTTCATGCAGAATATTGCAAGTTTCCACCTTAGCAGTATACAACTGCGGTGGGGAAAAAAGTCTCCCCTCAGCAAATTATCTCATTTTCAGCCATGTAACCCTATCACAGAAACATAAGCAACACAAACTCTCCTCTTCTCTTCGATTGCTTTTCACTTCAACAAACACATTCCCCTTTCTTGATGTGAACTCATGTTCTTTAACTCTCTCTCCCCTCTCTTACGAAACAAAAACAAACACAAATACACAAATTTGCAAATGACAAAATGTTTGGCACTTTGTATTGAGTAACATGCACATCAAATGTGGAATAGCAAAGGATCAGAAGTTCAGTAGCGAGTAGAAGATCCCAATACAGCTACGACAGCCTGGCATCTCCTCCTTATGCTTGTCACCAGCCTGGTGATGCGTTGCTGTGGGATGAGGTTCCACTCTTCGATAAGGATCTGTCGCAACTCAGCCAGTGTAGTGTGATTCTGTCACTCTGGCGCGTACAGCACGGCCAAGCTGGTCCCACAGGTGCTCGATTGGGTTCAAGTCAGGGCTGTTCGCAGGCCAATCCATCCTCGTCACTGCCTCCTCCTGCAGGTATTCGGTGATGATCCTTGCTCTGTGTGGGCGGGCGTTGTCATCTTGGAAGATGGCGTTTGGTCCAAGATTGCGCATGTATGGGATGACCTCTGGCCGAAGAATGTTGTCTCGGTATCTCTCTGCTGTCAGGTTTCCATCAACGATGATAAGCTGTGTCTTTCCCTCAGCAGATATGCCACCCCACACCATAACACTGCCTCCTCCAAACGCTGTTACCCGGTCAATGCAGCAGTCAGCGAAGCGTTCCCCACGGCGACGCCACACTTTCACCCTTCCGTCCAGTTTCCTCAAGCAGAATCTGGATTCATCTGTAAAAAGGACATTCTGCCACATTTCCCGGTTCCATCGAAGATATTGCAAACACCAGCGTTGACGGGAATGACGATGCAAGGCCGAAAGTGCAGGTCTTCGAGCAAATCGTCCTTGCAGGTTCCTGGAAGATAACCTTCGATTCCGCAGGGCAGAAAGGGTCAGGAAGCGGTCTTCTTGTTGGGTTGTCTTCTTTGGACGACCAGTCCTTGGGCTGTCCTTGAAATCCCCAGTTTCCCGGAACTTTGCCAATAATCTGGAGATGGTACTGGGACTCACTCCAAATTGAGCCGCAACTTCTCTTTGGGGAATACCGGCTTCGATTTGGCCGATTGCTCGAGCCTTCTCAACATTTGATAGACGTGGCATGTTAACATACGCGAAAAGCTACTCTTTAAAAGTAAGCACTGCACATTTCATCTACCAAACAGGAAATAAACTTGTTGAATCATTCATGACCCACTCAACATCATTCACACACACCCGACATTGCAACAAAAGCAATAGACACTAGCCAAGATAGCCATTCAGTTTGCAACTTTTCACTTTTGACTTTGCCCTCTATTCAGGGGTGCTGCGCATTCAAGGATGACATAACCATTACAAATGGGGCATGGATGTGAAGGGAGATAAATGAGCTTTCCAATGATCTAAAAATCAAGAATGATTAAAAAGCCGCCAAAAACATATCAAGGCTCAAAGTTGAATTGCATAACCCTTTTTGACGGGTTTATATATATTTCTTACGTTAAGAACTAGTGTAAAAAAAAAAAGGAAAAAAAAGTTGGCTTTTGGAGATGGCGATTGTATCATCATGGATACATTACGTAGGCCTGCCTAGGCGTACGACTCGATGCCGGCAAATGACATCGCTACTTTATTTGCGGTTCCGCGTGTATTGCATGTCTAGCTATACAATACTGTAACGAACCTGTGCTAAATATTTTAGCACTATTCTGTAGTAAGGGATGGGTATAAGTAACAGCACATCCGCTATAACGTGTAGACCAATGGGGATTGCAACGTATCGGAATAGGTACTGCTTAATGAAGGAAAATTAGCATAATTCGCATATTCAAATTATATGGGGGGTTTGTCATGACTCATTTTGATAGATTATTTGTTGGACAAGTTATCTGGACGGGAATTAGTGGTTACATTTGATAATTCAGTCGGGGTTATATTGTTTTAAGCGAAAGTGTTGTTTTTACTAACTGTTTTCACTATGATTTGTCATATGGGTAAATATTGGAATACACATTGTGTATGGGAGGATTATGTGCTTAGGACTAGCCATCATATTGTATCCGCCCCCTGATAGCCTGATCAATCTCACCGAGATTTACTCTTGGCTTCCATTCTGTAACCTGTACCCTTGTGTTGCTTAAAGGTAATGATTAAACTTGCTTTTGAACTGAAAATTATGGTTCCAGACTAATTCCTTTGCATATTTAATTCAATTGATTAATTAACATTAGGGCTTCGAAAGGCAATGAATGCTAATGAATGATCTTCAATTGAGTGACTGATTGTTCCAAGGATGATCAATTGTCTGCTGCTGTGCCGAGGCGAGAAGGGTGATCAATTGAAATCGACGGATGGGTGATTGCTGGTAGACCTGGTGGTGAGCAGTACCTGACGGTTGGTGATGGTTGTATGCCGGTAACTCCAGCCATCAGCAGCGGTCATATATTTTGACCAAACGGACGGGGAGCTCGGCAAGGCACGGGGCATCCTGACAAGATTGCCGTGTCAGCCGGCGTGGCGAACCGTGGCCGTTACACGTGGTGTCAGGAGTGGGATTGCTGACGGTCTGGAGTAAGGCAGAGCTGGTGGGCGACGGGCAGCAGAACTGACGGCGTCACAGCTAATGCAGAGCTGGCGGGCGACGGGCAGCAGAACTGACGGCGTCACAGCTAAGGCAGAGCTGGTGGGCGACGGGCAGCAGAACTGACGGCGTCACAGCTAAGGCAGAGCTGGTGGGCGACGGGCAGCAGAACTGACGGCGTCACAGCTAAGGCAGAGCTGGTGGGCGACGGGCAGCAGAACTGACGGCGTCACAGCTAAGGCAGAGCTGGTGGGCGACGGGCAATAGAACTGACGAAATTATTGAATACTCGACGGCAGTTGATAATGGGATCTTTACAGACCAAATCTGGTTGTCATCTGTCACCAGCAGAATCGATACAGCAAGTGGAAGGTAACATAACAGCAGTGGATGACAGCCTGGTGGGTGACGAGGCAGCTGAAGACTTGCCACATGACAGCCTAGCAGATGACGAGGAAGCTGGAGATCCGCCAGACAACAGCCTAGCGGGTGACGAGGCAGCTGAAGACTTGCCACATGACAGCCTAGCAGATGACGAGGAAGCTGGATATCCGCCAGACAACAGCCTTGTGGGTGACGAGGCAGCTGAAGACTTGCCACATGACAGCCTAGCAGATGACGAGGTAGCTGGAGATCCGCCAGACGACAGCTTTCCAGTAACTGGTGACAACCCAAGGGGAGATGATCGAGACACTACACAAAAACCTTGCTAGGGCCATTTGAGCCGAACAGTTGAACACTTAACACAAGGAGAACTTGAATTGTCGAAAAACGACTTGGTTGTGAACTGTAGTTTTTAGCATGTTGTTGATTTTCATATGTTGTATATAAGCTTGAGTTGTGCTGTTGACCAGCCGTCATAAGAAAGTGTGACGACGATACAGATGTTTTCATAAGTCGTAAAGGGAAGAATATGTCATAAAAGGTGAATAGTTGATAGTTCTGTTTGTTTATAAGCCTAGTGATATTTGGAGATGGGTAATGGCAGAAAGCGGGAGATAGAATTGTACGTCGAGAAGTGTTGATCATAATGTTCTACGTAAGAAAGTGCATGCTGATTTTTGTTTTAAGCTGTCAATAATTGTGGATTTGTTAGCTTGGGGACCAAGCTTGGGAGAGAAGGGGGTCGTGTAACGAACCTGTGCTAAATATTTTAGCACTATTCTGTAGTAAGGGATGGGTATAAGTAACAGCACATCCGCTATAACGTGTAGACCAATGGGGATTGCAACGTATCGGTATAGGTACTGCTTCATGAAGGAAAATTAGCATAATTCGCATATTCAAATTATATGGGGGGTTTGACATGACTCATTTTGATAGATTATTTGTTGGACAAGTTTTCTGGACGGGAATCAGTGGTTACATTTGATAATTCAGTCGTGGTTATATTGTTTTAAGCGAAAGTGTTGTTTTTACTAGCTGTTTTCACTATGATTTGTCATATGGGTAAATATTGGAATACACATTGTGTATGGGAGGATTATGTGCTTAGGACTAGCCATCACATTGTATCCGCCCCCTGAGTAGCCCGATCAATCTCACCGAGATTTGGCTTCCACCCTGTAACCTGTACTCTTGTGTTGCCTAAAGGTAATGATTAAACTTGCTTTTCAACTGAAAATGATGGTTCCAGACTAATTCCTTTGCATATTTAGTTCAATTGATTAATTAACATTAGGGCTTCGAAAGACGATGAATGCTAATGAATGATCTTCAATTGAGTGACTGATTGTTCGAAGGATGATCAATTGTCTGCTGCTGTGCCGAGGCGAGAAGGGTGATCAATTGAAATCGACGGATGGGTGATTGCTGGTAGATCTGGTGGTGAGCAGTACCTGACGGTTGGTGATGGTTGTATGCCGGTAACTCCAGCCATCAGCAGCGGTCATATATTTTGACCAAACGGACGGGGAGCTCGGCAAGGCACGGGGCATCCTGACAAGATTGCCGTGTCAGCTGGCGTGGCGAACCGTGGCCGTTACAGTATACTAAAATGTTTTAAAAAGCTTTACCAGGGAAGTAACACTTCCCTGGCTTTATAGTGAAATTCAGTTCTAATAATATTGTAGTGTATTGTCCCGTTATTTCTGAATACAAATAACAATGAATAAATGAAATAAATTGTGCTTAAAGTCCGAAGGACAACATATTATTTAATCTTGAATGAGTAAATACTCAGGAGTCAAATAAAACCACCGCAGGAGCCAACAATTTGTACTGATATATATATATATATATATATATATATATATATATATATTTATATATATATTTATATATAATATATGCATTAACTGTGATGGGTACGTACACCTTCGACCTGCTTTGTTCCTCTTTGTCAATGCCAGCACGTGAAATATAACATATTATATTCGAATTGAATTAGCTTGATATGTGGCCCACTCATTTGGCCTACCCTACCCCGTCGAAACTATTAGACCCCGTTTACAGTGAGAGTAAGCCCGGGCTAAACTTCACTGTAAACGCTCAAAAGGCCAAATGCGGTACCAAAAGCGGCCGCGCATTTGGACCACCTCTGGAGGTAGTCTCGGCCCGGCCTTCTTTCACTGTAAACGCACGCGGGGCCAAATGCGGTACCAAATGCGATCCCGGAAGTGTAGCGATCATGACATCATTGGATATGATGTCATGATCCCGCTGTTGCTTTGAGCGTTGCGTGCATTGTACAGCCTGAGCTGCTTTGTTGTCTTTTCTGCTGAGATTTCCAAAGTTTATCCGTTCATCTCTTGTGCTGTTTAGTTCGAAAGAGCAGGCCATTCCTCCTGCGACGATTCTCCTCACGTTGCTCTCTCCTCATCCTCCTGTCACGATTATACCTTTGAATTCTACGAATACGACCTTCCTCATCCATCCTCTTGTCTTCTTGATCGTACAAAGATATTAAAATTGCGTAGAGAATATGAAATTATCCGATAAGTTAAGCGAGCAGCTGTGGTGTTCGATCGTTCGTCGTATGCATGCAAGCTAAAAAAAATATCGGTACAAATAACCCGCGCCACACTGTTACGTTTACCCACCAAACTACCCACCAAAATAAACGTTTATTTACATTCAAAGCGCCACTACGACAAAATATTGAAATGTTATAATTTAGGCCGGCCCGAGACCCGCACTGTGAACGCACGAAATTGAGGGGCCGAATACCGCAATTAGGGCCGGGCCGAGGCCGGGCTCGGCCCGGCCCTGCACTGTAACCAGTGACCTCCCTCATATAAATTTTTTCTAATGATGAAACATTGTTTTGATTGGGAACCTCAATATTTATCCTCTCGATTTAATATGATTCCCGGCTTCGGAAAAAATATTTCTCAACCCCCATGTGTTTTTTTTCTCATGACTGAAATGACTGTTCTTGGTCAAAAAATATACACCAGGACCAGGTGTGGAGAAAGTAGAAGAAAGAAGCCATAAATATCCTAAAATTGCCAGGACTATTAAACTTTTTAGCATCAGTCCATTAGAACAAATTACATTACTTTTACTGAAGGTTTTGTTTATCCTGCATCACAATTATGTTAATATTTTCATGAAGAAGAATTTGATTGAACTAGAGTCTCTAGTCAGTAGAGAATTAGAATGACAGAAATCATTCCAGTGGTTTCAACTTGATTCATTATCTAATATAATATAATAATAACAATATCATAACATTATAATAAATGAAATGGAGGCGGGATGAAGTGAAGAAAGTGTTGAAGAGAAACGAGGAACCACTTTTATTTGCCTTTACTATTGGGGGGGGGGGGGGGGGGGTGGTTGTACATGATGGAAGTCCCCTCCTAAAAAATAAGGGGTAGATAATTACCTCCCCATCCGCTACGGGATATCCGCGGCAAAAAGTAACTCCATTTATTATTACTGGGCATGCATGCAAAATATGAAATAGAAAATACCTGTACCATGTGTACGATAGGGCTGTAAGTATGATGCTGCATGGTGATGGTGTTATTTCATCACGCATATGTCCTTTGTGAAATCAGGGAGGTGTCTCGCTTCCACCTCCCTGGTAAAATGTTCCTCACTAAAAGTATCAACGTCGCCAAATGTGCATCCTAGAAATGAGAGCTTGACCAGCAACATGTATGATAATATTCCTGTAATTTCCCATTGGTGATATAAAAAGTGATATTACAGGAGCACTGAAAACACGATGCTAGAGCAATATAGTAGAAAACCAAGTTCGAAGCTTGAAAAAACGCGCCAAATGGTGGAAACGCGCCAAAGTCATTGAAAAGGTCCACGTGCTATCTGTTTATTATGCCATATGAATGTGTGTGGCATGTTTTATGGATGACACATGGAACTAACTGCCTGTCAGGCCTGGGCTCTGGTCAAGGGAATCGATTGACCTTGTCTCTGAGTGTCTGCAAGTACTAGTCTCTGATTAGAAAATTTGACAAATTATTTTGTCGAAATAACACGAAAATGTGTCTGGTAGAGCATGGACCCATGGGGAGAAGGGGTTGGGGAGGGCAAAATGAGACCAAGTTCCGCGGGGAAATAAGGGGCAGTTGTTTATCAGATGTAAAAAAATCCATACATTATTATTCCTAATCCAGTCTCCGTGTATCGCGCGATCGCGATCCTGATCCTAAATTACACCAGGGAAAGTGTTCCCTGATTACACCCTCAATGCTAACACGATAGGCCAGTCCTTTATCCCACCGATATCCACCCTCGCAGACAGTCCATTCGAATTTGTTCCCGCCCACAGAATTTGCATCATCATGAATGGTTACGTAATATTCAGTTTTCAGTGGCGTTTTATCAGGTCGATGGGCAGGCCAGAGAGATCTCGGGCATTTTGTATATATCTACGAGGTACCTCCTTGGGTATTATTAGACAGATATGTTGCAAGGTTTTGAAAAGCGTTGTTCTTTTGGATCTTTTCGTCATTGTAAACAATATATAGGCATATCAAAACAACATTTAATAGCTTGTGCTTTTGTTTAAGGACAATATCTGTGTTTTCTTTATATCTCTCATACTATCTCTCATACTAGTAGTATTAGATTTCGCATTGAACTGTTTATAACAATAATTAACTTGCCTATATTTCAGTGTTCTGGGGATTGACCTTTGTTGATAAGTCAATTAGCCTCTGTTACCACCCCATACATGTTTTGATTTGTATTGCTTCGTTCTTTATCTACATGTATTTTATAATTTGGATATGCTTGTCCCTGTTTTTCCCTAGTTTTAGTTTCATTCAATCTGTGGAAATGAAACAGAACTGTATGTTCGGATCACGCCTCTGTTCACACTAACTAATAGGAAACTAATTTTTAAACAGTTTTTTAGGCATTACTCCCAGTGTTAAAGATCGTATGCTCGGTCTGTAATGAAAATCATCACAAGTCAGAAAAATTAGAACCAGTGGGATTCGAACCTGTCATCTACTGCTTGCCGGGCAGCGACATAACCACCAGGCTATTCTGGTTCACGGCCAAGTCACGATGAACTGGAATCAAATACCCAAGATCCTCTTTTTCTGACTCATTAATATTGAACTGTCCGCCGTGGACAATAGTAAATGAAGAAGCTTAATGGGAGGAATTTTAATGTATAATTTTTTTAGGCTTTGCTCCCAGTGTTAAAGATCGTATGCTCGATCTGTAATGAAAATCACAAGTCAGAAAAAATTGGAACCAAAGAAATTGGAAAAAAAAACACATACAAAAAATGAAAATTATCCAACTCATTGTGTTTGATCTTGAAATACCATCACATTCTTAAGTACGGAAATAAGAAATGCCATAATTTCAATGCGAAAATATCGAAGAAAATTCGTTCGCTAGCATTTTCTATTGGCGTATAGATCCGTAGATCCGTACGTTCTTTCTTTGCGACCCTAATAAAATGAGTAAAATGACAGTGTCACGATAATTATCTTGTTACTCAAGTTTATTTTATCGCGACGCTGCCTAACCAATGTTTAGCCGGTCATCATAAACATGACAAATAGTTGTCAAATATAGTCAGCGGGGGCTTAGGCGGATCCGGGGGGCACTTCCGGCCCGTGTCCCCTCCCTTTAGAATGAAAACTTAGGAAGAAAAGTATGCATTTTGACCATAAAGGATCCCCCCTTTTGTCGATTGTGCCCCCCCCCCCTTTAGAATGCAGAGAATTATGGAGGGAAACTGGACCCCTATAACCCCCCCTACTGAGCGAATTTTGGAGGTCTGGCGAAAACAAAATTGTCGCCAAAAAAATTAGCGAATTTTCGAGAAGCTGGCAAGACCAAAAAAATACGGGTCTAACTTTTCAAAAATTTGACGAACCTGCATTTGTGTGCCCCCCTTATATTAAATCCTGGATCCGCCCCTGAGCTGGGGCATAATTAATTATTGTAGTCTTGAGAACTAGAGGGGCGTTGTCATAATTAAAAAATATTCAATTGACAGCAAGAGGAGCACTATCGCGGAATATGTCTGTGGCGATATAGCGCTTTTCTGGTTCTCAACTAAACATCTTTGAATTATGCTAGCCTCCCCCTGCATCTCACCCGATGATACGTATTTATATACACTATCATGCCGACTTTGAACCCCTTCAAACTGCCGACTGTTGCCTGCTATACACAGAAGTGTCGGTATGCGCTTTAAATAGGCCTGTGATATTTTAAACTTTTCCAAATTCCTAGAATGTTGATTTCACAACTCATAATACGCTAGCCTTATAATAGGGTTGCATTTACGATATAGTGGTGTGTAAGATGTGTACGATGTGTACATTTAGGACCAGCATCAAATTTTGTAACCATTAGTTTCTGTCATTCAGGTCAAATGCTTATTGAACATAAATAAAGGCGTTTCTCCTTTCGGATGATCAAGTATCAATTATAAATTATCAATTATCGTCTTCAGAACAAATATTTGATAAGTTGCTAAATATCCTGAACGGAAACATCATGAGCCCAGGACATGATGAAACCAGTGGCGTAGACACGAACACGCTTTCTATTGTTAGTGGGTGGGGGGGGGGGGGGTGATGAACAGATCATCCCCCCACTAACAATGGATAATTATGCGTGTCTACGCCCGTGGATGAAACTGATAGTTCTGAAACAGTCAATACACAATGGCTGCCATGGTATGCGCTTTAAATAGGCCTGTGATATTTTAAACTTTTCCAAATTCCTAGAATGTTGATTTCACAACTCATATACGCTAGCCTCATAATAGGGTTGCATTTACGATATAGTGGTGTGTACGATTTATTTATTTATTTATTTATTTCTGATATTTATACAGGGTGACTCATTATCACCAATATTGGTGGTCTTCCATGAGGCCCTGATAGCAATAGTAAGTAACAATAATAGCCAACAAAATCATGAAAATAAACTCATAACCAAAAAAAAAATAAGAACAAACATAAATATATATATATACATGTATATACAAAGAATATGGTATCCTCGTAATCAAAATTGGTTTTACGAAAATGTTGAAATTGTTCCACATTCCTGTCATCTTAATTCATAATGTATAGACGGTGATATTTTCAAAAATCTGTTGAAAAATAACCATTTATATATGGGTTATTTTGAAATGGCATTGTATAATTTTGAAAGTACACTACTACTTTAGTAAAGACTACTTTAGCTCAGTATAGAAACAAAATTGTTATATACATATTTACAAAACATATTATAGGGTAGTATACTTATTCAAAGATTACACAATGATTGCATCTAATATAGTAGAACAATCGACTGTACAGTGTCTCTTATGAAACAATAAAATGCAAATTATTTATTGATTATAAATGATATGAAATCATTCATACATTTTGAAAAGCATTATGTCATCGTACATTTTTGGGCAAAGAAACAAACCATCAAACATATTTTCCAAATCAGGGCAACAAAAAATGACATATTACTGATGAAGACAAATATAAAATAGCATCAAGTGAAATTTTCTAGCAATAAGAATGAATATGACTCATTTACCATGCTGTTATGTAAACGAATCAAACCAATCCTTTGCGATAAGGAATGACTCATAAAATTTCTTATTGCGAACAGATTTTGCAAGATCTTTTGAACATATATTTAAAAGTGTTCACAGAGCTTGCCATTTTTAGTGATCTGTCCAACTGATTCCATGCTATAATTGAAGATACGAGGGGGCTATGTTTAAAGCATTCTGTTAAGGTCAAATGACATCTAGTGCTGATAAAGTCAAAATAATCATTTTCTTACAAATCGCTGCTCATTTGTCCGATTTTCCATTTATTTTGATCTTTATTTCAACTCTGAAGTTATTACCTTTGGGTAAAGGATCGTGTATGGCGTGTATAGATCACATCGTTTTAAATGTTTGGTTACAGTTTGCAAAACTGCTGCTCTCTATCTCTCTCTCCAAAGTTATCTAATGTTCCATCGGGTGTGATCAGTTTTTTAGATAATAAAATTTTGGGATAGAAACATATATCGTGCGCATGCCATTGGGGTTAATATGGGTCTTAATAATTATTATCGTCACCTATATCCTAGGCTATAAGCCAAAGATACGTTTTGTAACCTCAACTCACTACTCTATTTCGGTGTCTGAGTAAATTGCATTATGATACTTCTGGCAAATTTTGTACACCACTTGGTCTACTTTTATATATTTTGGGGGTAAATACATGCACCTTCCCCTCTGAAAAAACCCTGAAGATACGCAGAGTGAACATTTCACCTAACAAACTTCCCTTATTAACAGGTAATGCATGCGACCTACCATGAAATTTGCTGAGAGTAATAATGTCTCTTTGGCCTATATAGGACAAAAAGTATCTTTCAATTTTAAGGTCATTTTTAAACATTCTGTAGTTCGTACAGATTATGTTAAACCACATGGATAATTTCCGTTCCTGTTGGAACATACACATATTATGTCAGAGAGCCTCAGTTTTAAAGCATTGAGTATCCATTGACAGCTATTATCCACTACCCTGAGATAGCCAGACGTTCCCAGAGCGTGAGTATTGAATAGTATCTTCAATGAATTGAGACCAATGTGATATGAAATGATATGAAGCGACTCATGTCTTTTATGCATGCACCTGAGTAATTTATAAAAAAATATTTCAATACTTCTGCTGCTTTCCCTTTAATTACCCTTAACCAATATCAGGCAATTCTACATTTTACATGGTTTAATATCAATCCCCGACCAGTTTCACCTTAGACCATACAGACCATACTTATTTACATGCCAAATAACACTGTCCTAAACAAATATATGGGAAACTTAAAATTGATATATATACATTGAAACTCCCATACCTCACTACCATACAATTTAATAGCATTGTATATGAACTGATAGCTGTAATCCTTTTTCTTTCACCAACAGACCTTCCGAGCCTGTGCTACTTGCTTGAATTTGTTTTTTAAGTTGTAATTATATTGTGAATCTTATGCTGAGGAATATAAAATCACCAACCACCATGTACATCAGTCACGTTACCATTCTAAGTAAAAGTTGGAATTCTTCAGATTTTCCCTTTGGAGAAAATAATTTTGTCTTACTTGTGTCTCCAGTTATTGTTTTCCAATAATCTGCCATGCTATTCGATGACAGAGTAATTGCAAATCTTCCTGCCATTCAAACAAAATTGTAGTATCATCAGCATATAAACAGATATAAGGCAATATAGTTATGTAAAAGTTCCTACTTCTGCATTATTTAGACATGTTAGATGGCTATATAAACATCACTTGCCGAGGAATCCAGTCCCTCATAGAATCTGACTATAATGTTTCTGAAAATCATTTAAATACATTGCAAATAGCGAGGGGGAGGGTTCTCTATACCTGACGTGAATAAATCTGAATACTTTCCATCGACTGCAACGCATTATTTTGCATATTTACAAAGGTCTGTGAAGCTGTTTTGATATTCGTTATTCGATATTCGATATTCATTTGATATTCATTTGATATTCATTTGATATTCATTTGATATTCAAAATTGCCTAAAGTCGGATTTTTTTTGACGTATACCTGGCGCCCACGGTCCCCGATCTAATGCCATGATGACCTTGACCTTGACCCATCAAGGTCACGGTCAAAAATGGCGCCAAAAATGAATACTAGCTTTTTGACGAACTGAAAGTGGCCCAAAATCCAAAATTTTTTCACCCCTGCCTGGCGCCCACGGTCCCCGATCTAATGACATGATGACCTTGACCTTGACCCCTCAAGGTCACGGTCAAAAATGGCGCCAAAAATGAATACTAGCTTTTTGACGAACCGAAAGTGGCCCAAAATTCAAAATTCAAATTTTTTCACCCCTGCCTGGCGCCCACGGTCCCTGATCTAGTATTCATTTTTGGCGCCATTTTTGACCGTGACCTTGAGGGGTCAAGGTCAACGTCATCATGTCATTAGAATCAACACGGCCCGGGTGAACGTGCGATAGAGCGACTTTAGTCGCGAGGCCTTTTGGAACCTGGGATTCCATCGTCCGATATGAATTTTTCACGAGTTTACATTCGTATGCTAACACGCCTACCGATGATTATCGACCAATCACAACGGTATCTGCGGGGCTTGCTTTCCATGATTGATGTACTAGTAGCTTCCACGGGCCGCGCTAGCTCGAGATGAAGGCGAATTAGCATACCAAATGTATGCTGACGTCATGCGAAGATACGTTTGCTGATTGGCTCCTACCTATAAGGTAGCAGATCCTCGCTAGGAACAAAGGATAACATAAGATATACAGGCCAGGTTCCAAAAGGCCCTCGGACTCACGTCGCTCGATCGCGCATTCACCGGGCTGGGCGGCTAGTCTTGTTATGCAGCCACTACTAGCTTACTTGCCGAGAAAAATAGCCAAGTCACGAGGGCCTTGTCAAAAGGCTAATACTCCGGTCGATGCGAACGCATAGATTTCGGCAGACGGAATTTTCCTCCGAATTAACTGCCTTACGGGATTTAAGTATAAGTATAATAAATGTCTAGTAACATATACTGTATATTATATACAGGTAGTGAAAATATATATCGAATAGTTCTAATAATTATGCAGTGCTAAGGTGTGTATACAATGTTTATAACGCAAAAAAGCCTACGTAGCTAAATTAATTTAACTTTGAATAACCCATCCCATTAACGTCATTGCCAGATATAAGTTCATTCAGCCGAAAATAGTACTCCATTATGCGACGTTGCGACATTTTGCGTCATTGTGAGATTACCGGTTGTAACGTGGCCTATTGTAGAGGGTTTGGGGGAATGACATGATTTTACAAAGTTTTGTTGATTGATTCGGGTTCGTGGTCCTTTATAGTCTAATGGACGGTCCCCCCAATCGTTATCTGTTTTTTGTTGTTTGTTTTTGTGTTCTCCTTTTTACTACAAGAGTCCTCTGCGTTCAAACGACCATCACTTATATTTAGGTCATGGGAACATTTGAACACATGTCCTCGGTCATCTCTTGCGAGCAAACCAAACCAAACCAAACCAAACATTCAGCGCGGTTACGCCTTCACACGCACATAATTAATCTTCCATGCAATTTCGATACATAATTTTCAGGTCAAATGTCAAGATTAAACCTAACTGAAAACCACAAGGCAGACCCCAAATTAGTACATGAACACAGAATAAAAAGGAATGTTGCAGTATAAGTTGAAATGCAGCCACCGAGGGGAATTAATTATTACAAACAATAGATAGAAGAAAAAAAAAATATCAATGTAGTATTCATGAGTAGCAATGATACTGCATGCAGTTGACTTCTTGATAAGAATCATGATCATTGTTTACACTTGTTGAGTTATGCTCTGATGATTCTTTAGATTTGTAATTATTATTATTATTATTATTTATTCGACCATAAAAAAACGAATACAAGATATGCATACAGAGTAATAGATAAAAGATATAGTACAAGATAAGACAAGAATGGCATGTGGGTCAGGGTTCACAAAAGAGAAATTCTTCCCTGTTGCCCGTAGGCATGTGAACCCGCACATGCCATTCCGAGAAATATAATTTATATTGCGCGACATACACATATAATTATACAAAAGAAAGCAAATGATCGTCCAGAAAATTACAGTGAAGCATTGAAATTTGCCAAATGTAAATTACATCGGATCTGGATAAAACTACCTGTCATCAAAATTAATTAATTCATGGAAATAACTGTTTGACTGCTGCCTTGGAAAAAAAAATGAATGATACATAGGTATATCCACTATTTAAAAACTGAAGAAAACAAAATGAAACGGAATCGGACTTATAATTCGAGTTCAAAAGGTTAAATCCTACCAGAATTTCATTAACAACATCTTGCATGCAACATTAAAAAGGCTAATATACATGTACTTGATATTGAAGATTGCAATGCAAGTTTACATTATGATTTAAAATTTAATTAAAATACATGGGGAATGCTAGAGATACACAAAGGAGGAAACATATTGTACGGAGGCTAGATAAATATCAAATTTTATAAATAAATACATATGAGATGTAAATCACTGCGTACTACGATAATGCTGCAGATTAAAACAATATCCAGGATTATTTTAAAACTGAAAGTGGATATGAAGACTTAACAACAACCCCAAAAAGAAAAAAAGGAAAAAAGGGATCATTGTACAGACAAATTAATAACAAAGCTATTACTGTTTTGGGCTGTATGCACATAATTATATCGTTAATCCTACAAGTGAAATATAATTGCAGAAGAATAAGTTATGCCATACTAGTATGACAATTTTAGCAGATAAGTAATAATACATTACAGATTTGTTCATATTTTTACACATGTTTATAACTACATTATCTGTACATATCCGAAATCAGGGTAGAGCAAGAAAAGGAAAAAAAAAGAAGTCAAAATAGAGTTACAAGAGATCAATTTAAAGGAGGATAGCAAGGTGTAATTATTCAAAAAGAAGGGCTCGCTTAAGAGAGAGAAGAAAACATGAGAGTGAAGAGACTACTGATGCATCCTTAACATCAGATGGCAACTTGTCCCACAGGCGAGGGAACCTACGGGAGGGGGACAGGAACAAAGCCTGTGTCCGTGAAGGAAGGTGACAGAAAGAAAGAGTACTTAGACGTCTTTTGTTAATTAGAGTGTTCTCTAATAGCGCTTCACAATCACAGCAGGAGTACAGACATTTGAAGGTAAATGAACATAACAAATACTCTCGTCGAGCCGACAGGGTAGACCAGTTGAGAACCCGTAATCTCTCTTCATAAGGCATTACTCCTCTTTTCTGTTTCAGAGCAATACGTGTTGCTATGCGCTGAATTCGTTCTAATTGTTGGATTTGACTAGATGTATTTGGGTGCCATGCAGGAACACCAAACTCAATAATCGGCAGGATCAATGCCTTGTATAAGGCAAAAATACAACTCGGATAAACCCAAGAAGACGACTCGCTCGAGCAGTAACTGCATCAACATGGGACTTCCAAGAAAGATTCGAACTAATCAGAACACCAAGATAATGTAAAAGAATTCTGAAATTGTATTGTATATTGACACGCTCTAGCTTTTTAGGACTGGCATCATGCAGAATATACAGAGCACTTCCTCAAACACATATTTTTGAGGAAGTGCAATGAATAGCACCTCTTCAAAGATATCATTTTTAAGGGAGATATGGTTTTGTAGGGTGGTTTCTAGAACCGTTTATGTCTCTTCGTTAGAAGCACTGATCGTCCAAATGCAACACTCTGAAAAGTAGGATTAGTCGGTACCAAAAGTTCAGTATCTTTGAATAATTTAACCCTTGCTATCAACTTCTACAGAAAACAGTCAAAAGTAAGAGACATAAATAAATTAACCAGAGTCGCGAGTTCATTCTGACTGGTAAGTAATGTAAGTGTAGCGAATAGCTGTAGACCTGAAGGGCAGATATAATCATTCACTTGTCCCCCTGCCGCTGGACGCTTGATCTTGCTGCTGAGGGAATATTTGAGATGATGGCAGGTTCATTGAAAACATCTTCACTGAAAGGACTTTTAGTGATTGTCTTGTCATGCTTACAAGGTATGTATAAAGTGATTGATGCCTATTTTTTTACGATGATGATGATGTTGATGGTGATGGTGTTGGTGGTGGTGGTGGTGGCTGTGATGATGATTATGATGATGATGTTGATGACGGTGATGATGCTAGTAATGATGATCATGATGATAGTAATGATGATGATTATGATGACGACGGTGATGACGATGAAGATGATGAAGACAATGACGTTGAAAATGATTCATGGATAATGATAATGATCATCATAAGCCTACGAGGTGGGGCTGCTAGTGGTTGCATCCCACTCCACCCGAACTGTTAAATTATCAATATTTGGGCAAGGCGGACCATATTCCGGCAGCGACGTGCTTTGTATGTAATTTTTTCTTACTTAAAAAAAATGTTACCATTATAATGAACTGTCAAAACCTCCCGCTTGTTCGCTTCGCTCGCTCGCAAGTTTAGAAACGGTGAAGTTAATATTCGAGGAAGAGACGTCAGCCATTTGTCAAAATTGCACCCATACATGTGTTATTATGATGATGATGTTATTATGATAATAATCAATTTGATGGATGGATGATGATGCTGATGATGATGACGACGACGACAACAGGGATGATGCCGAGTCGGTGGCTTTATTGATAGTGATAATGTTAATGATGTTAGTGATAGTCCTGTAGTTGGAGTCGATTTATTCTAATAAATTGAGGCACGTAATGAAAGTCGTTATGTTTTCCGAAAATTGTCCATTGCGAAAGTAGGCTTATACGGATTAGTCACCCGAGTAAGGATATGTTGAGCATAAATAATTATTCCGTTTCCAGTAATTATGCTCTCATTTCCTTTTTATTTCAGCTGAATCTGAAATATGTAACACACCAGGGTGGTTAGAAAATGAGGATTCACAATACCTGCTAGTTAACTCGGACAGGCTTTATGCTGATGCACAGCAATATTGCCAGTCAATAGGAGGCAATCTTGCTTTTATTACATCTAAGGAACAAAATGTAAGCTATCCATATTGTTATAACTTATTGAAAGGCGTTTGACGACGCCCTCACGAAAATGAACTACCAATAACGATTCTAGAAATAGTGTAATTGTTAATCCATAAGAAAAGTAAGATATAATAAGGTTCTTTTATTTCATTTGCTTTGTCAAGTATAAATATATGTGCAACATAAAATGTAAAACAGTGAAAGGCAAAATATACACTTTGGGAGGGTAACCCATGAAAAAACTGATAATTAGTTTTTATCAAATGGAGTCCCAATAACGGATATTAAAGAAATTAAATCAAACCGAATTACAAATAGATTGACGGGGCAATATGATTGTATGGCTCACAGGATTAACCCGGGTCACCGAGTTATTTTCAAGCCTAGAAATGATTTCGTTAATATGAATTATAATTTTAAGATCAATATATTGTCACATATTATTCATTAGGTTTAAAGTTGGCATTTGTATTTGTTATTTGTGATAACATACATGTACATGTAAAACACTATTTAGGGTTAGGGTTAGGGTTAGGGTTAGGGAACGGAAAAGGGAATGTTTTTCTTATTTTATGATTTATTTGATTTGAAATGTTTTAGAAATCACGTTGATAAATCTCAAACTTCAGAATAATATCTCTGACCAGACAATGTGACTATGCACTGTTGACGTAGTCCAAATTCATATTGTGGTAATTTCTCTTAGTGTTCGCTTCGGTTTTATCACCACTTTTCCCTATGTACAGGCATTTCTGGTTACATATACATTGAAGCGCGACGTTGGATTTAATTATTGGATTGGCCTAAATGACATAGACAGTGACGGGGTGTTCACCTGGTTAAACAACACCCAATCAGGGTAAATTACGTTATTGTTAAGTGTTAAGTGTATTAAACCATGAAGCTACAATGAGTAAACAGCTAACAGTGGAAGTTATAAACTGATTCAGCGGACCCAGGTTCAAGAATGAGTCACGTCTTTCGGATGGTGACGTTAAAGGTCGGTCCCCAGACGTAAATAATCATATCTGATTGATGCACGTCTGCAAAAACCCAATTACACACACACACACACACGTTTACATGGCTTTACTTCCGAGGACAACTATTGTTCCTCTATTGTTACTCGTCCTCGGACAGTCGACGGAATAAGGCATAAATTCATTGTTCGACGTTCGATGACTATTGTCCGGCTTCCGAGGACCATTGTTGTCATCATTTTTTTTTTGTTCTCTGTCCGAAAATGTCCTAGGACATAATGCTAAACAAACGCACCCACACACACCCTCACACACACACACACACCCTCTCTCACACACACACACTCACACGTTTACATGGCTTTACTTCCGAGGACAACTATTGTTCCTCTATTGTTACTCGTCCTCGGACAGTCGACGGAATAAGGCATAAATTCATTGTTCGACGTTCGAGGACTATTGTCCGCCTTCCGAGGACCATTGTTGTCATGATTTTTTTTTTGTTCTCTGTCCGAAAATGTCCTCGGACATAATGCTAAACAAACGCACACATACTGACGCATGCAGTCATGGCAACAACAGGGGGGGGGGGGGTGTAGAGCCTACAAATGTAAAAATCAACCACAAATGTAAAAACATTGCACCCGTAAATGTCAAAATAACCACAAATGTCATAACATGTCAACCACAAGTGTAAAAATAACCACAAATGTAATAAAAATCGCCCGCAAATGTAAAAATCGGTTTAACCACAAACGTAAAAACATTTCGACTACAAATTTAAAAATTTCCATTTTTACCACAAATGTCATAACATGTCGACCGCAAATGTAAAAACTGATTGCTTGCATAGAATGCACCGATATAAGTTATCATGGTAAATTGCCACTTGGTCTAATGCCTATTGGTCTAATAACCAAAAGGTCTAACATCTTTTGGTCTGTTAGCACATCACTAATTCGTCCAAGCAACATTTCGTCTAATAACCATTTTAGTCTAATAATCAGTTTAATCACTTCGTCTAATCACCACTTCATCTCTAGCCAATTCGTCTGAAACCCATTTGGTCTAATACACATTTGGTCTAAACCCATTTGGTCAAAACACAACTTGGTCTAATAATCAGTTCGTCTAATATTCACTTGGTCCAATATCTATTTCGGCTAAAACCAGTTGGTCTAATAACCAAATGGTCTAATCATCATTTCGTCTAATAGCCATTTTGTCTAAATCCAGTTGGTCTAACACTCACATCGTCTAATCATTACTTCGTCTATTTTTTTTTCTAATCATGTAGAAATTATTAATTTGTAAACAAATCTTTCGGCATAGATTTTTACATGTAGAAATTAATTAAGAATTAAACATAAATGTTTTTACATGATTTTTAAAAGAATCATATGTTATGCACTTTTTGATGTCTTCAGGAAGGCTATTCCATAATTTAGGACACGCATGGGCAAATGATCTTTCCCCCATAAGATATTGCGACTTTAGGGATCACAAGAGAACTGGAAGTGGATGAGCGCAAAGATCTCGCGGGGGTGTAATTTTGAATTAAAGAGGTATTGTATTGGGGAGCAGAACCGTGAACGCAGTGAAAAGTGAGCAACAAAATTTTGAAAATAATGCGATGTTTGACAGGGAGCCTGTGTAGCGACTGCAAAACAGGGGAGATATGAGTACGCTTGGTGGGCAGAGTAACAATGCGAGCCGCAGCATGGAAACGCTCAAGGAGTCGTTGGTGGTGACGGTATGTTACCCATGACCAAGGCCGTACGCAGAAATTTTTTTCTGGGGGGAGGGGGCAAGATGATCGCTTTCAAAGGAACCCATAACTTGAAGTCTAAAACCCAATTAAAAAAAGTATGACTTGGTGCCCTTCTTCAGGTGCTTGTTGTTCCAGACTCTGTTGTAGAGTCTGCCAAAAGCGCTGTTTGCCTTGGCCAGTCTGTTGTCTTCTTCCCTGTCGATCTTGGCATCTGATGTGATGGTGCACCCCAGGTAGGTAAACTGGTGAACTGCTTTTAACTCAGTCTCGCTAATGGTGATTTGAGGGCGGTACTCCTCCCGGGGTGCAGGCTGGTGGAGGACTTCCGTCTTCTACAAGCTGACCTCGAGTCCAAAGAGCTGCGCAGCCGCTGCAAAGCAGGATGTTAGGCGCTGCAGGGCTCTTTCAGTGTGGGCAGCGAGGGCAACGTAGTCGGCAAATAGATGGTTACGGATCAGCTGTTCAAGTGTCTTTGACAGACTGTCATCAAGGCGGTAGCGGATATACACGGCAACGTCATCGTCGAGGTCTTCTGTGGCCTGCTTGAGCATCATGCTGAAGAAGATACTGAACAGGGTCGGTGCCAGGACGCAACCCTGTTTCACGCCGTTGACGATGGGGAAGGGTTCAGAGAGGTAGCTGTTTAACCTGACTTGGCCGCGTTCATCTTCATGAAGTATTATGCTTTTAAATGATATCTTGATGGCATCCATCCATACATGCTTTACAGAGCAGCAGCATTTTGAAAATGACATGTAAAATCTCAGTTGTTTCGGATTTGGGTAAAACCGTGAAAACGTTAGGATCAAATGCGAACATGAACCAAATTAGAAGACTATGTTCATATGTTTCTTTTAATAATTAGGGTAAGGATAATACCCTCATCATAAAATATGCCCATGCCACCACTGGAGAATTAGTGTTGACCCGTGTTGTATGAATTTCTAATTGAATGCATGCCATCACGCAAGGGAATTTCACGTACCATATCTCTTAAAACTGGTATTTCTATTTATTCATTTTCGCATGTGATACTAACGTCTTCACGGTTTTACCCCAATCCGGCACAACTGAGTTTTACATGTCATTTTCAAAATGCTGCTGCTCGGTAAAGCATGTACGAATGGATGCCATCCGGGTATCATTTAGAAGCATAATACTTCTCGTTTATGGAAAGTAAACAAATATTGTCATAGAGCACATGATGTGGTCACAATAACCCTTTGTTTTAGGGTTTCGGTTTTTTTGGGGGGACGCACTGTACATTGATACTACAGAGAGACTGAGTGCTGGTAGAGAGAAAAAACAACAACAACGAAAGAAAGAAGCCAGAGAGAGAGAGAGAGAGAGAGAAAGAGAGGGGAAGGGGTGAGAGCTGAGGGAAAAGATCAGACTCAGTCCAAGAAACAATTGTATGAGGAGGAATCCCATACACTTACTGTAATTCTATACACAGGATGAATAATTCTCCACAGGTCCTGTGAAATTTGAAACACAATAATTTTAACATTTATCAGTGTTTTATGAGGAAAAGTCATGTACTTTCGCAAACTATACATTACGCTACTCTTTTGTCACAATATTTCTTCATATAAAGTGCAGCCCTATATTTCACAAGCGATCAGATAAAGAACTTACACGGTATCAATAGCATATAAAGTAAAAATAAGTTTGAAAAAATAATGGACAATGATGTTAAAATAATGAGTAGATTTATGAGGAAATGTCACGTACATGTACTTTCACAAACTAAACATTATATATCCTACTCTTTTGTCATAACCTCAGCGTGATATTTCCTCAAACAAAGTGCAGCCCTATAAATTACACAAAGGATGAGATGAGGAACTTATAAGGGAAAAAGTATATACAAGTATATCTTAATTTGTAAACAAATTTTTAGGCATTTTACTCCCAGTGTTAAAGATCGTATGCTCGATCTGTAATGAAAAACACAAGTCAGAAAAAATTGAAACCAGCGGGATTCGAACCTGTCATCTACTGCTTGCCGGGCAGCGACTTAACCACCAGGCTATTCTGGTTCACGGCCAAGTCACGATGAACTGGAATCAAATACCCAAGATCCTCTTCTTTCTGACTCATTAATATTCAATCGGTCCGCCGTAGACAATGGTTAGTAAACGAAGAAGCTTGATGGGAGGAATTTTTAATTTGTAAACAAATTTTTTTTTTTTTTTTTTAAGGCATTTTACTCCCATGAAGATCGTATGCTCGATCTGAAATGAAAAAAATGTCTAAAAATTTCTTTACAAATTAAAATTCCTCCCATCATGCTTCTTCGTTTACTAAATTATATCTTTTTAGAAAAGAATGGACAATGATTTTAATATCATGAGTAATTCTATGAATAGAATGACGTACTTTCTATACATGATGCTATACGGTACTCTTTTGTCACAATCTCAGTGATATATCCTCAAACCAAGCACCGGAATTTTCATACACAAACAATTATATAAAGAACTTTAAATAGGAAAAAAGTACATTCAAAGAGCAAGATACAGAATTAAGAAGATTACTAAAATGTTTTTGTTATTTCAAACATATTACAAGAGAATGGACAAAATCTTCGTACCAAGCCAGAGAGGAGATGAAAAGGACAGCTGGACATTATTTCATAGCAGTTTTGTACAAATATAGAGTAAATAAGTGCTTTGTACTGCAAAATCGGAAAATGGCGTTAAACACGGACATAATTTACTCTGATGAGTGCATGTCGAAAAGCTTTAGTATTTTAGTACATATTATGTCCGTGTTTAACGCTATTTTCCGAAATATAGAGTAATTTCATTTACGTTTGCATGTCGTTATCTCCCCTTTGCATTAAAAATCTTAACACCTTACAACAGTGATAATATCAACAAAATTCAGTTTTCATTTTGCTCGTGACTTTTATGCTGTTATTATCTTTTTAAAAACACAGATACAAACAAGGACCAAAGCAGTGGCGTAACTAGACCTTGGCTTGTGTGTGTGTGTGGGGGGGGGAGAGGACATCTGAGCCAATGGTGATCAAGACAAAATCCTTTTCCAGGAGATAATTTGAGTCGGAAGGGTGCGGGGGGGGGGGGTTAGGATCGGATGTTCCTTTAACGGGTAGAACGCACATTGTTTTAGGCCCTCGAAAAAGAAAAAAAGATCCTACGAAGTCATTTTTGAAAAATTGACATTTTAGTCATTGTGTGTTGGAGCTAAAAGGAAAGTTGACCGCCGCTACATCACAGTGACCGTACCGATTCGACCAATTTGAAATTCCCACATTTATCGTGATTACAACTTTTAAAAAATTACAACTTTCTTATCGTTTGCCCGATTTTGTTCAAACTTTCACTATTAAATCTGCTTCTGTAATTTTTCTGCTTTCACACAAATTATTACATAAAGGTTGGATTTCCCTTTAACCGATCTATTCATAATTCGCAATTTGGTTTTGAATTCCTTTTATTTCTTTTCATTGTAGTGTAGCAAAAGCACAATGTGTCGTATTATTTGGGAGCGAAAGAATATGAGTGACCAAAAATTTTGGCCTCATGAACTTTTGATTGAAGTGTTTGGACAGGTTTAATTCTTTATCGCGAAGAAACTATAGATTTATATGTTTGTATGTTATTACTTCGAAACAATTGCTCCATTAATGATTGAAAGAATCTGTCATTATTTGTCCATGGTTGAAAATCTGTCGGGGGGGGGGGGGGGGAGGGGCAAGGGGGCAATTTGCCTTCAGATACGCTAGTGGACTTACATATTTTGTAGATCCTCACCGACTTCATGTCACACACAAGGTTCTCAAGACAAGACGTGATCAGACCATAGTACAGAGTCTAGTTATAGTTCTACTCGTAAACTCTATGGATCAGACTAACTGAATATTATGTCCAAAATTGTATTTATTTATTTTCCATATTTTACTTTAATTTTCACTTTTCAGTATTTCCTTCAATTTTCTTTGATTTTCCTGGAAATTTCAACTTTTCAACTTCCTTAATTATTTCCTTGACACTTTCAAAATTCCTTATTTTTCCTGAAAGAAATTTCCTTGAAAGTGGAAGCCCTGTGGCATTTAACATAAAGAGATACAATCAATCTTACGATTGATATCAATCGTAAGTCTATGGCAAATCATGTACTGAAGAGTTATTGAACGTAAGATGCTCAGCTTATGAATAATTCATGAATTTGCGTTAAAGTTTATGATCAGCTCCTCGACCCCCCTTCTCTTTAAACTGATCATAAAAAGGGAAACCACGAGTAAACCATTAGTTTTTGGTGTTTTTGTTTTACATTTGCGGTTGACATGTTTTGACATTTGTGGTTAAGGGTGTTTAAATATTTTAGGGATTTTAATGGTCAGGAAAACCTCACACCTACGCATACACGCGCACAAACACATACATCTCATAATAACTTATCTCACATGGGTGCATTATGCAAGCAATGAGTTTTTACATTTGTAGGCGAAATGTTTTTTTCATTTGTGGTTAAACCGAATTTTACATTTGTGGGCGATTTTTTTACATTTGTGGTTATTTTTACATTTGTGGTTGACATGTTATGACATTTGTGGTTATTTTGACATTTACGGGTGAAATTTTTTACATTTGTGGTTATTTTTACATTTGTTGTTGGTTTTTACATTTGTGGGCTCTACAGGGGGTAGCCTTTAATCACGGGGGCATGCTAGCTCTTTGCTTTGCTGCTGTACTACTATATACTCTCTTCTGTGGAACCTTGAAACGCAAGGATAGCATAGTCCCCTGATTGCTAGTAGTCGACACACGCCTTTAACCCACCCGTTACTTATTGTTTTCTTATATGATTCAGTCCTTGGCAGTAAAAATGAAACAATCAGAAACTCTTGGGACACTGCTTGAAAAAACTTATTCATCCGATTCTTAACATGGCGGATGATAATATGACAATATATTTACACATACCTGACAAATGCTAAGGTGTGTATAAAATGGTTTTAAAGCAAAAAAGTTTCCGTAACTAAATTAATTTCACCTTGAATAACCCATCCCATTTTTTTGGTGAAAAATAGGAAAACATTGATGTGTAGATTTTTGAGCAACAAAAACGAAGATTATAAATATTTTAAGTTTTATCCCGATAACTAGAGTATTTTGGTCAACATCAAAATATGCACGAGCTGAATCTTTTCCACTGCGATGCATCAAAAGGTTATCAATGTCATTATTCTTATTACATGCATCAGCTTTCTATATAACCTCGGCTAAAGTTTATTGATTTTGTATAGGCGACGGCTGTAACGCTTTGATAAACTTTATCCTCTTTACAATACATTAAAAATACAATTACTTCATCTCAAAAGGTTTAGAAACTGGATTTCTCCACCTTCACCCTCTGATGAACGCTGTGTTCGTATGAGATCCACACACAGTGCTGTAGACCAAGGTAAATGGCTAGCGAGTGACTGTTCCATTAATCGGGTTCACATTTGTCAGCGTCCTAAAGGTAGGTCAAGTATATACAACCAGTTACAACCTTAGCTAAAAACGAAACCGTTATACAATAAAGATAATACACTAGAAATAATTTGAAATAGTCTTTTTAGAGCGAAAACGTTTGAATGAAAACACCCCGCAAATTCACTGACCTACATTAGAAATTATAACTTGTGGTTAATGTGGTGTCATGAAAACATATCTCTCGTTCTTAAGGAAATGACTTTTTCTGTTCAATGTGGCTTTATACGTGGTTTCTAAAATAAATATCCTACTTAGTATGGTAAAAAAAAAATTGATGCATGTTGGAAAACTCTCAAACTACCTCGAAGGACTGAGTGATACCTCCTACAAAACACTGAGCAGTGACGAATGGCCAATTTATGATATTGGACTTTTGTAATATGATATATCTAAAAAATTATGTGAAATAATGATGGGCCTCCCAAAAATTATTTCTAAATAATCGAATTTGATGTACTCGAATTTATTTTCTTAAAAAGATATTTATGTCAAATACAATAAAGATAATACACTAGAAATAATTTGAAATAGTCTTTTTAGAGCGAAAACGTTTGAATGAAAACACCCCGCAAATTCACTGACCTACATTAGAAATTATAACTTGTGGTTAATGTGGTGTCATGAAAACATATCTCTCGTTCTTAAGGAAATGACTTTTTCTGTTCAATGTGGCTTTATACGTGGTTTCTAAAATAAATATCCTACTTAGTATGGTAAAAAAAAAATTGATGCATGTTGGAAAACTCTCAAACTACCTCGAAGGACTGAGTGATACCTCCTACAAAACACTGAGCAGTGACGAATGGCCAATTTATGATATTGGACTTTTGTAATATGATATATCTAAAAAATTATGTGAAATAATGATGGGCCTCCCAAAAATTATTTCTAAATAATCGAATTTGATGTACTCGAATTTATTTTCTTAAAAAGATATTTATGTCAAATTTCTTTTTTGAGATCCCCGTTGTCTATGGCACCTATTTGAGCAATCTCACTTTCGCATTTATGGAGAAGGGAAAAACTTTGACGCTGCAAGAACAGCTTGTCTGAACGACGGTGGGGATCTGGCTGTCATCAGATCAGACGAACTTAATGTAAGAGTGTACATAAAGGGGCGTTTCCACTACACGAATAGGATGAAGCTGTCACGCGTCCCTCTTGAAGGCCGGCGACAAAAAAACCTCGCTAGTGCACGCACACTTCCACAATAAATTCCCCCTCCACCGATCCGGTCTGTGGCGGATAACTGTCCCCTTTATTGTTGGATAATTGTTGGATAATATAAGGAAACAAAATGATCTAAAGAGCATTGATATTCATGGTAACAGATAAATCGTTTTTAGGTATATGAGTGTTGTGCGTTGGGTGAGTGTGTGTGCGCGTAAGCGATGTGATAAATGTGTACGGACGGCCGTCTTTGGGTGGGCGTGAATATACGAATGGGTTAGGGTGTGTGTGTTTGTGTGTGTACAACTATATGAGAAGCGAAATGAACATTTGACATTAGAAACACTTAGAAAATATGCAATCATTTACAAAAGACATGAAATCAGTTCCACGAAATAATTTTCTCTTCGAATGTATAAAGTCTTTCTTGACAGCGATGGTAATCGCCAGCGTTTCACCGATCCAGTGTTACTGGTTTGGCCTTCAGGACGTGGGCAGAAATGACACATTCATATGGGTTGACGGTACCAGGCTAAGGTAAACATATGGCAGTACTGCAATTTCATATAATGAAAAATAAATCGCTCAGTTAACATGATTGATGCAACACATTGACAAAATCCGAGTTAAAGTGTATTTTTCTTATCTAGAGAAAGATTACTATTATTTTCATTCACCAGAGACCAGGATATTTTTAGGTCATTATCATTATAGCAAATATATCTATATTTAAGAGACATCTATAGACCTCCCTCTTTCCACAGAACTACTTTTTGTTTTATTTTCATGTATTACATAAGCGCTATGGTACATATTATGTATAGCGCAGTATAAATGACCATTATTATTATCATTATGATATAAACTTTTTGCAGAATATGCTACAGATATATGATTTGGACTCTCAAGTACAAACAAAATCTCCAAAATTTGATTTTGAACTGAAATCTGGAATTTAAAATTTGAATGATGTATTTTGAAAGATAGCATTATCATACAACAATTAAATAAAAGGGAAGGTTTCATCCGTTGTGTGAAAGGCAGGTGCCAATGTATTATTTTTCCTGTATGACACCTGACGAAAGAAAGAAATAATGGATTGACTGTGCCATGAAACGGAGTTTGATCTGGTCATTAAGTTGCTTGAAAGCAGCTGCAGTAGCAGTGTGGGAGACAGCTGTTATTGGAGGACAACGGATGCTCTATGTTTAAGAGACAAGTTTTGCATATTTAGTGAACAGGCACCATCTACACTGACTGCTTTGCTGCTGCACAGAACTCTATACAGAAAAGATTTGAAGGAGATATATTTAAAAAAATCATATATAAAATATCTAGGTTATTTTAACCCTGTCAATGTATGACTGTAATCTGAGATATCTGTAGTTCTCGTAGACGAACATAAAGTAATATATTGTAATATGATTATAATATGATTTTTTAAAATCAAAGGAAGTCAAATCGGACAAGTCACGGTAACGATTCCCCAACGAGCATCATGGTTCAAAGTTCACGCTTGTTCATTGATGAATTGTTTCGTTTATACCGGAAGACATCCAACGTCCTTCAATGTCGACTCCACGTCCTTCAATATCGTCTGTATCCATGACTGATTAGGGAATGATAATGTAATGTTAAAATGATAGTTTTCCAAAGCGCGCGCGTGTGTGTATTACATAATAATGACAAATAATGTTACAATGTTTTTTTATGTTCAAGTAAAGAGGAGTCCCGGTGGGCTACAGGAAAATCTATCCCCCTGAACAATGATTGTGGATGTCTGTCCTCAAACGGAGATGGAACCTGGAATAATTCAAGTTGCTCCTCATCACAGCCGTATATTTGCGAGAGACCTCGAGGTAAGGAAAGTAATTTTGAATAATTTGAATTAAAAGGCCATCAATCAATTATGCTATGAGATAGTTTCTAAGCATAGTTGATTTCGTTATAACTGACTTTTATTACTTGCAAGTCTTTTTTTTGCCGCTGAAAAAAACTGGTGGTAGTTGTGAGCCCATTCTTTTTCTGACTTTAAGAACGATTATGTTTTTTCTTAAGTTTATTATCAATCGACTCTGGAGGAATGACTTGTTCCTTTGGTATTAAAACTGTTTAGAATAAATATATCATTGAAAGTGTAAACGTTTATTCAGTCTTACATAGCAAGTGGACAGAGGTTAATGGTGTCCTGTATTACATGCCGTCGGACTCAGCGAATTACTTCGAAGCGAGAGAATACTGCCAACAACTAGGTGGAATGTTAGCCCAACTGAAGACTGCAGAGATATCTGTGAGTAAAATAGGATACGTACAGTTCTTTCAGAGACTCTGTGGGGAATAATTTAGAAAGGTAAAATTTTCACCCTCTCTCAGAAAGCCACCTTCATAAAGCTGATATTGGATGTATTATGTTTAAAGTTTCTTGGATGAAAGTCTTCAGAATTGTCCATTCCAGATTATTATTATATTGAATTCTACACAGTAGTGGCTCATCCAGCGCAGCTACGGAAGTCACTATGATTGCCACTTTGTTATAGCCTTGCATTTTGCGTATAAACGGTGAAAACTACTGTCGTAATACTCCTAAGGAAGTAAAGAAAGTGCATGTAATGCATTGGTGAAATCTATTCCCAAGAATGCCACGTATAAATCTTTTCAGAGTGAAGCTGAAACGATTAATGAATCACTTTTCATTACAAAGTCCTATTTTAACTATAAGAGCAATGTTAACGTTGATTGGATCTACAGGTATCCGTATCGGACAACTTTTGTCATGGTTTCTGGTTCGGACTAGATGATTTGGGTAGTGAAGGCGATTTCCGTTGGGCTGATGGAGCGTTGCTCAACGATACAGGGTAATGTAATGGCTCCTTCATTAAAATTCAGTGAATGATTCCACCTTTTAGTCCATCGTCTTATAATGCATGATTGTTTAGAAATACAGTGTAAAAATGGAGAAATAACAACTATAAATCAGGAACTACTGAAAGCATCTTTCGATTATGATAATGACGAAATCACAAATGCATATAAAATCTATAAAACATTTATCAAGATTTAGCGACTGGGATACGAATGAGCCTGACAATGTGCGTGGATACGAACACTGTGTTGCAGAGACAACTGAAGGCTGGAGAGACCGCTTCTGCAGTGAAAACTTCAGATTTGTCTGCGAGATATCAAAAGGTATGCTTTTTTACTTTTAGTGGACACATGTTATCATCATCAATCATTCAATCTAATAAGGTCATGATAGCAACAGGTTTTCATTCTATTGCGTACAAGATGAGACAAATGTTTTATTCCAATTGATATTTAGTCAAGAAGAAAAGAAGGTAAACAAGATCGATAATTTGCATATGTGTCAATTGGTCAACTACGTCAATAATTATTAACATAGCGGGTCAGCCACTTTTCCACATGAAAATATTGTTTATTGCCATATGAATCCTTCTGAAATAGTTCGGTAATCATTTCACTTGTTGAGCATTATCCGTTCTATCGTTCCTCATGTTTTGTCATATCAGCGCCCCCGCTCCGTGTGCAAGCTGTCACATCTACACCGTTTGGTAGCAGGGGAACCTCACCAAGTTACTCGTGCATACTAAGCCCTCCAGGCAACACACCAGAGATTCCGACTACTACGGAAAGACTGGTGGAACAAAGCTGGACCGAACAGGGATACACTCTACATGTTCCAGGCGTAACTAGCGTAACATCTGGACTGATCACCCAGTCCCTTCCCGCCACTGACCAGTCTGTTGGTGTATATAAATGTCTGAGTACCTCAACATCTAGTGGCACTTCTACATCAGTTGTAGTGACAATACTCTCCAAGAACAGTACGAGTGTATTATATCTTATTTTGAATATGACTTTCTAAAAGAATGGATGAAGGAAACTCCTCAAGAAATTAAAGACTGTCATTATTATAACGAATAGAAGACATGGGTCTGTACATGCTCGCATCGTAATTGGGATGCAGCAGTGACTGATAAATGTGCAAAACAAGATTTCAAGTTGAAATTTAATTTCATTGACGGAAAAGCAAAAATAAAATATCTTTACAATGATTTTAATATGTGAGTGCAAGATAAGAATCAGCATATAAAAAGTTAATTATAAACTGGGGGCATTCAATTGTGACTACTCACTCACCATTAAAATTTACAAAATCGGAATCGGGGTACACGTATATTGTTAGTATAAGAGTACCCATTAGTAAGAAACATAAAAAGTAGGATATAACCACCCCCAAAAGTTTTGTAATTCAGGTTACAGGGAGGATATATTTCTTATTACTGATCTATGAAAAAACGAACTGGTACCATTGGAAAGCTTGACTATTCTTCTTTACAAAGTACAATGATATGCCATTTGCAGTGATTATGCAATCATGGAATCCTGAAAATCCTGAATATCCTGAATCCTGAATATAGGGCAAAGTCAAAAGTTAAATGTTGCAAAATACATTGTTTTCATCATAGAAGTCCCCATTTCTTTTGAACATGTTGAAGATGCAATTTGTTTCCGAGGTGACAGTGCATGTCTTTCATGGATGTCAGTGGTGTATTTTTTTCATTTCTTTAAAGCATGGGATGTGTATGAATGATGTTATACCTTTTGTTTGAAAGATGAAATTTGCTTTGACTATTAGTAATGGTTGTGGGAGGTGTAGCTGCAGTTTACTGAGTGGCCGTTTATAAGATGTAAAGATGCCATTGTTAACGACTATCCTAAAGGCCCAAGCAATTGGACAGCTCTAAGCAGGTGTACCCCAAAACGATGATGTGGCCAGATTTTTGGTGAGATAGAACAATTTCTCATTAAAAGAAGGGGGAGAGAGAGAGGGATTCTGAATGTCTTCATTTTTTGTCATTAGTTTGGATGGAATAGTTTGTGTGGCTGTAGAGAAATTGTGTTTACACTATTTGCATGCGTGACTAAGGGTTTGTTTCAGGTGAAACGTGGATAAGTGAAAATCTCGTATGAAAGTAAAACGAATAATCAATCCAAAATTAGTGAATGAAGACACATTTCAACTTTCATAAATTTATCAAGAAATAATACCAACATCTTAAAATTTTTAAAATGACCAGGTTCAAAATTATTCCAAACAGCATTCATCGACGTATGCAGGTGAGAATTCACCATGTGTGGACTTTCGCGCATCACTGCATCAACATCATTCAAAATCGATCCATTCTCAAAGCAAATGGGAATTCACCAAATAAACAACGAATTTGGCAACATTTCATTTTTAAACCATACTACATCTTTAGGACAGTGCACTTCATGGTTGCAAAAGCATTACGAATGACAAACCTTTGTAAAAAGTAATAATCAAGCTTTTTAATGATACCACCGGGGCAGAGGAACGTCAGGATCGGACAATGTGGGGGGGGGGGGGGGGGGGAGGGACTTTTGTCCGCCAAACAAAATTTGCCCCCCATTCACATTCACGTATGATAATAAAGCAACGCGAGATGTATGACCTCTCAATTGCCAAACCCTTTTGAGAGGGTTTTTTTAAAATACTTTTAGGGCATTTCGAACCTGATGATGGTCGCCTTACAAGGACAGTTTATCCAGGTGAGAGTATTACACTCTCAGTAACCAAGAAGGACACCTACACTGCTGGTGAAGATCAGATCCGATGGAGGACATTCTCCAATCTTGCTGAAGGATCTCTGTCACCTACAGCTGATGGTAGTCTGGTGCTCACGATTGATTATGCAACCAAGAAAGATGCCAATGTATATGGAACGTATCAAGAGGGTCAACTAGAAAGTCTGCAGTATAGCCTCATCAGAGTCATCGTAAGCGGTAAGAATTTTAAAACCTGTTTACCATTTCTTCATCTTGTTTGATTGATTATGTTATTCTGCTCTTGTTTTAACATTGAATAAAAAAGTTGAAAGTATAAATAATTGAAAACTTCAAACTTCAAACTTCAAACTAAGCTTGTACAAAAATCGAACGATTTGTTTATATTGTATTGAAACGTAGAATGTCCTGAAGGAAGATGGGGGATACCATTCTGTGATCGCCTGTGTGATAATTGCTACAACGGAGGGATCTGTCATCCTCAGTCAGGAACATGTATCTGCCCTCCTGGGTTCTCTGGTAGAAATTGTTTAACAGGTGAGATATAGAATGAACTTTTAACATTTATCTTTGAAAGGACATATTTGTACTCGTTACTTTTAATATTTCCATCGTTTTTAAATAGATTCTTTACCTAATGTTCATGTAGAAGTTTCTCTAGTATCGGAGAGAAAGACTTAACAGCGTGAGCTCCATCTGTATGAAGTGCTTTCCAACTAAATTCAGCAGATTATTTTTACTCAGATCATCAGGAACAAATCTTAAGTCAGATCTATTCTCATATTATTACATCTTTGTAGTTGACTTCTCGTTTATTTATCAATATGAATTATTCATTTTGGCGCCCTCTTGCGATTCAAATCAATGGTGCACTGTGGTGCTATCTACCCCTGTTAAAAGGGAGGATAAATTATTTCAGTAACCACTTTGACAGCCTGAATTAGACTCGATATAGTTTGATAGATAATTTCAGGGGTGATTTTGGTTATATAAGAAAAAAAAGTCACTTTAGGCTAACAAAGGAATATTTTACTGGCACACAGTTCTTATAAAATACAATTATATTTTATCCCTTAAAGCATGCGGTGAACACCGATTTGGCTGGGATTGTGAACTTTCATGCGGTCCTGGGAAGGTTCTTGAATCGTGTACTGGGAGTAGGGTGTGTCTTCCAGATCCGTATGGATGCAGTTGTCTTGCTGGATATACAGGCATCGATTGTAACCAAGGTAGGGGAATTGCAAAGGTATTTTCGCCATGGACTCTGTAGGCCTTATTACAAAACGTGTCAGGGTATTCGAGAATGAACTTTATAATTTATCTATAAAAAAGGATTAATCATTAAAAAAAAAGATTCAGAGAAGTGCTGCCTTACTGCTCAAGAAAAGAGAAAAACAGAAACTGTCTACAATCATGTTGCAAGATAACACCTAAATCATGATCCACCTACTCTTTTTGTCTCTTTAGTATGCCCAGAAGGGAAGTTTGGAGTAGATTGTCTTCAAGAATGTCATTGTTTAGATGGAGCGCCATGTGATGTCTTCACGGGAAGATGCAAAGTAAGCTGTGAGACTGGTTGGTCTGGACAGGAATGCCAAGGTAACTTTCAGGACAGGGAATCTTTAAAGGACGAAATTGATCAGGTTTTCTTCTTCAATTAGCAACGCTGGAATTCAGCATTTGTTCCTTGCGGTTTATTCTGATTAGTGCAAGACGCAAAGCTTCAGTATGCTTCTTTTCTACGGATTCTCCGAAACTAACATAACTCGCTAACTTTGTATGGAAAACTGATTCAATTACCAACCTGTTGCCAATTTAACGAGTTCAATGCTTATTTTACCGTAACAATTTGCTGATGTCAAACAAGAATGGGAGCGTTGCGGACGTTTTCGCTGTCTGTGCTCATGCATGTAGTTTATATTTCTCGGGCTCTGAATCAAAGGCTGTTGAGCTAAATCAAAGAAAATGTGGCTAATTTTCGTGAATGAGTAAAGGAGTCAGGTTAAAAGGGTGATATGTGATTGCATAATATTCATCCCCCGAAAACAATGGAAATTCAAATTGTGACACTGTCATTTTTTTCAATGTAATCTTTCATGTTTGTCGCAGTTCCGTCCGTCTGCCCCCGAAGGATATTTTGGAGTAGATTGTACTAAACATTGTAACTGTCTGGGGAACTCGTTCTGTGAAAGAGACAGCGGATTCTGCACTGCATCTGAAGGCGAATGTGAAATCGGATATATTGCAAATTCTCCAGTTTTCCCTGAAAGTTGCAGCACATGTAAGGCTTATTTATTTTCGATCCTTTGACACCTTTGACCCGTCACAAGAACACTTCTAATGAATTGAAGCAAAACAAAACAAAAAAAAAATAAATAATAATAACAATAATAAATAAAATAAAATAACAAAGAATATTACTGGTAAATGTCAAAGTCAGCGCAATTTTAAGAATTGAAAAGTGTGCTTACTGATAAATCGTTTTTTTGTCACAGATTCGAGATCTATTAAATTTTTTATAGATGATTCTAAAACTTTCGTTCTTATGTCAAAATCAATAAAACATACGTAATTTTATGAATATATGTAGGCCGACATGTATTTTAATGTTTATATAACACACGCGGTATCTAAGAAATGGTATCTTTTGTCATGATGTAGATACTGGGTGTTTTGATTCCTGCACTAAGACGTGTCATTGTGCTGGAGGATCTGAAGATTGTGATCAGCAAACTGGAGTCTGTTCCTCGGGTGCTTGTCATCCTCGATGGTTAGGAGAAAATTGTCAAACAGGTACAATTGCCCATTTGTCCAATTTGTATGAAATAACTTGTGTATGAAAATTTCTTTCAATTATAGTCACATATTTTATCATTTAATGAAAGAACATACAATCGTGTAAAATTAACATTGAAGCATAGGCTACTGTCTCAATACTCAGAACAGTACAGGGTGAAAAATAATACAAACAAACATATACACAGAACAATTAATGAACAAGTAATGAAATGTAAATTGTAATTCTGTGTAAATATACCATGAAAAATTAGTAGGGTGTCTTTTGGCAAGACATTAATCCACATTTGCCACTCTCCACCCAGGTGTAGTAAATGGGTACCTGGCAGGATTTATTCCTTGAAATGCACTGTGCGCTGATTACGGCTGCAGGAGCTAAAGCCAGGGTAATAATATCCAAAACCCTTTGGAAGCGCATAGGGACGTTATATTATAATGTGATATGCGCTATACAAGAACAGTGGTATTATTATTATTATTACCTTTAATTGAAAACATCGCTATCGTTATCGGTCAAATGTGACCCAGGCTTAACTCGTATTATAATTTGTCGTCCTTTTGATTATTTCCAGCTCAAATGTCAACAATGAGCCCATCTGGTAACTCTCGAAGCAGTTCCTTGACAAGCTGGATATTGTTTGCCATTGCGATGTTGGGGAATGTCGTTCTTGCTGGACTGCTTGCATGGTCTTGGTATTTACAATATTTCCTTGTTTTCTATTTCATTGAAGAGTATCCATTTTGACATGGAATCTTAAACAATATTAAGCCAGATTCAACTGCGGGAAATGTCCCAGTCAAACCAGGGAAATAATAAATCAGGGTTGTCACCCATAATTTCACACATATGACTGTAATATTGGTGGTTTCTAACCTGTTTGGTCTTACGGACTTTAATACAATTTTGACGATAACTCGATCTGTCTCCCCAAAGATTTGAAATAATTGGCATGATGTTTCAATAATGTATTATGTGATTTGTAATGTGACTCCTAACCCCCCCCCCCCCCCCCAATGATCACCCCATTACGTTGGAAATGCCGCACTAGATAGGCAGAAAGGCATATGTACGTTGTCTGTTGTGAATCATGGATAAGAATTCGTCATAATATGCTAATCTCAAGAAAATGTACATGCCTGATCCTTTTATTGAAGTCCCATTGATTTGATAACGGGGAATATACATTACCTATTGTGTCTTTACTCACCCAGTCTCCAGCTAAGACGATCAAATACTGAGCCACCAAAAACACATCCAAAGATCTCAGATGATGAACAGAAGTATGAGAACCCTGCATTTGAAGGTTCCAAGAACGTACCTAGCCCCTATCAGGATCTTCAAGAGCCGAGTCATGAAGCTACTTATGAAGAACTACGGGAAGCCGAGAAGAGTGATTACGTCAATTTGTCAGAATTTTCAAATAATTGAACAACGGGAAATTTCTTTATGACTGCGTGTCCCTCGCTGCGGTTTCTTTGATAAAGAGGGGCCTATGTTAGTACATTTTTTGGCCAATATTTAATAGTATTTATATCTAATTTGATTTTTTTTCTTAATTCTTAGTGTTATGATTTTACGTGATGATCCAAATTTGTGTGGTGTGTACTTCAAAAATTGATTGAGTTTATTTTTTATGAAGAAAAATTGTCGGAAAACATTGTCCCTACCCACCCCTTCCCCAGCCCACAATGCTCTCTAAGCGAGATTGGAAGAGCTAGCATGATTCCAAAATTTATTGCGAGAAAAGGAGTCATTTCGGGACAATAAACGTCCATTGCTTCAACCCCCCTCCCCTTCTGAAAATCCTGGATTCGCACCTGGGTAAAGAACTCATTGGCGAGAGCGAGATAGATGACAACCTATCGTTATTAAACCCGGGGATGTGATAAGAATTAGTCATGGCTACACAATTTTAGCGGTTGATCATTTTATTCAACAGATTATAAATTCATGTGTACATACATTTTCCGAATCTTATGTTGAGTATATAGAGACATTATAATGTAAATTGATATGTTATGCCAATATATTGAGAATAAGGATACTGGTGCAAAATATGTTATTATATAATTTTTGTAAACAATATTTGTCGAAAAACACAGGCACACTATTTTATCTTCCTCTCCCTACCCCATCTGCTTTCACTTTTGCTTTCTCTTTAACGCTTTCAAGCTCCCACCCAATCACCTATAATGGAAATAATAAAATAAAAAGGAAGAAGAACCATGTCCATTTTTGTGATTTCACTCTCTATTAATAAAAATCTGTTCAAGAATCCCGGTGTTGCTGTTTATGGTTGTAAGTATAACATACATATTAGAAATATCCATTTGCACATAGTAAGAAAATAAAATCAAGGCTGTCTCTTTTCAATATTGAATGTGAAGTATCTCTTTTTTTAATAGGCTGGAAGTGTGGATAGGGGGCCGAGTGAGTAATATTTGTATCACCAAAGAGCCCGTTTCTTTTAATCGCGTAAGCATTCAGCCTACATGGTATTTTTTAATGAGTCGGTGTGCTGTAATAAGGTCTGATAAATTTACCCGTCTACTTCTGACATGGTTTATTGAGATATGAATAGGGAGAGAGGAGATAGAGAGAGAGGGAGAGAGAGAGAGAGGGGGGGGGGGGAGCGGGGAGGGGCCGTGGAATTGCAGAGTAGGGAGGAGGAATGTCCGAAAATAATTCAGATATTCCAACCAAGTTCTTATTAGCAAAAAGAAGCAGAAGCTTGTTTTCTTGATAGCAGTCTCTTTTCCAGACTAGCAAAAGCTTACAAATGTGACCCTCCACCACAAAACGACCAATAAGTCGCAATGGGAGTATTAGAGTAAACAGCTGAAAAAGGTGGGTTGGGTGGAAATTTTCATTTTAATTTTTTTTAATTTTCTGAAAGCTCATTTATTAATCTACCATCTGACAAAATTTCAGGGTAAAATACTATGTTGAAATATGTTTTTACTCTCATTCATTTCTCCTGGACATTCAAACTTTGTGTGTCAGTTTGCTGGGATTGTACTTCACATCGCTTTTCTGGGATAGCTCAAAAACTATGCACTGTCTGATATTCAAAATCTACAGAAACAAAGAAATATATCTATTCTAAAGATATGGAAAGTTTCAACCCAATCTAATCAGTACTTCACAGTGTAGGCCAGGGAGTTTTGACTCAACCTTTTGTGCGACAAACAATAGGACACAGATTAGGCGCTCTTAAATGGTCACTATTCTTTAGAGCCCGTTTTCTCCATTGTTTTGGTCATTAGCCTCTCTGACACATTGGCGCTCTCATTGTAATTTACAAGGGTTTGCTTATTCCATACAAGACAATTTTTATATCATTTTAGAGCTTAGAATCTAAGCTTTCATACTGTGTTAAACTTTAATAAACCCAGATTTCCGACTTATTGGTCGTTTTGTGGTGGAGGGTCACAAATTTTACAAAGCTTACACATTTTACAAAACATCGAAAGGAAATGTTTTGTTCTTGTACACAAAAGCTTGCCGGACTAGTAAATGCCTCTTTGGAAAGGAGGTATTTTCTTTCATCATCAAGCCTTTTACCTTTTTATATAAATATTTATATCTTTTATAGAATCAATAGAAAACAAGATTTTACTTGGTATTTTGCAAGCTCCTTTCTGATTATAGCTTACGCTTTTACTTGCATGGACATGATGAAGACTAAAAAGGTGTTATTTTGCATGATTACAGCACTGTCCTCACTATCTTAAAGATCACATTACAAGAAAATTCCCTCAAAATAAATATTGGCTTAATACTTATTATTGCATAGATGGCATAAATTATACAAGGTTATCCAAATTCAACGCTTGGAAACATTTGAATTAATGATTATTATCAATTCTATTACATAACATTCGTACAAGTCTTCAGAGGTTAGCATATCCCAGGTGTTCAGGCAGTGGAATCACACAAAGAATTTCAAAGTAATTTAAAATTCAAATGAGGCATCGAACCCGAATCCCTATAAAAGGACCCGCTTTCGTGCGGTATTCATCTTTTCCTTGTGTGCAGGCAGTGACGTTAGTTCTATTCCAGTCTACAAGTGAAGATTCCAGTTTATATCTCATCTCCATGGCCAACGAAGCCCAGCCGGAGCGACCAGAGCCGCTCCTCCCCGTAGGGGAGGATGTTAACCAACGCCTGACTTCTCAGGCTGCTGACATTAAGCGGCTTACTGAGACGTTGTCTGGGTATATGGACCGTGATGGTTCAGCTCCTTGTGAGCATTTCGACAGACGTGCTCGGCACGCTGTGCAGCAGCATCCCCCTCGGGGTGATGATGACCTCCTAAGCCTCCTTGCGGGGCCCAGCGAGCTGGATGTTATATCAGAGACTGGATCTACAGTGACCCCAGTCGCCCACTACGACCCAGACGTCGATTTGGAGCCCAGGGAGTTTGATATCAAAGAAGATGCAGATTTATATGACACTGGCATCAATGTTGGCCAAATTTGATAAGCTGGCCGAAAGGCTTATGAAAGCGGTTACTCTTCCGCCTAAGAAAGAGTTTGGAGAAGATTTCATCGCGGTATCTTACTCCCAGCAATGCCTCTTAAGCTTGTACGCCACGTGTTGCGCCGGAGGTTTGGCAAACCATTTCGGGTAGAGCTCGCACTATCGATGTTCGCATCCAGAAACTGCAAAACAATGTTGTGCAGGGTCTTCTCCCCTACGGGGAAATTTTGGAAGAATTGCACGAAACTACGTCTGAGAAAAGGCCAGTCAACACTGAACGCATTAAGGAGTTTTCCCTTGACGGGCTCACGTTAAGCGGTCATGCTTATGAGTTAAGCATGTATCGGAGGGCGGAAATGAAGCCTTATGTCAACCCCAAATACAAGGGTTTGTGTAGCCGAAGTACCCGTAGATGAGAAGTTGTTTGGGAAAGACATACAAAGTGTCCTCAAGAATGTGGCTGAAGCGTACAATGTGGGGCAAAAAGTGTCGCATCATGGGAAGGCCCCACGTCGCCACACCCAGAGGAAGCAAGCAGACTTTTTCACTCGGCATCGTCGTGACTTCAAGGGACAACAATCGTCCCAGTGGAGCCGCTCTCGAGCTCCAGCAACGGTGTCTGGACCACCGCCATCACCTCCACGCTTTCCAGCGGCCCAGAATCGTCGGAGCTTTTCCTACAATGGACAGGCAAAGAAGTAGTGAGTACCCCAATTATTGCGGGTAGACTCAAGTTTTTCAAAGATGCCTGGTCTCAGATCACTTCCGACCCATGGATCCTAAAATCAATTTCGGGTTACAAAATAGATTTCTTATCTGCTCCTTTCCAATTTTATCATCCGAGTAATATTTCATTTACTCAGGAGGAAGAAGTCGCAATCGACAAAGAAATTGTTGATCTTCTCACAAAACAAGCTATTAGAGAAATTCCATTATGCGATTGCATGTATTTGTCGACAATATTTACTGTTTCTAAGAAATCTGGAGGTCTGAGACCGATAATCAATTTGAAAAACTTGAATAAATTCGTGATATACGAACATTTCGAAATGGAGCATTTCAAATTGGTCAAAGGTTTTTCTGTTTTCATTGTCTTCCTTTTGGATTGAGCTCAGCGCCTCGGGTATTCACCAAAATTATGAAACCCGTCATTGCCTCAGTTCGAGAAAGAGGCATACGAGCAATGATTTATTTAGATGACTTTTTAATTTTTGCTCGTTCTAGACAGGAAAGTTTAGATAACACGTCATATGTAGTAGATTTGTTAGAATCATTAGGCTTTACCATTAATTATGCCAAATCAAGTTTGATGCCCCAAACTACCATCACCTTTCTCGGTTTTATCGTCAATTCAATGAAGATGACGGTCAGTGTGCCAATTGAAAAAAATAGAGAATTTTCAGTCGCTTGGAAAGGCGATTCTTAGTAGCCAAGAAATAAAAATTAGAGATCTGGCAAAATTTATTGGCTTAATTGTTTCGTTCTTTGACGTCTTTCCGCCAGCAAATCGCATTTTCGTGTTCTTGAGTTTGCGAAGACAGAAGCCTTGGAAAAGTCAAATTATAATTTTGATGCGTATTTTGTGTTCGAACACTGTGTTCGCGCAGAAATTCAGTGGTGGCTTTCTAAAGCACCGGAGGAATTTCGATCTTCTATCCAGCCTCCTCCTATTAGCATAACAATATCTACCGATGCGAGTAAATCGGGATGGGGTGCATTTTCACATGAAGATGATTCATTCATGCAAGGCACTTGGCCCCCAAAGCATCATGATTTGCATATCAACGGGTTAGAATTGCTCGCAGTACAGAATGCACTGCTTTCCTTGCGTGGCACATGTGTGAACCAACACATTCATGTTAAATCAGATAATAGTACTGCAGTCTCCTATGTCAATAATTTAGGTGGGAGTGTATCAAGTTTAAATTCTATTTCCGCACGAATTTGGTTTTGGTGTTTTGAATCAAACAATTGGCTTTCTGCATCTCATATATCTGGTACCGATAATTGTACTGCTGATGTACTATCCCGTAGGGACGTTAATAAAGAATTGTCCCTTTCTCCCTTTGTTTCAAATCATTATTAGACAGATTTCAACTTATGCCAGATGTAGATTTGTTTGCATCAAGATTCAATAATCAGCTACCCAAATACCTTTCATGGAAACAGGACTCGGAGGCAATAAGCCAGTTCGGGGTTAGCGCATGGTACTGAGATTGTACAAATGACCCCAATATCCACAGATATTTTAGACATGGAGGGTCCCTTTATGTGCACTTCAGAAAAATAACTCTGGGAGTGATAGAGGTGCCTCATGAATAGCTTTTGTTTCCCCCTTTAAAAAGAATACTTCCACCTGGATATCATGGAATGCACCATTAGTGCATAATTGAATAATGATTACATGACATTCATGAGCACATATCGAATATTAGTGTCAGTGGGTTTTAGAATTTGGTACAGATGACCTTTATCTGCTCATGCTCAGATTGCATCCCCGAAGTGGCTTATAGCTATCGATGCTTTCTCTTTGTCATGGGAAAATTTATTTCCTTACTTGTTTCCCCCCTTTTGCCTTCTATGCAGGGTTCTCAACAAGGTTAGAATGGACAATACACAATTGGCAATCCTGATTGCACCTGTATGGAAAGCGCAAGTCTGGTTTCCATTACTCCTCGACCTCCTAGTTGCACCCCCCATTCTGCTTCCAGAGGACAGCCTCATCATACCCCACCCTCAACACATGCCCAAACTTCAACTAGCCGCCTGGCTTATCTTTGCCAACAATGGAATTCAACAGGAATTTCGAATCAAGCTGCCGAACTCATTGAATTGTCTTGGCGGCCAAGAACAAACAAACAATATGAATCTGCATGGCAGATATGGTGTAACTGGTGTAGTGAACGGTCGACTAATATGTACAACCCGTCTATAGATAGATTTGTTAATTTCCTTGCGCATCAACATTCTTTAGGGAAACATATTCAACCCTTAACTCTTATTGTTCTGCACTTTCTATTTTAACGGCGATCGATGGATTTCCTGTTGGGAAACACCCACAAGTTGTTCGTCTGTTAAAAGGGGTATTTAATAAAGACCCCCCCCCCCCCTAAGCCAAAGTATAATTATACTTGGAATGTATCTACTGTGTTAGATTATCTTTTTTCACTCCCAGAAAATGTGAACTTGTCCTTACTTAGTTTGAGTAAAAAGTTACTAGCCTTAACGGCTCTCGTTTCTGCCCAGCGGACGCAGACTCTTATGTATCTAGATATTAGTTCAATGCAGATGTCCGAAGGCTTTGCAGTTTTTCATGTCAAAGAACTACTTAAGACTTCAACACCCCAAAAGGGTATCAACAAGCAAGTTGTAAAATTACCAGCGTACCCCGCTAATCCTAAACTTTGTGTTATGTCTACTCTCAGAGAATACATTAAACGTACTGAACCTCTTAGGGAAGAAAGTAAAGAAACCAAGCTTTTCATCTCATCAAGAAAGCCGCATAAATCCGTTACTACATGTACCTTAGCAAGGTGGATGAAAGCCACCCGTCCGCATCTGGCATAGATACGAACATTTTTTTCTGCTCATAGTTTCCGTGGTGCATCGACATCATTAGCTTTTGCTCAAGGTGTTACCCTAAACGAGATTATGAAGACAGCCGATTGGTCTAATGCTAGGACATTTGCAGAATTTTATCTAAAATTCCCAGATACTAGTAATTCATTTGGTGTTACGATTCTGAACAGTGTTTCAAACAGCTAGATTATCATGATTATGTAGACTCTATTATACAAACAACGAAGGTTTCTTTGACTATTTTGTATGATAAACATGCATTCTCCTGTTTTTATGCGAAAACAATCGCAAAGAAACATTTTTCAGAGTGAACGTGATTTCGATCCTTTATAAGTTCTGTTTACTATTTCTGTGTATTTGCTTTTGAGAAGCAACAAGTAAGGAAGAAAAGATTTGAAAGAAAAAAATTGATAATTTATTTTTAAGATTCAGTTTATGACGTTTCATGTCTGTTTGATGTCTCATGTCAACGTTTGACCTTTTTAAAGTCGGTCTCCTAAATGCATGACGTAATAAAGGAAATCGGTTTATCGTGTTTTCACATAGATATTGAAGACTACGTGAAATAAACTCCAAGAAATAAACGAATTGTGTTTCAATATGTGATTTTCATTTTCGTAATCTTCTGTGCGTGATTGCTTTGAAGATGCTAACCTCTAAAGACTTGTACGAGTGTTATGTAATAGAATTACTAAATTATACAAGTTATAAATGAAGTATAATTGGAATTCTATTAATAATAAGAAGTACAAGTCGAAGAGGTCCCACCCTTTTTGACAATCTGGAATAAGTTTCCTTCCGTTTTCCCTCCCTTTTATAGTACACAGCACAGAAGATGACAAAATCATTTATTTTTGTTCTTCTTTCAATCCTCTTATCTACTTTGAACGATGAATACCGCACGAAAGCGGGTCCTTTTATTGGGATTCGGGTTCGATGCCTCATTTGAATTTTAAATTACTTTGAAATTCTTTGTGTGATTCCACTGCCTGAACACCTGGGATATGCTAACCTCTTCGACTTGTACTTCTTATTATTAATAGAATTCCAATTATACTTCATTTATAACTGTATAATTTAGTAATTATAAAACGGTAAAATACAGCCCCCCGATATAGCAGCTGAAGAGCTCCTTGAACGCTGCTGAGATGTGTGACGACACACGAAGGACCAGTCCTGTCTAAGCAGACGATGTCCCGTAACATAATAATAATAACAATAATAATACATTTATAAAGCGCGGTAACTATCCAACAATGTGTATTATATTCTACTGCGCTGCATGAGTTCCAGATATGCTTGTTATTAATTGAATAGATACGCTTTGAGTTTTGATTTAAACATATTCACAGATGGGGATTTTCTGACTTCCAATGGCAAGTTATTCCAGAGTTTAGGGGCTGCACAAGCAAATGAACGATCACCCAGTGTTACTTTTGTTTTTACGAATGGAATTTGGAGAAGCAGAGTATCTTGGGAACTGCGCAGGTTTCGACTATGTTGATTAACTCTGAGATTCAGCAATTCTCTGATGTACATAGGAGATTGACCATGAAGCGCCTTATATACAATAAGCAAGATTTTGTAAGATATTCTTTGGCGAACAGGTAGCCAATGCAGATTTTACAGATTTTTCAGATCTTACACATTTTTCAGTGCCTGTTTTGTCATCTCCTCTTCACTTATTTCTCTTACTTGACTAGCGTCAGTCTTAATGTTAGTCTGTTGCCTCACTCTTAACTTCGTGTATGGTATTATTTTGATGAAAAATGCAGCGTTAAAAAAATAAAGGAATCAGTCACTTGTAAACAAAATAAGACGCCATTGTATTTTCAGCTGCTTGCACCGGGGCATGTTGGGCGTTTCAAGAGGGAACTAATACAATCTGATATTATTCGGAGGGCTTTTCAATTTGAAAATGCGGTTTATTTCATTGATCATTGACCCTTCTCCTGTGTATTTACAATCAAACGGTTTTAGTTATCAGAATCAGTTTCACTTTCCCTTTTAGAATGGTGTGAAATAAGGTCATGTTAAATATACCAAACTCTTTATAATTTGATAAATAATTGCATTGCAATTACGTTCATTCATTATAGGACGTCGTCTGCTTAAGCAGGATCGATCCCTAGTGTGACGACATCAAAACATCGCTATATTTCTGGCGAATCCTCGGATATTCCAGATGCTTAGAAGAGCTTTTATTTATGTTGTTTTTATAATCATCAGATACGCAGTTGACATAAAACGATTGCCATCTGTAAGCTTCCCAGTTTCTAGTGATACATTAATTGCCATATTTGTGATTTTCTTGCAATGTGATCTTTAAAAAAGCTAATAGATAGTTGATATTTCTATTCAATTTTTTACAAACAAACAAATTCCATTCATACAGTTTCCATTCAAAGTTTTGGCCTTCTAGTACTTCCTCATTTTGTGGAGAATGTGTTTTGTTACATCATTCACGGCTTTGTTTTTCAATTTCGAAAGTTTACTTTATCTCGAAATAGTGTTTAGCTTCGTTTGACTTAGGGTTTTATACAAGTATCCTTTATTCGGAATATCAGCATGCGTCTTAATCTGCTGAATAAAGGTAAAAGTATATATGTGTCGTCAAGACCAGTCGAAGCACACTCCTATTATTCACCGCGCATGGAACTCCAAGTCGACTCCAATTTAAAGTTCGGGATATATCATTTTCCCTTATTTATGCTCTATAATGGTTTATCATTTGAATGTCTGGTACACATGTTGAAAATGATTTTATGTTGCCTAACGATATACCTTATTCTGGGGGGGGGGGGGGGGGGGGGGTTGACTGGACCTTTGACCACGTAGAATCTTTAAAAAAACATTTTGGATGAACTATCTCTTTAAGGGTTGTATGTCCACGGCCCTCTCTCATGTTTGTCATGTGGTGTATTAATGATGTTGTTCTGGACATATGCATATGAACAAACAAAAATATTAAAGGTTGACTAAATTAGAGAAAAAATGGGTGCTCTTTCCATGTATTTTTTCCTTCTAATCACGAATCTGCCAATCGATTGTCCAAATTATGTCTCGTTTTGGCGAAAAAGGGGGAAAAGTAGAGGTTTTGGGACCGTTCCTTAAAACTCGTGAGCTGATTGGCTTAACCCCAAGTGACGTATGAAGAGTAAGAGGCACAAGATCTGCAGGCTGCAGCATATAATATTGTACACAGAATGCGGTATTTGACCCCTCTGTTCAACGGACAATTTATGAAAAAAGGAAATTAATCAATATAATCTTAGGAGTGAATAATCATTAGCAAATTGAATTTTGATATCTGTCTTGTATAATGATGTTCAGAAGGATAAATAAATAGCCAGGCATAGAAAGATTTTTCAAATATATAATGCTATTGTTAAGATATCTGTGACTGAATACTCATATTTACGAAAGCGTATGGCCATACGCTTTAGTCTAACATTGAGTCAATGGGGAAAATGAGTCTGGCATTTTCGGTCATTTGCATATGTTTGCTTTTGTGAAGCACATGGTGATTTTGAAGTGCTTTTTTCCCGCATGGGCTTCATTTTTACACCATATTACATACATGTACACTGATAGCATGTAAGGCCAGACAGCTCAGATTTTATCAAGCCTCCACAGAGTTGCTGAATGCCTTTAAATGTTTTATATCTTTGTTTAGAGAAATTCATAAAAAAATAATATTAATGCCATATTTTTCGGCATTGTGCGGTCTGGTAGTATATAAAGTATATAATTCTAATTTTAAATTTTTATTTAATATATATATATATATTTTTTTTTTTATATGCGTTCCAAATTTTTGTTAAATAATATATCCATTAAAGTTGTATTCCCTGCGGATCAACTTTATTAGCTAAATATAATTTTAGTCATTACACATTTATCATGATTAATTTGTCAGTGTATTTATTTCATATAGCAGTTTCTATTTCTGCATATATGTATGACACATTTGATATTGAAGGTCCCTTATTATTGTTTATAGATATATTTGATTATAAGAGCTGAAAGAATTTATGCATAGTAAATTTTATAATTTGTTCTCAATGACATGCTATGTTTTTTGTTGTTTTTTTTTTTTTTTTTTTTTTTTAATATATGATTCATATAAGACATGAAACTGAGTTGTTACTCCGTTAATTTCATAATTTGTTCTCAATGACATGCTATGTTTTTAATATGTTTCATATAAGACATGCAACTGAGTTTGTTATAGTAATATAGTTCTACTGCATCATCCAAGTGTCAAAAGACAACAACAAATAACTTTCTTATGCATACTTTCTAATTTATAAAAAAGGAAATTTGGAATGACGAAGTGTTATTGACGATTATTAGCTAAATATAATTTTTAGTCACTACACATTTATTATGATTAATTTCTCAGGGTACATACTTATTTCATAAAGCGGTTTCTATTTCTGCATATATGTATGACACATTCGATATTGAATGTCCCTTATTTGTTTATAGATATATTTGATTATGAGAGCTGAAAGAATTTATGTTTTATGTCATCACTCAGCCCTAAATGCCATTGGTTAAGTGTCCATGTAACACACACACACACACCCTCACACACCCTCACACACCCTCACTTACACCTAGTAAGCCTCACCCCCGCAGACATACTCAAACATACACTAACACTCACATATTCCTCGTTATGGTTATTATATTCAGTCAATGCATTCCTATTTGTAAATGATTTTTCAGGACACAAATTCTGACCAGGAGTTGAGAAATAATGAAAGCAATTATTTTACAATAGAAGAGTTTAATTCTAGATTTAATCAATTAGAATGCAGTGATCGAATTGACGCAAATGTATCGCCAAGAAATACTTCTCATTGTCATAAAAATGTTTACCCTCATCAACCATTTAGTTTATTTCATGTTAATGCAAGAAGTTTAAATAAGAATTTTGAATCTATACAATTACTATTTTCTCAATTATATAATTTCCCGTTTTCTGTTATAGGTTTGTCCGAAACTTGGCTACAAAAAAATTCCCCTCCTTTATTTAATATAGCTAACTATCAAATGTATCGTTCTGATCGTATCCATAGTCGAGGAGGCGGTGTAGCACTGTACATGCACAATAATCTTAAAATTAGGTTACGGCCCGATTTACATGTACAAACTGATAGTTTTGAAGAATTATTTGTTGAAATATTAAATGATAAAACTAAAAATATAATAATAGGTATGATATATAGACCTCCCAACAATAATGTTGATACTTTTCTTGATAAACTCGATGAATGTCTCGATACTATAAGCAAAGAAAATAAAGAAGTTTATATAATGGGCGATTTTAATGTTAATTTACTTGATATTGATAATAATCATACAGTGAAATTTGTTAGCACTTTACAGTCTTATGCTTTTAATTCTCATATTGATAAAGCTACTAGAATTTCAGGTAATTCAAAGACTCTTATTGATAACATATTTTCTAATGTAACTCATAATATAAATGTTAATGGTTTACTTTATTATGATGTTTCTGATCATTTGCCAATATTTACTATTTCTCAATCCCAGTTTATTCAAAATAAGAATAAAAATAGATATCAAAAGCACAGAAAAGAAACAAAACGAAATATAGAAATATTAAATGTTCATTTAGCACAAGAAAAATGGGATGATGTATTAAATGAATCGGACATTAATATAGCATATGATAATTTTATGAAAACTTTGTTATTTTATTATAATAAAAATGTACCGTTAGTGAATTCAAAAAGGTCTAATAAGGTTAAGCAACCATGGATTACTAAGGGTATTAAACGGTCCATAGCCACTCGTAATAAATTATATAGGGAAGCCCTTAAAAGTCAGTGTATGGAAAAACATAATAAATATAAAACTTATAGAAATATTCTTACATCTTCCATACGATTATCTAAAAAGTTATATTATTCTAATAATATAAATACAAATAAAAGTAACACTAATTTATTATGGAAAACTGTAAAGGATCTTTTAGGACAGAAAACCAAACAAAATAATGATTGTTTTATAATTGATGAACAACAAATTACTGATCCAATCAGAATTTCAAATGCTTTTAATGAGTATTACATAAATGTTGGTCCTAATTTAGCAGCAAATATAAATGCTGGTGAAGCAAATTACACGAAATTCTTGCCACCCCTTGTGATAATTCTTTATATTTTATTCCAACCAATGAAAATGAAATTATAAATATAGTTCGACAACTTAATTCTACAAATTCTAGTGGCCATGATGGTATAAGTGTTTGCTTATTAAAACAAATTATTTTTTATATTGTAACCCCCTTAACGTATATCTTTAACCAGTCATTGTTAACGGGCAAATGCCCGAACTCCCTCAAAATCGCTAAAGTAGTTCCCATTTATAAAAAAGATGACATTTCCTTAATTTCTAACTACAGGCCCATATCATTATTACCAAGTATTTCTAAAATTCTTGAAAAGATTATTTATAAACGACTTCATACATTTCTGCAAAAAAATGATTTATTAATTCCAAACCAATTTGGCTTTAGACATGGTCACTCTACTGATTATGCTATTTTACACATGTATGATAAAATAATTGAAGCTTTTTCAAACAATGAACATGTTATAGGAGTATTTATGGACCTGTCAAAAGCCTTCGACACAATAGATCACAAGATATTAATTCACAAATTACAAAATTACGGAGTCAGAGGTCAAGTTCTTTCATGGTTTAATAATTATTTGGAAGACCGGCAACAATATGTATCTTTCGAAAGTCATGAATCAAACAAACTAAATATTAAATGTGGGATACCTCAAGGATCGATATTAGGTCCTTTATTATTTATTATTTATATAAATGACATTATTAGATCTTCTCCACTTTTAAACTTTATTATATTTGCAGATGATACCAGCATTTGTTGCTCCCATAAGAACATTGACACTCTGATAACGCAGTTAAACAGTGAACTATCAAAGATTTCTCGGTGGTTTAAATACAATAAATTGTCATTAAATATAGAGAAAACGAACTTTATTTATTTTACAAATAGTAATGCGCATGGACATATAAATTGTAATGTTGAGATTGACGGTTTGCCGCTCATTGAGAAACAATCTACAAAATTTTTAGGGGTCACAATTGATTCTCATTTAACTTTTAATGATCATATACTTGATATACATACATCAATGTCTAGGAATATTGGAATTCTATATAAGTTAAAAGGTTTTCTTACAGAGAGGTCCATGGTTATACTGTATAATTCGTTGGTTTTATCACATGTGTTATATTGTAATATTGTATGGGGCAATTGTAGTAATATAAGAATTAATTCCTTGTTTTTGCTTCAGAAGCGAGCTATTCGCATTATTACAAACTCAAGTTATTTGGCACACACGGAACCTGTATTTCATCGTTTAAAAACTTTGAAAATACAAGATATTCATACTTTGCAGACAGGCATTTTTATGTATAAATATTCCTATAATCATCTTCCTTCTTTATTTCACAATATATTTCAGTTAAACTCTAACATTCATACATATCCAACCCGTCGATCTATAGATTATCATTTAGAAAATCCTAAAATAATAAAAGCTCAAAAATCAATAAGACATCACGGACCAGACGTTTGGAATACCTTGCCAAATCAAATAAGACAATGTGTGTCTCTCTTTTCTTTTAAGGCATCCCTAAAAAAAATGTTGTATTCAAAATATCAACAGACTTGATATTTTCTCAACTCTTGGTCACTTTGTTAAGTTGTGTCAGAAAGATTATTTTGCATTGTATCTTGTCATTCTTAATTCAATATTCCATAACATCAATAGATAATGGCTTATGTTCTCCCATAACACACCATATTCATTACGCAAAATACAATATGCACACACACACACCCACACACACACACACTCCTGCGCAGTAATGCGCATATTTCTTTTCTCTTCTCTTGTTTTTTTTGTTTGTTTTTATAGTAAGATGTTACCTCCATGTTATTTCTTTGAGGCTGTCATCCTCGTCAAGCTTTGCTTATGATGGCAGTCTCCTACATTTTTTCAATTTGCTGTATTGCATAATACTTACAAATTACTAGTATACATTACTTATATTTCTATTTTTATATAATACGTTAAACTCTATATGTATATTATGTAATTCATTTGCTTATACATGTATGTTTATATGTATGTATTATTTTGTATTACGCAGTATCTGTACATATGTTATCTCTTGCCTTTGTTATATACATGGAAAAATGTAGAAATAAAATCAAATCAAATCAAATCAAATCAAAAATATATTTTCTACAAGATCAGAAAACGCTTTTGCCCAAATATACAGCTCTTGCTTTGTTTTGTAGCTTTTCTATTGAACAATGTTCTCATCCATCTGAGCTTGCCGATCGAAAGTTTTGCATTGGTCTTAAACGCGTGCACAGCCGTTTTATGCGTCTGTATGTACAATGTCCTACACATCTTTAGTACGGCAGTGACTATATGTTCCCCTCGTACATAGCGACTGGTGAACGCTTTTGTTTTGTTTATTTCACTTACGGCTTTTTTTTTACCTCGCTTTACATAGTACGGTAGTATTGACTTAGATTTTGGCTGAATTCGAGTAACTTATATAGAGAGAGGAAAAGTGCCCCCGATTCAGAGTTGGAGGACTTTTTCTGAGCCATGCAGATACGAACTCTGATTTATCAGATGATTTATCAGATGATTTATCAGACCCCGAAGGCAAAGATGCTCGAGTGGCAAGGGGAATTCGACCATATTATATGTTTGAACCCCTCGCAGAATACGGTGAAGGGGCCGTGGGTGAACTCCAGGGAGCTACAATGCGTTGGAGCTCCCTGGAGTTACGGGTGAAATAGACCGAAAATTATGTCTCTCGTTCGTTAGCTAAGACGAGCTAACGAACGAGAGACAGAATTTTCGGTCTACGGGTGAAGCTGCTGCAGCTGCTGTCGTTGAAAGACAGATTGGAAGACTTGACTCCAAGTCTGATCGTTGTAATAGCTGAATCTTTTAGCTAGCTTATCCTTTTCTTCATGCCAAATTCGGAATACAGGCCAGGATCCTCATCATCTTCGGCAAAGTGATCACTGCAGATTGTACTCCGCTCACTTGGCCGGCCCTTGCCACTCTGCCCGCGTGAGCTTTACCTTTGCGACCCACAATTTCCGTAGATTTTCATCTTTAGCAAAATAATGATGTAGGTTTACACCATCTTTAGGGGTCTTGCTACAGTCGGCAACTATACACCGATTAGGCATTATTGATGAAACTGTGTCCTCAAATGAACGTTATTGTGAGCAATTAAACACGAAAATATGCAATGCAAATGGTCGATGCGGTGAATATCATGCTCGCACTCGGCACCGTACCGGGCTGGGCCTGCCGGGCCTGGGGGCATACACGGTATACAGGTGGGTAGAATATTTTCCTTTACTTTTCATACGTCACAGATCATGATGTCGCTTCGATGGGTATTTTAGGGGCGGGGCTTATGACTCTGTAAATCAGCAAAAACGTACTATTCAAATGATTATGAAATACGACTGAATGCATAAAAAAGTGTGTGATAGATATTTTTTGGCTCCTGATGACTCCTTCCTACGAAAAATGGGCAATTAATTTTTTATTTTAGTAACCCTTTAAACCACACACAAAAACAACAACAAGGCAAAGAAAACGGAAAGAAACAAAAAAAAATCCAGAAGTCTACCATAATTCATCTCCTTCACTATCAAAACAATTACATTTCCCCTAGAAATCATTACACATAATTTTCATGTGAATTAGAATATGATGAAATCTCAAAATTAGGTCTTTATGAACTAATGATTATAATCCAAATTTGTACTGAGAATCCAAAGCATTTTCGACTGAAAGCTACTTTTGAAGGGGATTCATAGAGAGCAATCGATTACAAATATCAGAAAGAAAAGAAGAGGAAACGCTAATAATTATGATAGTTGGCCCTTGATCAGAATCATTTTTTACACGTCATGGGCAATGCTCCGATTATTATTTACATTCGCCCAAATAGAATTTTTTATGTAAAAGTTTCATACATTATGAGTACGGTATTGTATGTATTGTCACGATGTGGATCCTGCTCATTCTGATTAGCAATGCGTATAAAGATCAAACATAATTGTGGTTTAGGAATTGTAAAAACTCTCAACACACAAATGAAGCTCTACTAGAAACTATTCTGAATTGGTGTCAATACATCAAAATCTTTAAATAAGCTGAACGCTTACAATCGAGTTTTTTTGCGAAAAATCTGATATACAGATGTAAATACAGTGACGAAGGAGTCAACAAGCCTGCTCATCCGTGTAGGAAAAGCCAAGAAATGTCACTTAGCTACACAGGTCTCGAGATTTGACGGACGTCATGGAATCACTTACTTAATAGTCGCTGATTTTAAACTTTTGTTATTGTTTCATATTTTGAGTGATCATATTCAGAAGGTAAGTAAATGTTTTTTTTTCTTTACATACAAAGCATTTTTGGGGCAAAGCGTTGTGAAAGGACACTTTGGGATTTTCATTTCAGGGGGTCTGACACCCCCTTCCCGATGGACAATTTTATCAGTTTATATATTTTGGGAATGTATATCCATAGCTCTTCCTTCTGACAAAATTTGTTCCCTGGACTTCGAGTGGAAAAAATTACCCCAATTTTTAGGGGCCGTCTGACATCCCATCCGACAGAATTTTTTTTCATGTGTTTTGTGTTTTGTAATGTACAGTCATTCTACTTTCTACTGATAAAGTTTGGTACATGGGGGAGATTGGGTGAAATCTACCCGACTTTGGGGTCTTTTAGGGGGGGGGGGGGGGGGGGGGTTGTCGGCTATTAAACCCGGCGGCTACGTTCCAGCTGGCAACCTTTTTGTCCATGACTTAGATGATCTAAGCAACTTTAAGGGGTCAAATCTTATGGGTAAAATGGGGTGACTATTTCGGGACAGGCTCCCACACTATCAGTAACAGTTTTCATTTCACCCTTTCATCCATAATACCTAAACTTGCATAAAATGGAATTCGTACCTGTTCTATCAAATAACGCTGTACTTGGTCGGGCATGACATAACTGATGCAAATGAGGTATCATTGGAACGGTGAGTAGTTCCTCTTTAAAGGTTGACTAAATTAGAGAGAAAATGGGTGCTCTTTCCATGTAGTTTGGCCTTCTAATCACGAATCTGCCAATCGATTGTCCAAATTATGTCTCGTTTTGGCGAAAAAAGGGGAAAAGTAGAGGTTTTGGGACCGTTCCTTAAAACTCGTGAGCTGATTGGCTAACCCCCAAGTGACGTATGAAAAGTAAGAGGCACAAGATCTGCAGGCTGCAGCATATAATATTGTACACAGAATGCGGTATTTGACCCCTCTGTTCAACGGACAATTTATGAAAAAAGGAAATTAATCAATATAATCTTAGGAGTGAATAATCATTAGCAATATATTTTCTACAAGATCAGAAAACGCTTTTGCCCAAATATACAGCTCTTGTTTTGTTTTTTAGCTTTTCTTTTGAACAATGTTCTCATCCATCTGAGCTTGCCGAACGAAAATTTTGCATTGGTAATAAACGCGTGCACAGCCGTTTTATGTGTCTTTATGTACTATGTCCTACACAAAGTACGGCAGTGACTATGTTCCCCTCGTACATAGCGACTGGTGAACGCTTTTGTTTTGTTTATTTCACTTACGGCTTTTTTTGTTGTTGTTTATTTCGCTTTACAAAGTACGTTAGTACTGACTTAGATTTTGGCTGAATTCGAGTAACTTATATAGAGAGAGGAAAAGTGCCCGCGATTCCGAGTTGGAGGACTTTTCTGAGCCATGCAGATACGAACTCTGATTTATCAGATGATTTATCAGACCCCGAAGGCAAAGCAGCTCGAGTGGCAAGGGGAAAATCGACCATATTATATGTCTGAACCCCTCACAGAATACGGTGAAGGGCCGTGGGTGAAGTAGACCGAAAATGCTGTCTCTCGTTCGTTAGGTCGTCTTAGCTAACGAACGAGAGACAGAATTTTCGGTCTACGGGCGAAGCTGCTGCAGCTGTTGTCGTTGAAAAACAGATTGGAAGACTTGACTCCAAGTCTGATCTTTGGAATAGCTGAATCTTTTATTTTAGCTTATCCTTCTCTTCATGCCAAATTCGGAATACAGGCCAGGATCCTCAAAATCATCTTCGGCAAAGTGATCGCTGCAGATTGTACTCCACTCACGGCCCTTGCCACTCTGCCCGCGTGAGCTTTACATTATTTTGCGACCCACAATTTCCGTAGATTTTCATCTTTAGGAAAATGATGTAGGCTTACACCATCTTTAGGGGTCTTGCTACAGCCCGCAACTATACACCGATTAGGCATTATTGATGAAACTGTGTCCCAAAATCAAATTTATTGTGAGGAATTAAACACACGAAAATACGCAATGCAAATGGTCGATGCGGTGAATATCATGCTCGGCACCGGGCTGGGCCTGCCGGGGGCCTCCGGGCGCGCACGGTATAGGTTAGTGGAATATTTTCCCCTACTTTTTATGCGTCACAGATCACGTGATCACGATGTCGCTTCGATGGGTTTTTTTAGGGGCGGGGCTTATGACTGTGTAAATCAGCAAAAATGTACTTTTCAAATGATTATAAAATATGACTGAATGCATAAAAAATTGTGTGATAGATATTTTTTGGCTCCTGATGACACCTTCCTACGAAAAATGGGCAATTATTTTTTTATTTTAGTGACCCTTTAATTACAAGGTATATAAATATATTGTCAAACTAAATAACCTTGGATTATTAATCCTCTGAAATTGGCTTACATTTATTTTGCTACACACTGTAGACCTTCTAAACTATGTATTCCATTGAGTAGTTTAATATTTGGAATAAATTCATCGTTCGAGAACATTGCACAAAACTCGTTATCATTCTAGATATAAAAAGGAAACAAAGTGTGAATGTATCTTGGAAATACACATTTACATAGTGGGGATTTATTGTTTACAGGGAAAGTATTATGATAGTTTAAAGATAGTGACTCATTCTTGCAAATATAGCATGAACAACAAATCAATAGACGTCAATTATATATTAAGATTGCATTGTGCATGAAGCATTTCAATGAGCTTGAGTTAAAGTAGCTGTAATGATTTGAGCTCAACAGCTTAAAATTGTGCATACATCATTTAATTTGGCGAGTTAAAAATAGAAATAAGACATGAAGAACAACATGAAATCATAAAATGAGGGACATTGACGGGTTTGACAAGTCGCATATTATTATAAATAGTACATACCGCAAACATTTTAATGAAATGTGAATTATTTCTGAGGTGTATACATGTCCTTCGAGGTTAATGATGATATGAACTTATGAGAGATGCATTCTGTAGCGGCAGTATTGACGCTGGTGTAGAAGCATTTGTAAACCGGTACGTTATATTGACAATGATACCACCGCGTTATTCACTCACTATCTGCTTGAAAATCGTAACTTTCCGTGGATCATATTAAGTCACTTTATGAAGTCGCCTTATTACTTCAGTTTTTCAGTGTGCTTAATTGTATCTGATTAATTTGACACTCTCTTTAGATTTATCTGTCCTACAAACATGGGGGCATATGTATATGTTCAGCTGATTTACTCACTGTATATACAAGTTGGTTATTTTGGCTACTAAAATAACGCTGATAACTATAGTTGGCGTATATATTTTGCGACTTTTGTGACGATTTCATGAGCACATTGAATTTTACCAATACGTTAAATTTGAAATATGTGAATATTGCCTTCAATGTACTATCTTTGACTCTTGGGAACTGTGCACACTTTTGAATATCTTGTTCATAATATCCGCCATCATGCCTGGTTCTGGTGGAACGTCCCCAAAAGAGGTCAAAGCCATTATTGATGAGACAATGAAGTCCTTTGTTGAAGGGGACATTCTACTCAAGATAAGGACGGCAGTCCGAGAGTCCGTACAGGAGGAGATCAGCGTCTTCATGAAGCGTCTTGAAGTGAATGAAACTAAGATAATGGACCTAGAAAATCGCATTGAGGCCCAATCAACCGAAATATCCATTCTTCGTAAATCTATTGACAAGGAGCACGATCTTGTCAGAACTCTTCAGAGAAATCTTAGTTCGCAAGAACAGTACTCCAGACGCAATTGTCTGAGGTTTTATGGCATTGATGAGTCTCCTAATGAGAATACCGATGACAACATTTGTCGAATTGTAAACGACATACTGAAAGTCCCCATCACTAAGAATGAAATTGAACGGTCCCATCGCATTGGTCCCCCCAGGGACACAGGCCCAGACGGATCTCAAAGAAGAAGCGGTCGCGCTTTGAGAAGCAACAAAGCAAAGCCACGCCCCATTATTGTGAAATTTATTTCATATCGGATGAGGAAACTTGTTATCTCTAAGCGACGCGCTCTCAAGGGCTCTAAAATGGGCATTGATGAGGATCTTACCAAAGAAAACGCTTTGCTTCTCCAGAAAACAAAAGCCTGTCGCAAAGTACTCTCTACGTGGACTTCTGATGGTAAGGTCATTGCCCTACTCCCCGCCACTGGTGGAAAGACCATAAAGCGAGTAATTCACTCTGAAAGTGACTTGTTATGATTATACAAATGCAAATTTTGAACTGAATGAAACCTCTCTACAAATGAATCAGGATGCATTCTCTTTTAATTTTTAAACACATCTTCTATTTCAGAGACATTTTTTTTTTTCAAATAGGTTTTTTAATAGTTTTTTTTAATAGTTATTAAATGTAGTGTAATTTACGTATTTATCCTTCCATATATATATATATATATATATATCTGTTTATATATACTTTCATTCTAGGTTTGTTGTGAAATCGTCTTTCTTTCCATTTAACCAGTCTATTCAATTAATGTTATGACCATACAATACCCTTGCGTCTCTTGTAATAAACCAGTTAAGAATAATCAAAGAGAATTACAATGTACACAGTGCCTTGATTGGACGCACTCGTCGTGCGCGGGAGTTAATAATGAGCTGTATGATGATATAAATTACGAATTTCTAAATTGGAAATTTACAAAATGCATATTCCAATACTTACCATTTGCCGATTTTCAATCCAAAGTTTGTACAAGTCACAAGCCAGTAAAGCTTGTGACTTCAAATAAATCTAGTCATCCTAATTCTGTTCAGTCTTTGAAGTACTCTGATTTTGATAATAATGGTTTTAAATGTGCACACCTTAACATTCGCAGTCTCTACAGAAATATTGATGAAATCCGAGTTTTCTTGCATGATAATGACATTCATGTTCTGGCATTAAATGAAACTCTTCTTGACGATTATATTCATGATAATGAACTTCGTATACATAACTATGATCTGATTCGTGAAGACCGAAATCGCAATGGAGGCGGTGTTGCTATTTTTATTAAAAGCTCCGTGTCGTATGAATTGGTTAAATCGGAAGTTCTTAACCCGCTTGAACTATTATTAATCAGAGTGCGACCGAAGTTTTCCACTCCATTCTTATTCATTTCATGGTATCGCCCTCCAGATAGTAAAACTGATATTTTGGATAAGTATGAAAATGTTTTAGCGTTTGCAGATACCTTTCACTTAAATGTCATTGTGATGGGAGATGTAAACTTTGATCTACGGAAGAGTTTCAAGTCTAATGCCATCAAGCGTTACGAAGAAATCAATAATCTGTATTCAATGCAGCAGATTAACAACAATCTGTATACTCGGGTTACTCACAATACCAGGAGCTTAATAGATCATATGCTTACAAATGCTGCAGAGACTATCAGATCTTATGGAGTGATTAGTCTTGGGTTAAGTGACCATGATTTATGTTACCTGATTCTGAATTTTAAAACAGTACAAATTCCTAAAACCATCACCTATATGAATCTTAAACATGTAAACCTTGATTCTTTTCGTAGTCATTTGTCCAAACATTCTTGGCATGAAATTAGTGCTGCTAGAACCGTTGATGATGCTGTTAATTTATGGGAATCATTTTTACTGGATTCTATCAATGAGTTTGCTCCCTTCAAAAAGAAACGCATTCGTCATCAACCCGCTCCTTGGCTGAATACAGAGATTAAAAAGATGATGACAAAACGAGATGAATTGAAAAGGAAAGCATCAAAACACAGCGATGAAAATTATGAATATGTATCGTAAAACAAGAAATTTAGTTACCAAAATGTGTAGGAAAGCAAAAAGGGCTCATTTTTCGAAACAACTACATAATGCTTCCACTACCTCAAGCAAAAAATTTTGGACTGTACTCAAACCTTTATTGCCATCTAGAAAATCTAGTAATAGTGCCATTAACGATAATGATGGTTATTCAATAGCTACGATATTCAACAATTTTTTTGCTAGTGTCGGTTCGGAATTAGCTTCTGCTATTCCAACTCCAAATACAAATTGTGCTGATATTGATCATGTTATCACTAACCCTCTTAATTCAAGTTTTGACTTTAATCCTGTTACAGAGGATGACGTTCAGAAGATAATACTGGGGTTGAATAATAAAAAATCTACTGGCGTTGATGATATTTCTATGATTATGTTGAAAATGGCAATTCCTACTATTCTACCATCACTTACACTCATTTTCAACAGATCATTATCTGAACGGGTGTTTCCCACAAGATGGAAGAAATCTTAAAATTATACTTGTTCATAAATCGGGTGACAAAACGTCACCTAATAACTACAGACCGATATCGATTCTATCTTCTGTATCCAAAATCCTCGAGAAACTCGTTCAAATACAATTAGCAGAGTACTTGAGATGTAATAGTATTTTGTCGAAAGCTCAATCAGGCTTTAGAAAAAAATCACTCGACCATTACCACACTTGTCAAAGTTACCGATGATTGGTTGACTGCTATAGATCACGGTCTGTATATACACTGGCGCGGTCTTTATAGACTTGCGTAAAGCTTTTGATACCGTGGATCCTAATATTCTTTTGAACAAGTTATCTAATATTGGTGTATCTTCTGATTGCCTATCCTGGTTTACTAGTTACTTAATAGGTCGTCGTATATATACTCAATTTAACTCATCTACATCACCAGACTGCAATATTGATTACGGCGTTCCCCAAGGGTCTATATTGGGTCCGCTTATGTTTATAATTTATATTGATGATATTGTAAAACATATAAAAAATTGCTCTATTCACCTGTATGCTGATGATACAGTAATTTATTTCTCACATAAAAATGTCACAACTATAGAGTCTGTGTTGAATTCTGAACTTAAAAGAATAAGCAACTGGTTGTGTGATTCCAAATTAAGTCTTAACTGTGATAAAACGGTAAGCATGTTATTTGGCTCACGTAGAATGATAGGTAAATGTAGTAGGTTGAATTTAATTGTAAACGGGATAAATATCAAACATGTACAATCAACGAAATATCTTGGCATGTTGTTTAAAGTGGAATCTGCATATTGCTAATATGTGTTCTAAGATAAGTAAACTTATACGCTTAGACGTCGCTGTCATCTCAGTACTATGGTTTACAAGGCTTTAAATGATTTTGCCCCTCCGTATTTAAAAATATTTTTCCAACGTACTAGTAGCCAATACAATTATTCTCTCAGGTCCCATGGAAACTTAATGTTAGCAAAACCAAAAACAGACTATTGTAAACGTTCGTTCTCATACAGAGGTGCTTCTCAGTTTAATAATCTCCCCGCAAATCTTAAGGTCCCGTGTAGTCTCAAAGTGTTCTTACATAGGCTCAATGCTTTCTTCCGTAATTTGTAATTTTTTTTTCTCCCCCCCCCTTTTTCTTCTTTGGAAATTTCTGCAAGAATTCTGTTAATTATTAAAAAAAAAATCCAATTACGTGATCCTGTTATATAAATATAAAATAATCACCTTGGACCCCATGAAAGAACCGTGATGTCCATGGGCATAGCTGAACTGGGTGTCCTTCCGATTTTTCATTATCTTTGTTCTTCTTTTCTTTTACCTTGTATGATATATTCGTTTTGTATGTTTATGTATATTTTGCTATTTATGTTCCTATGCTCATTTGTTTTTATTGTGAATTTCGGAGAATAAATAAATTCAAATTCAAATCCTTCGAGGTTAATGATGATATTGTCAGGATTACGTAAACACACCCACTGTCCATCTGCACCTGTTTGACTACACGTAATAGAGGATTTGTTCAGTATCTTTGCTATGTGGCTGCCATTCTTGTTAATAGACCTGTTTACTAAGTGATTCAAATTTTATGCATACTTTTGAAACAAAGGTTGTTCTTGACAACCTGAAAGCTTGCCAGAGGCTTGTCAGACATAACAACAAGTAATGTATGCAAACTGGATTCCAAGTATTGTAGTTCATTCATTAATAACAGGTTAATGGAATACCTCGTTACTAGGTCCCCAGGAAAGAAACATCCATAAATTTGAACACTTAGTAAACAGGTCTATTACACAGATACCTTGCAAGCTCTACATTATGCCTTGTCAAACATGCGCAGATGGGCAATGTGTGTGTTTACATAATCCTGGCAATATCATTTGACTACTTTTGAGAAAGCAATACAATTTTCACAATTTAAATAACTCATTATAGGTTTTCCCGGCCAATTTCGTAAAATTATCATTCATTTTCATTTTCAGTGCATTCAAATTCGTGTGTCTGAAGCGGTGGAGTGACTTTGGTCAAACGATTTCATATTCCGTGCTTTCAAATTCGTTGTTAGGCACCAAAATTAATGGTTACCAATTTCAAATTCGGATAACAACGTTCAATTTCTTTTTGGGGCATGGATTTCCACATTTCAGCAATCAATTTAGTGCGATGGGTGTGGTAAGCACCTAAAATCACTTTCAATTTCGTTTTCGAGCAATTGGTTTCCTCAATTGAGCATTCATTTTCGTACTACAAATACGTGTAATCTAGAGTGATCTGTCCATTTAATCATTCAAGGTGACTTGAAATTTTTTTTGCTATCACTTATTTACTCGTCACTATATTCATCATTTTGATCTCAACATAATTTCCTCAACATGTTGTGTTATCTTCAGTAATCAATTATCCTTTTCATTATGATCATCACATTGTTTTAATCATCTTAAGTTTACATCAGTGTTTTCATATATCATGATCATTATGTTTTTGTCATTTTAATTTTAGACATTTGTTTACATCATGATCATCACATTGTTTTTGGATATTTATATTTTCTGTCTATAGTTTTTTTCATTATACATGTATTGTTTTTGTAATCGCCAGTTCACAATTTTATAATGTTATGTGTTCTTCATTTTACATCTGTATTTTCATCATCATGCGTGACCAACGTACAGTACATTGTTCTAAAGTTGATATTCAGCCATCTATGGGTTGGCGTGCTAAGCATCTTCCCATGTAGGCCTGGGTATGACGATACCATTGGTCACACTTCTCTTGGGTGATGACATCGACGTTGCTGCCTCCAACTTGCTGAATGAGGTTGCATCGCCACTGTTGCAAATTCATCTGGACCCTGCGTGCTGCTTCACGGTCGTCGAACCTCCGCTGCCATCGTGGACGTGCGAGGTCTCTAACCATGGGATGACATGGAAAAAAGGCCTCCGTTTTCGTGGTCCACATTTTCGCCCTACATGAAAATTGGTGGACTGGGGTAACTTTTTGTGCTGAATTCAAATATGAATGTTGCCAAGCTGTAAACTTGCAATGTTTCATGATATCGCCCCTTAATTATGCAAATTTATACAAAATGGAAATATTATACTCTTGCACAATACAATTAATTTCGCCCCCTAAGTACAACTTTAACTAAAAATATGGCATGTTTCATGACATGAAAGCAAACTGCATGAGAATTTTTAATACTGAATTCAAATTATATCAGCATTATGTTAGATTTATGCAAATTTATGCAAAAATATGATATTTTCAATAATAAAAAACCCTGATAGCAGAGAGTGGTAAAAATGACGGGATATTGACGTGATATTTACGTCGTGGTTTACGTCTTTTTTACGTCCTGTAATTACGTCAATAAGACGACAACTTGCACCAACGCAAGACATCATGAGGACGTCTTATTTTGACGTCATCTTTACGTCTTCCAGGTCAGTGAATGACAACTTCATGACGTCTTGCAAATCACCAAATGACTACTTTTGGACGTCTTTTTGACGTCTTGCAGGTCATTAAATGACCACTTTATGACGTTTTTAGACGTCTTGCGGCTGGTAAAAAATGACGTGATATATAAGTCATAGTTTACGTCTTTTTTACGTCTTGTAATTACGTCAATAAGACGACAACTTGCACCAACGCAAGACATCGTGAGGACGTCTTATTTTGACGTCATCTTTACGTCTTGCAGGTCACTGAATGACGACTTCATGACTTCTTTTGGACGTCTTGCAAATCACCAAATGACGACTTTTTGACGTTTATTGGACGTCTTGCAGGTCACTAAATGACCATTTTATGACGTCTTTTAGAGGTCTTGCGGGTGGTAAAAAATGACGTGATATTTAAGTCATAGTTTACGTCTTTTTACGTCCTGTAATTACGTCAATAAGACGACAACTTGCACCAACGCAAGACATCGTGAGGACGTCTTATTTTGACGTCATCTTTACGTCTTGCAGGTCACTGAATGACGACTTCATGACTTCTTTTGGACGTCTTGCAAATCACCAAATGACGACTTTTTGACGTCTATTGGACGTCTTGCTGGTCACTAAATGACCACTTTATGACGTCTTTTAGAGGTCTTGCGGGTGGTAAAAAATGACGTGATATCTACGTCGTGATTTACGTCTTTTTTACGTCCTGTAATTACGTCAATAAGACGACAACTTGCACCAACGCAAGACATCGTGAGGACGTCTTATTTTGACGTCATCTTTACGTCATGCAGGTCACTGAATGACGACTTCATGACTTCTTTTGGACGTCTTGCAAATCACCAAATGACGACTTTTTGACGTTTATTGGACGTCTTGCAGGTCACTAAATGACCATTTTATGACGTCTTTTAGAGGTCTTGCGGGTGGTAAAAAATGACGTGATATTTAAGTCATAGTTTACGTCTTTTTACGTCCTGTAATTACGTCAATAAGACGACAACTTGCACCAACGCAAGACATCGTGAGGACGTCTTATTTTGACGTCATCTTTACGTCTTGCAGGTCACTGAATGACGACTTCATGACTTCTTTTGGACGTCTTGCAAATCACCAAATGACGACTTTTTGACGTCTATTGGACGTCTTGCTGGTCACTAAATGACCACTTTATGACGTCTTTTAGAGGTCTTGCGGGTGGTAAAAAATGACGTGATATTTACGTCGTGATTTACGTCTTTTTTACGTCCTGTAATTACGTCAATAAGACGACAACTTGCACCAACGCAAGACATCGTGAGGACGTCTTATTTTGACGTCATCTTTACGTCTTGCAGGTCACTGAATGACGACTTCATGACGTCTTTTGGACGTCTTGCAAATCACCAAATGACGACTTTTTGACGTTTATTGGACGTCTTGCAGGTCACTAAATGACCACTTTATGACGTCTTTTAGAGGTCTTGCGGCTGGTAAAAAATGACGTGATATATAAGTCATAGTTTACGTCTTTTTTACGTCCTGTAATTACGTCAATAAGACGGCAACTTGCACCAACGCAAGACATCGTGAGGACGTCTTATTTTGACGTCATCTTTACGTCTTGCAGGTCACTGAATGACGACTTCATGACGTCTTTTGGGCGTCTTGCAAATCACCCAATGACGACTTTGTGACGTCTATTGGACGTCTTGCTGGTCACTAAATGACCACTTTATGACGTCTTTTAGAGGTCTTGCGGGTGGTAAAAAATGACGTGATATTTACGTCGTGATTTACGTCTTTTTTACGTCCTGTAATTACGTCAATAAGACGACAACTTGCACCAACGCAAGACATCGTGAGGACGTCTTATTTTGACGTCATCTTTACGTCTTGCAGGTCACTGAATGACGACTTCATGACTTCTTTTGGACGTCTTGCAAATCACCAAATGACGACTTTTTGACGTTTATTGGACGTCTTTCAGGTCACTAAATGACCATTTTATGACGTCTTTTAGAGGTCTTGCGGGTGGTAAAAAATGACGTGATATTTAAGTCATAGTTTACGTCTTTTTTACGTCCTGTAATTACGTCATATTTACGTCTTGCAGGTCAGTTAACTTCAGGTCAGTTAACTTCATGACGTCTTGCAAATCACCAAATGACTACTTTTTGACGTCTTGCAGGTCACTAAATGACCACTTTATGACGTTTTTAGACGTCTTGCGGGTGATAAAAAATGACGTGGTATTTACGTCGTGGTTTACGTCTTTTTTACGTCCTGTAATTACGTCAATAAGACGACAACTTGCACCAACGCAAGACATCATGAGGACGTCTTATTTTGACGTCATCTTTACGTCTTGCAGGTCAGTGAATGACAGCTTCATGACGTCTTTTAGAGGTCTTGAGTGTGGTAACAAATGACGTGATATGCTAGACCCCCAAAAGACGTCAAAGAATCGTCATTTGGTGAACTGCAAGATGTCCAAAAGACGTAATAAAGTCGTCATTTAGTGACCTGCAAGACGTAAAGATGACCTCAGAATAAGACGTCCTCATGACGTCTTGCGTTGGTGCAAGTTGTCGACCATTGACGTAATTACAAGACATAAAAAAGACGTAAATCACGACTTAAATATCACGTCATATTTTACCACCCGCAAGACGTCCAAAAGAGGTCCAAAAGTCGTCATTTGGTGATTTGCAAAGTCATCATTTAGTGACCTGCAAAACGTAAAGATGACCTCAAAATAAGACGTCCTCATGACGTCTTGCGTTGGTGCAAGTTTTAGACTTATTGACATAATTACAGGACGTAAAAAAGACTTAAATCACGACTTAAATATTACGTCATATTTTACCATCTGAACCACTAATTACAATCTGTTTAAGTGTAATGACGACCTGTCAAAAGCATTCATGAGCACATGGATACCAAAATTCAAAGTACATACATGTACAATCACTGAAAAATAAGTTATGCATAATATACTAGGCAGACATAAAATCAGTTTCACATTTTTAATGCCACTGGTATGAAAATCAGCTGCAAACATCCATTCATAAAACATACATAACAATGATAATCAAAACTGATGTGTGAGTAATTATATACAGGTATATGTTAACAGGTGGATTATTAAATCACACAGTGGGAAACACAAGCTACCCTAATGAAAAGAGTTGTGAAAATGAATGGATTTTTGGCACGAAGTAAAAAAAGAGTAAGAAAATACATTAAGTATTTGAACATTTACCAAAAAAACAGCATCACTGACAAAATTGGAGGGGAAAGTACCTGATTTCTATGGTCTCAAAAATGGTAATGTTGAATGTACATGAATTACTAACTCATGAAATAGTTTGAGTATAAGATTTTGTTAAAGTAGAACGTTGATGATTTTAAATATTGGCTTAATACTTATTATTGCATAGATGGCATAAATTAAACAAGGTTATCCAAATTCAACGCTTGGAAACATTTGAAGTAATGATTATTATCAATTATAAAACGGTAAAATACAGCCCCCGATAAAGCAGCTGAAGAGCTCCTCGAACGCTGCTGAGATATGTGACGACACACCCTGGACCAGTCCTGGCTAAGCAGACGATGTCCCATAACATCTTACACATTTTTCAGAGCCTATTTTGTCATCTCCTCTTCACTTATTTCTCTTCCTTCACTAGCGTCAGTCTTAATGTTAGTCTGTTGCCTCACTCTTAACTTCGTGTATGGTATTATTTTGATGAAAAATGCAGCGTTAAAAAAATAAAGGAATCAGTCACTTGTAAACAAAATAAGACGCCATTGTATTTTCAGCTGTTTACACCGGGGCATGTTCGGCGTTTCAAGAGGGAACGAATACCATCCTGCTATTATTCGGAGGGCTTTTCAATTTGAAAGTGGGGTTTATTTCATTGATCATTGACCCTTCTCCTATGTATTTACAATCAAACGGTTTTAGCTATCAGAATCAGTTTCACTTTCCCTTTATAATGGTGTGAAATAAGGTCATGTTTAAATACACCAAACTCTTTATAATTTGATAAATAATTGCATTGCAATTACGTTCATTCATTATAGGACGTCGTCTGCTTAAGCAGGATCGATCCCGAGTGTGACGACATCAAAACATCGCTATATTTCTGGCGAATCCTCGGATATTCCAGATGCTGAGAAGAGCTTTTATTTGTGTTGTTTTTATAATCACCAGATACGCAGTTGACATAAAACTTATAAGATTGCCATCTGTAAGCTTCCCAGTTTCTAGTGATACATTAATTGCCATATTTGTGATTTTCTTTGAATATCTACTTTAAGAATATTTTGCCTCATTTGCATAAAGTAGATACTCAAAATACTGAATTATTTGCAAAGCATTTTTTTTTCAATTTGGGTTTGAATCTAGATCTTGCACCAGAACAATGTTTTATACAAGAACAAGGAAAAATAAAGAAAGTTAATTATGGAACGAAATGCTAGGAATCTATGTAAGACAACAAACCAAATGGTGGAACTGTAATCAGAATAAGTTGGTTAAAAATAATGCAAGTTGATTTACCCTTGAATTTCTTTGACAAATATATTTTTCACAAGGAAAAATGCCTGAATGAAGCATATTAATTGTACGTAGCATTTCAGTCCAGTTCATAAGAAATAAATACGCACAACTTGGTGACTATGAAAAGTCCATTATTAACATAAACTTCATAGTGGCTCTTTGAATAATTGATGTACATGTATAACTAATGAATTCTCTGTCCTGTGGATTGGCAGACGAATATAGTCTTAGGAATAATAAAATAAAAGATTTTGAGTTATGAAAACTGCAACTCTCAATCATTGCAAGATATGGCATATTGACAAAATCTATCAAGCTCTTCTCCTAAAGAAAATGCGCTATTGGTAAAAATACCCTTTTACATCTACCAATATATTCTGCAAAAAGTATGAAAGTGCTGAAAATTGCATACACAGTTTCAATTCAGTTCAATTTTATTTTAGTTTCTAATATTTTATATCAAATAAAACTTTGTCATATGTTTAAAGGTTATCAGGAGTACTTGCAGTGTGAATTCAGTTTGACACTAACTTTACTTTTGAATTGCTTGTCAATTGCCATGTTTTAACTTCAAATTCTACAAATATTTAGGACATTTTAGGTGCTTTATTTTCATGGAATGTATTCATAAAATGCTTTTAGGTTGGATACAAATGGATGGGAACTCTCTCCATTTTCTTCCATACATTACCAATACTCCAGATGACATTTAAATGTACATTTATAGACAGAACTAACTGCAGTTTAGTATAAGTTTAAGTTTCATGTCATGCAATCATGAAACAAGTAGAACATTTACATTTTATGTGAATAAAACATTTAGCGCTCCTTATGGAGATAGAGGCACCGAAATTGTATATGAAATACATGCAAGCATCTGTGGAATTCTTAAGAGCATCCTAAAAAACAGATAGTTGTTTGAAATATAGAAGAAATCCACTCCAGAATTTATTCTTCTTATTTCATGAGAAAACATCATACAGAACAGTACAAATGTCACACAAATCTCTTACAGGAAGATATGACATTTCAAAATTTCATATTTATTTTCTTGACCAGTCCTTGCAAATATTTAAATGGGCGAGTAGATGTCATCACCTCATAATTTTTTTCAAATACACTGTATATGAATTTCTCGAGCTCACACTCGTAACACATATCCCCATAGCAAAATGTATTATTTCTCCTTTATTTCGGGCGGTGATAAGACAAGTTTTAGATTCTCATAGCTGAAATATGAAACTTTTGTCATTTCTGTATATGAAAAGGATAGCAAATTGTGAGGCAATGATATCATCACCTCGCTCATTAAAACACTAAGGACTGGTCAAAAAAGTGTTTTTCCCCAAAATATGAACTTTCATAATGTCATAACTTCCTTATTTCTTATCCAATATCTTTTAGCATTGTTTCATATTTAATTTGTCTCTGTATGTTTTAAACCTGTAGAGAGGATTCTTTCTTTAATTATTGCCAGTTGTAACTACAGCTTTTAACTGATTATTTGAGTATTCCTCTGTGTCCATTGGCAAGGCTTCTTCTTCCTTCTGCAGTTCTGGTGTTACAGGCCTCCGAAGCTCCAGGGGAGCGTTTCATGAAAGGAAGTTGTCGGATATTTTATCCGACAACTGTTATAAGCTACTGAAATCCTTGCATCTGATTGGCCGAGAGCAAATTTGTCGGATAAAATATCTGACAAGTCCTTTCATGAAACGCCCCCCAGATCATTCTTTGGTACGTTTCGATAAATGTACTTCAAGTAGTATTGAATGCCACTTTCCACCTCGTCAAGCGGAGAAGATCTTGTCCGTTAGTTGCCCCTCACAGTCGCTGGAAAAGAGATTGAATGTGAAAGGAAAAAATAATTAAACATTTAAATATTACCTCTCAGATCCGAAAGATACTGTATTGCTTCACTTCTTTTATGTCTCACATTTAGCAAATACCTGAAATACATGGCCTGAAAATAAACTGCAATGGCCTGAATTCAGGCTTTTGCCTGGAAACTGGCATCTTTGTACACATATACTGACAACTAAAATTGTTTTGTAGACCTTTCTTTTTTTTTCTTTTTGTACCACGGGAGATGGCGAGTTCACTTCTAGGAAACTTTGGCAGTAACAGGCGCGGATCCAGAGGGGGCGCAAGGGGCGTGCGCCCCCCGCCCGTTTTGTCTGACAAAGTATGCCCCCGGACCCCTAGATGGCCGTTTGGCTTCGTCAAGCGGAGGGTTCCTCAGTGTGCGCCCCCTTTCTGAAATGCGCCCCCCTTTCTGAAAATCCTGTATCCGCCCCTGAGTAAAGCTGTTTTTCAATTAAAAACTGAATGCTAGAAGCATAACAAACTTCAAAAGGCACCAGTTCAAACAGTTCAAACACTGTAATGAAGCTAACAGCCCTTAGAGGTAAAAACATCTCTGAAGATCTTTATCTTAATTTCTGCCTAATGATGCAAACAACAGTCCTTCTGGATTAGAGCATTATGGCAGTTAAGCAGGGGGAAGGCAGAAAGAGTTAAGCATACAAACATACCTATTTGACAATATTTTGAAACACTGAAAGATATATATATATATATATATCCAAGTTATATATATCCAAGTTACTTTGTGATAAATAATGTGGGTCCAAAAAATAATTTAAATGTAATCTTCTAGATGTCTGCAACTATCTGCTTATGATTCAAGAAGAAAAGAAAATCAACAGACTCTTCTGAAGATGAGAAAATGTATATACATCTAATTACCAAAGATAACATCTATCATCGCCTTATATCCCGAAAACTTGTGCTTCTGCCACGTTGTCCCATCCAACTGAATTGCACAGACAACTGAGGGTCCACATCTCTTTAAGTATGACACCTGGAAAAATGAAAGGGAATAGCAGTAAACATGTATTATTCTCACTTTCATGCATCTTCCTATCTGATTTAAACATGCATAAGATCTCACAATAAGCCATTTCGGAGATGCAATCTGAGCATGAGCAGATAAAGGTCATCTGTACCAAATTCTAAAACCCACTGACACTAATATTCGATATGTGCTCATGAATGTCATGTAATCATTATTCAATTATGCACTAATGGTGCATTCCATGATATCCAGGTGGAAGTATTCTTTTTAAAGGGGGAAACAAAAGCTATTCATGAGGCACCTCTATCACTCCCAGAGTTATTTTTCTGAAGTGCACATAAAGGGACCCTCCATGTCTAAAATATCTGTGGATATTTGGGGTCATTTGTACCATGCGCTAACCCCGAACTGGCTTATTGAAACCGATACTGATTTCAAAAGTTCTTTCAAACTTAATTATTCCAAGCAGAGGTCAATTTCATTATAGGCATGCAAACTCTGGAAGACCTAAAAGGTGGATGCAAAGCATTGTTTTTCCTCCTGCAAGCTCTGTAAACAACCTGAGGCTGAAATTGATAACTATATTGCAAAGAAAATGCATTTAGCAGCAGCTTTGCAAGCAAGACAAAAACAAACTTGCTGGCTGTTTGAAGTCATGACATAGCTGCAGAACAATTAATTGACCTCTGCTGTATGTAATAATGGAAATATAATATTCTCCAAAAATAATTGTCAATTTCAATTCTGGAATGAACATGCATGTCACAAACAGTATATTTAATCCAACTTTCTACAATAAACAAATATGCTGTTGAAATTCTGGTAGTTAATTTTCCCAATTAAGTTGAATGTTTGCATAAATAATTGAGTATAAAGTGCTGAAGAAAGTTAATGAATCAACTGTATAACACTATTATAAGCAGATAAAGACACTCACAAATTGCTTTTTTTGCAAGATCCTCCTGAAGGATCGTGTTGACCTCACATAAGTCTTGAACGTTATTAAGTGGAAGAGAGGGTATTCCTTCTGGTATATCAGCAATTTCAGCCACTCTGCCCTTCTCCATTTTGGCACGGATTGCCCCAAGAAGTTTCCGGTTTTCCCTCACCTCCGACATGACTTCCTCCATCTTATTATGCAATCGTCTCAATTCTGAAATTAAATTGAAATATGAGAGCATTTATTTTTGTTTCTTTTTGGTATTTTTTCCTTATTCAATCGTAAATATTGTACATTCCAATCCAATCAGGGTATTTATATAGCACCAATGTCTAGTTGCCTAATCAAAGGCGATGTTGAGACTGAAAAAAATACCAAAATGTCTCTTTTGATTTCTGCCTGACACATACAATTTTAGGCAAATTATTTATTTCCCCCTAATTTTATACCTTCAATTTCATGACATTTTTAATTTAGAAACACATTTGATGTGACATTTGGGAGTAAATTTCATAACCTTTGAACTGGGCCATATTTGCCCACGATCTAATCGGCTCATCTCGTGTCATGCACTGCCGGTTTCCCTGAGCCAAATAGGAACAACATTCATCCAAGGGTTCTCTTGATATTGTGTAGGTGCGATTTTGTTCAGGCAGATGGATGGACCGACAACCTGAAAACATAATGCACCTACAAGCCCTAACAGGAGTATAGGCAATAAAAGACAATCATAGAATATGTTTGGTTTGTTTAGAAATTTCGAATTTTTCACTCTTTTTTCTGAAATGTACGTATGAACAGATCGAGGTGCCATCATGAATGCCCCCCCCCCCCCAAGAAAAGAATAAGTGACATAAACTAATAAATAAATCAAATGAAGGAATAAATTCATCAGAGACTTGCCTGATGGTGCCTTATATTTAAAAGCACTTCACTCTAACTCTAACAGTTTAATATTACAGTAACGTTAGTAACAATGTTATTGGACAAAAAACATAGCCTATATGGTACACTGCCTAACAGTTAGTATTTAGTCTACTTATTTCGATGTTTACTTCAATGTAAGTAGACTTAACTCTGGCAGTATTTAAATGATCACTAAATGATAATTTGTAATTGTATATATAATTTAATGTCCCATGAAAGTGACAAAATACAGCACTCAGCAGATGCATAATTTCGACTGTAATGTATAATAACGGTCACTTGACAAATGTGATTGATAGTATACTGACAGTTCTACAAACAGTGTGACTAATAATAACACACGTTTTCTCACTATGAACATGGCAAACAAAGAAGCGGACAAAATATACAGCTCCTCATTGTACCTTCCACACTTGCTCTGGTAGACAAAAGAATATCCCTTCATTGCTATTATGTAAGATTATGTAGAGCAGGTGTCACATGCATATTCACCTGTTCTACTTATCTTACATAATAGCAATGAAGGGATGTTCTTTTGTCTACCAGAACAATTGTGGAGGGTACAATGAGGATCTGTATATTTTGTCCGCTCTCTTTGTTTGCCATGTTCATAGTGAGAAAACGTGTGTCTTAGCTACACATAATGCACAGTGTGGTGTGAATACCTAACTTACTTGCCACGAAACCTGAACTTAAACTTTGATGGAAGGTCTTTAGAAGATCAACGAAGACGAGTTCGTATGCCTAAGAAGTTAGAGTAACCTGTTCCACTGCTATTTTCTCACATGCACACACTCCACGCTGAGTCGAGCAGCGCGGCAATGCACGCACGTGAAACGACGGACGAGTAAAACGATCACGTTAAAAAACAAAACAAAAAAAAAAAAACCCATTATGTCAGCAAGATAATTGTATACATTGCGTACCGGCAAAAGGTACCGGCCGTGCATGCCTAGCCTGCCAGGCTAGCCGTGTATCAATATCACGCGCTAGTTGAGTGGCTCGATGACGTAGCCTGCAGTCAATACTGTATCATTTAATTGTATTAATTATCCTTTCTTCTTCTTTCCCTTATGTTTGCAATAGCAAAAAATTATTTAGCTTTTATATCCAAAGTCTAGCGAATGCACGTTCTGATATCCTTTTTTTCTAGGGCACATATCGAACCATAAGTTGTATATTGACGTCAAAATCACGTCATGAACTAGTCATTAAAAAAAATATAGACATTGTCTAATTAATCCCAAACCGTTCCCATGTTTAGATTTAAACTGAATAATCGTTCATAAGTGGTAAATAAAATTACGTCATGAACTAGTCATTCGGAGCTGGTCGTCAGTTGGCAATGAAGTCACGTAATAATTAGGTTTTTTTTGGTCTTGAATAGTTCATATAAGTGGTAAATAAGTGACGTCAAAATCACGTTATGAACTAGTCATTCGTAGCTGGTCGTGAGTTGGCAATGAAGTGACGTAATAATTACGTCGTTTTTGGTCTTGAATAGTTCATATAAGTGGTAAATAAGTGACGTCAAAATCACGTTATGAACTAGTCATTCGTAGCTGGTCGTGAGTTGGAATTGAAGTCACGCAATAATTACGTCGTTTTTTTGGTCTTGAATAATCGTTAAACAAGTGGTAAATACTTGACGTCAAAATCACGTTGTGAACTAGTCATTCGTAGCTGGTCGTGAGTTGGCAATGAAGTGAAGTAATAATTACGTCGTTTTTGGTCTTCAATAGTTCATATAAGTGGAAAATAACTGACGTCAAAATCACGTCATGAACTAGTCATTCTTAGCTGGTCGTGAGTTGGAAATGAAGTCACGTAATAATTACGTCGTTTTTTGGTCTTGAATAATCGTTCATATAAGTGGTAAATAATTGACGTCAAAATCACGTCATGAAATAGTAATGGATAGTGCGATTCTTAATTGGTCGTGAGTTGACAATGAAGTGACGTAATAATTACGTCGTCTTTTGGTCTTGAATAATCGTTCAAATAAGTGGTAAATAATTGACGTCAAAATCACGTCATGAAATAGTAATGGATAGTGCGATTCTTAATTGGTCGTGAGTTGACAATGAAGTGACGTAATAATTACGTCGTCTTTTGGTCTTGAATAATCGTTCAAATAAGTGGTAAATAATTGACGTCAAAACCACGTCATGAAATAGTAATGGATAGTGCGTAATAATTACGTCGTCTTTTGGTCTTGAATAATCGTTCATAAGTGGTAAATAAGTGACGTCAAAATCACGTTATGAACTAGTCATTCGTAGCTGGTCGTGAGTTGGAATTGAAGTCACGCAATAATTACGTCGTTTTTTGGTCTTGAATAATCGTTAAACAAGTGGTAAATACTTGACGTCAAAATCACGTCGTGAACTAGTCATTCGTAGCTGGTCGTGAGTTGGCAATGAAGTGAAGTAATAATTACGTCGTTTTTGGTCTTGAATAGTTCATATAAGTGGAAAATAACTGACGTCAAAATCACGTCATGAACTAGTCATTCTTAGCTGGTCGTGAGTTGGCAATGAAGTGAAGTAATAATTACGTCGTTTTTTGGTCTTGAATAATCGTTCATATAAGTGGTAAATAATTGACGTCAAAATCACGTCATGAAATAGTAATGGATAGTGCGATTCTTAATTGGTCGTGAGTTGACAATGAAGTGACGTAATAATTACGTCGTCTTTTGGTCTTGAATAATCGTTCAAATAAGTGGTAAATAATTGACGTCAAAATCACGTCATGAACTAGTCATGGATAGTGCAATTCTTAACTGATCGTGAGTTGGCAATGAAGTGACCTGATAATTACGTCTTTTTGGGGGTCTTGAATAATCGTTTATAAGTGGTAAATAATTGACGTCAAAATCACGTCAAGAAATGGTCATGGATGATGCAATTCGTAACTGGTCGTGAGCTGGCAATGAAGTGACGTAATAATTACGTCGTTTTTGGTCTTGAAAAATCCTTCATATAAGTGGTAAATACTTGACGTCAAAATCACGTCATTAACTAGTCATGACTGTAGCTGGTCGCGAGTGGTCAATGTAGTGACGTAATAATTACGTCGTTTTTTGGTCTTGAATAATCAATCATATAAGTGGTAAATAATCGACGTCAAAATCACGTCATAAACTAGTCATCCAAATAAGACAATACATACTCGTCTTAGAAAGTCGTCACGAAGACGTCGTGATAACGTCGTTCATACGACGTATGACCAGTTGACCAGAATACGACCAATATACAACGTCTTTAAGACGTCCGTCTGCTATCAGGGAAGATATTGGGTATTTATATACTGTAAGTTTATTTCTCACGTAGACCTGCAAAGTAAACTGAGTTAATCTTTAAAGTGAGCCGAAAAAGCAACCATTGCTTGTCATAAAAATCTTTATGAATGCACATTTCATAATTAAGCAGGACTTAATTATATGCAAATTTATGCTCAAAATGACATTTTTTGGGGAAACTTTGGTTATCACTTCCTTTTTGTATTTTAAATACATGTAGGCAATTAGCAATTAGTAGACCTAATTAGGTTTGTCTTTTTTTTCATTTAAAAAAAAATCCTCGTTAGGATAAAAGGATTATGCAAATTTATGCAATTTAATTTGTAAAATCAGCACTGATTTTCTTATTTACTATATAAATGTATATACCTACCTATTATACCTATTATGCTAAACACTTGTCTACGCGAACCCGTTCGAGAACTTAACACAAATGCGTCACAATATTGTGCGCACCCCCGTAATCCTATTGTTCTCCCCTTCGCCACTCACGCTCGGCAACACGCAACGGCCATCTTCCTATTTTGCGAGCAACCCCAAGTAGAAACATGTTGCTTGCAAGGAGAGGGGAAGGAGGGAGGGTCACAGGTAGGTATATAGATTTATATAGTAAATAAGAAAATCAGTGCTGATTTTACAAATTTACTGCAATAAATCATAATTATATACCTACCTATAATGCTAGACCAGCGCCCATTCAAAGACCGGGAGGCATGTTTCAAGAGAAGAAGAGAACAGGATTACAACGAAGACACAGCGGCCTTCAAGGTAGCTGAGGCAAAAATAGCCTCACCTGCAGGGATATCCCTAAGGTAGCAAGAAATGAAGGAATTGGACGAACGCCAAATAAGCAGCCTTCAAAAAATCATTAAGCGCCACACCTTGAAACAGAGCCCAAGAAGTGCTGACACTACGAGAGTCATGAGCATGAGGCTTACTGTCTGACAAAAGAGCCTCTGTGCCAGCGAGCCTAATAGCCTCGACAATCCATCTAGAAATGGAATCAAGAGAAGCAGGAGAAAAAGGCTCTCGGGTGATCAGGAACAACTGAACATCCTTACGATAAGACTTAGCCCTATCAATATACCATTTGAGAGCTCTAACAGGACACTAAACCTTGTCTTCGCGCACTGAAGAAAATTCAGAAAGCGGACAAAGAAAAAACTCTCAACAGGGCCAGAGGAAGCCGTTTGATTCTGGGCAATGAAAGAAGCCTTAGGAATCAATCTAACACCTTTTCTCTCCCAGCGAACATGACCAGGAGTAAGACAGAGGGCATGAAGGGTACTGCGCCTCTGCCCAGAGGCAATGGCTACCAAGAAGAACGTCTTAACGGAAAGATGGTGAAGCGAAGCTCCACCTAACGGCTCAAAAGGAGGCTTTGCTAGGGCTTCTAGGACCTTAGGCAGACTCCAAGACGGGACTAACTTAGAACGAGGAGGACGTTTCAGAAAGAAAGACCGAATCAAACCACTCAACAGCGGGGAATTAGAAATCCCCGAACCATCTGAGAACCCAGAATGAATGGCACCAATCACAGATCGGTAGCCTTGGATAGTAGAGATGGACCTCCCTTTGTCAAATAGCGAGATTAGAAAATCCGCGATTGAACCAATAGGAGCCTTAGACGGGGTTTGATCCCGCTCTTTACACCAAAGGAAAAAGACCGAAAAGACGGGAATTTCCCTAGTAGAAACTTCTACGACTGGACATTAAAAAGTCAGCGGCTCTATCAGAGAGACCCGACTGTCTTGCAGATTCCCCGATAGGGGCCAAGCAGAAAAATGAAGGGACTCCGGACTGTGGTGAAGAATCCCCGAGAGGGGTTGCAACACTAGATCCGCTCTTAACGGAAGAAGGAACGGTTGAGCCATCAGAAGGCTCATTAGCTCCGGAAACCAAATCCTCCTGGGCCAAAAGGGAGCTATCACAAGCACCCGAGCCCGATCTTCCCTGATATTCCGAAGACTCGCGGAAACAGCAGGAAGGGAGGGAAGGCGAACCCTCAAAGATTCTCCCAACTGAGAGAGAAAGCATCGAGAGCCCAAGCTCCCTGATCCCGAACACGGGAGCAGTATATCGTTGGCGGATCACGACTGACGCAAACAGGTCCACTTCCAGTGGGCCCAGGCAACTGCGAATGCGGCAAAAGACCTCTGGATGGAGTTTCCATTCTGATGGAAGACACCTGCCCCGGGATAGAAAATCCGCAAAGAGGTTTTCCTGACCGGGGACGAAAGAGGCAACAGGCGTAATCGTCATGCGACGACACCACCTCCACAGCTGAGCTGCTAGGGCATTCAGGGTGGCAGAACGAGTGCCTCCCTGCCGATAGATATAAGCCGCCACTGTGACATTGTCCGTGAGGACTGAACGACTGAGAAGTCGACTTCTGAAGTGGAGCAGGGCTAAAAAGACTGCCATAAACTCCAGGACATTGATGTGGGGAAGAGTCCCGAGAAGAGACCAACTCCCCGCGACCGTGCTGCCGTTGCAATGTCCGCCCCACCCCAACCGAGAGGCGTCCGTCGAAACCGAGATCGACGGAAGGGGGGTACGGAAGGACCTGCCTCGCGCGCGAAATTCCTCGTTTGTCCAACGGGAGAAAAGAGACTTGATTTCTACTGGTACTGGAATCCAGACCAAAAGAGAATCCTTGCATGGTTTGTAAAACCTGAGGAGATGCCTCTGAAAAGGTCTCATAAGGAGCCCGCAATCCTCTAGAACATCGACTAGACTGGCTAGATATCCGAAGAATCCGAAGTGAGAATCATGTCTCGACTGGGCCGAGCCAACTGATTCCGAATGTCCAACACAGCCCCCAGAAAAACCGGGCTGCGAGTAGGAACCAACTCTGACTTTTCCCAATTTGTTAGGAAACCCAAGTCTTGAGTAAAATTAACGAGCAAACGAGCCTCGTCTAACAAACGATCGTGCGACTCCGCTAGGAGGAGCCAGTCGTCCAGGTAGCAAAATAGCCGAAGGCCGCGGCGCCTCAGCGAGGCTGCCAGAACGGCTACAACCTGAGTAAAAACCCGAGGGGCTAGGCGCAGCCCTAAGGGAAGAGCGCGAAAGCGAAAAGTCTCTGAGAGGAAGGAAAATGAATGGGAAAAAGGAAATACGCATCCTTGAGATCTATCGAGATCGCGTAGTCCTTCCTCTTGATCAACCGGAGAATGGAGGCGAGGGTCTCCATTTCGAAAATGCACCGAAGGAATGAATTTGTTTATTCTTTTCAAATTCAGTATCAATCGAAGTTTTCCCCGAGCGCTTGGGAATAACAAAGATCGGAGAAAGGGAAAGAGACGGCCGGTCTCTTACCCTTTCTATAGCCCTCTTTTTCAACAGAGATTTGATCTCCGTTGAGGCATGAGAACGAGCCAGGGCAGACATGGGAGGTGAACGAGATCTTATAGCCCCTCCTGGGAGCGAGGCGGATAGATCTATGAAGAATCCGTCTCGCACGACGGAGAGCACAAATGCGTCCCCGGAGATGGCCTCCCAAGCGGGGAGAAAAGCCATCAAAGCCTAGGCTTAGCCTTGTGCGAAGCCGTCGCCCTCTCGCAGAGCCTCTGCCACGTCCCCTTCTTCCACGAGAAGGAGCTGGCTGAAGCTCAGCAGGCAGGCCCCCAGAAACACGACTGTGTTGTCCCGAAGTGGGAACAACAGGCCTCCGACGGACAGAGGCCCGCGTCGGTTTAAAGGGAGCGCGGAACTGCTTAGTCATCTCAGTGACCTGCTTCCGCGCATCAATCTCTCTCTGAAAAACTGTAGCGAATTGACCGCCAAAGAGCGAAGGACCCCGAGACGGAACATCCCGGAGAAGCGGTGCGATGTCAGACTCCTTAACCCCAAGGGCAGAGAGAGCCAAGACCCTGCGACGGTACATAACCGAAGCAGCCGCACTGGAAAGTTGTGACCACTGCGAACTAAAAAGAGTGTGCAGCAGGTCATCAATAACCAGAGGCTTTACCCTTAATCGAAACTGGTTCCGCTTGAATTGATCAGGACAATGGTCCACGAACAAAAGCCGAAACAGGCGGACACTCCCATGGACCACTATAGGTCTCTTCACCCAGCGGAGCCCCGAGGGCTGGGGGTACAGGAGACACGAGAGATCCCGTCTCAGACAATGAAGAATCAAGCACAAAAGGCTGATTAGACTCAAAGTCAGACCCCGGAAGAGGGACAGAAGCAGGGGTTGTGGTATCTGGTAAGAGGGACCAACCCTGTCGTTGGGCAAAAACCCGCATCATGCTGAGCATCTCAGATTGAGAAGGGTCAGACAGACAGGCGGTTCTCCGAAACACTTCGGAGACACGAACCAAACCCTCAACAGAGGGATGCCCGCCTCTCTCCAGGGGAGAAGTGCGCTGAGGGTATGTACCCAAAGTCGCGCACAAACTACCCATACTGGCTGAGCAAGAAGATGCTACAGCCATGGGCCGGGCGCCTGAGGCGCCCAGTGCGAGGGCAGACCGGGACAAGGTCCCAGTATTCGCCCACCGACTACTAATAGTACTACTAATAGTACTATTGTTCCGCCCGTGGGCGACAATAGGAGAGCACTAGTAGTCGCGCACTCAGGTGATTGCACCTGTTGCTCCGTAGAGCGCCCATAAATGTGGGCTCCAGTCTTCCCATCAGCTGGCAAAGCAACAGCCCGGGTAGCACTCGTTCCCCCATACGGCATCGGCCGGGGACTATTCAATAACCAGGTGCGAGGGCAGACTGGGACGAGGTCCCAGTATTCGCCCACCGACTACTAATAGCATGTGAACTCATTATTGTTCCGCCCGTGGGCGACAATAGGAGAGCACTAGTAATCGCGCGCTCAGGTGACCGCACTTATGGGCGCTCCGTAGAGCAATATAGACAGCCCGGGCAGTACCCGCTCCCCCATTGGCATCGGCCGGGGGCTAGGGTTTAAGAACCCAGACCAACATGGGCGGTGCCCATAATTGTTGGCTCGAGCCTTCCCATCAGCTGGCAATATAGACAGCCCGGGCAGTACTCGCTCCCCCATTGGCATCGGCCGGGGTCTAGGGTTTAAAAACCGAGACCAACATGGGCGGTGCCCGTGAGCTGCCCTGCAGTAGTGGCACGCGTCTCCCCTAGCGGATTTATGCGAGTCATCGCTACCGTGCGGGAAACAGACCTTCTGGTCTCAGCGACCGGGGGAGTGGATTCGTAATATCCAAACCACTAGAGCTTGACGCCACCCACCCGAAGCCACGGGCTCCGGAGCTGACGTCCCAAACTCAACTAACGCCACCCGCCCCGAAGCCGATTGCTAGGAGGCTGGCAAACCCTGCAGGGAAACACCACTGGGCAACTTACCTGCAGCCCTCCTTGCTAGACGACTCTTTGGAAGAAGCAGGTCTCCGCGACCTAGCAGCTTCTTCTTCCGAACTCATAATGCTGCAATAAAACAGACAATAAAGTATACAAAAATATGAAATACTTTAAAAGAGTGCAGGTAAAAATAAATTTGGGGATACGCACAATTTAGATAAAAACCGTATTAAACAAACACCGAACCGCAAACCGATCGGGTGAAACGGAAACACCAGCAAAACACACACAGAGAAATAACTACGTGGGGCTGGCAGTGAAAATGAAAATAACTTGCCTGGAAAGGAATCAAAAATATCCCTTGCAATCGGCAAAAGTGACATAAAAACACAAGAGTACTATAATCTTACGAAAAAGAAGTACAGAAAAGTGCTTTAAAGAGCGAGAAAGCGCGCTGAAAAGATACAAAAAGACCTGATTTCAGGAGCGCCGTGACTCGACATCCTAACTCGACGGGAGCGAGCAAGAAAGAGGAAGATGGCCGTTGCGTGTTGCCGCGCGTGAGTGGCGAAGGGGAGAACAATAGGATTACGGGGGGTGCGCACAATATTGTGACGCATTTGTGTAAGTTCTCGAACGGGTTCGCGTAGACAAGTGTCTAGCATAATAGGTATAATAGGTAGGTATATATGATTTATTGCAGTAAATCTGCTTTTCAAACCTCAATGCTTGGAATCCAGTTTGCAAACATTACTTGTTGCTATGTCCGGTAAGCCTCCGGCTTTGTTTGAAAGGTATGTATAAAATCTGCGTACATTACCGAAGCGGTCTATTAAACCACATTTCCGCCCCACCTATAAGTTGGTATATGCTAGGGTACTATTTGGTGCTGAATTCAAATTTATGAATGTTGCTAAGCATGAATGTGGCAATTCATCACTGTAATGTGACTTCTTAGTCCTTACTTATGCCAATACATACTCGGATTTGGTTCGGACTGGGGTGTGCCACTCAAGTCTCCATACCCATACCCATTTTTATAAGCGTCATTTTGACAGAAAAGGGTACCCATTATTAGGGATTTTGCATCTCGGGTGTGTACTTGGCGACAATATGGCCGAGAATATCATTTTGAACAATAAATTTACCCATGTTATAAAAGTGGGGGCATGTTAAGGATTTTCCGGCACAAAACCATACCCCATGTGTAGGGATTTCTTGCAAAAAGCGACCCATTATAGAGCGGCACACACCGTATTCCATATTAGGCGTGTACCCCCCCCCCCCCCTCCCCCCTCTAGGATTTGGTACAAACACTTTCTACGTGTCACACCTGACCTGTTCCATGAAATGGTTACTCGCCTTTCCCCCTATCTACGAAAGATGATACTTTCATGAGGAAAGCCCTGGAACCGGGGCTATATATAAAACCCGACGGTCACGTGGTCGGGAGTAGGTCGCGATATGTCGTAAATTATTCGTAAAATGTTCCTAAATAATTCGTAACGTATTCGTGTAGTTCGTAGCGATTCGTAACCATATTCGTATAAATTCGTATGCTTTCGTAAACATATACGAATTGTTACGAATCAAATATACGATTTCAAGAATGACATTATTATTCACAACAAGTTCGGAAGTTTGTTGTAAACTATTCGTATCCACTTCTTAAGTAGTTCGTATATACGTCGTCCATTCGTTTGTTGTCGTAAATTCTTCTTGAATTCAGACCTTCATTCGTAAGGCTAATGTAATCGTAATTGGATACGAATTTTTTACAAATATTAAGAACAATTTAGGAATACTTGCGAATAAAATACGAACATTTACGAATACTTACGAATTTTTCATGCATTTAAAAAATTTCCTAAAGGTCACCCGAACGTACGAATACAAATACGAATCTTTACGAATTGATACGAATAGATACGAATGCCTTTACGAATCGACACGAATACGTCGTAAATTCGGCCAGATTCGTAACCAAATTCGTCCTAGTGGGAACGGGGCTTAAGGCTTTAATGTATACCGGATTCTTAATCATTATCATAATTTATTTTAAATGTGTCTGTGTTCTTCTAAAAAAAATTTACTCCTCCCCTGATACTGTCTTGGGGCCCAGTTATATTTGTTTTTATTGTCTTCATCTCTGTTGAAATTGCATTGGAGCCCGATATAGTGCTTTGCGGCCCAGTGTGTTCGTTATCAAGCTGATGTTAAGCAAAAAAAAAAATTCACCATTTATTTCTTTTGTGTTTTATTCTTGTAAAAAAATCTTCCCCTCCCCTAAATCTGCCTCCGAGCCCAGTTATTTTTGTCTTTATTGTCTTTATCGCTGTTAATGCCGCATTGGAGCCCAAGATAACGGTTTGGCGCCAAGCTTAGCTCTTAGTTCATTATTACGCTAATATTGATTATAACTGGTTATTAATTATCATAACATTTACGTGTGTTTTTAATCTTCCCTTGATCCCTTGATATATGTTAAATGCAATGGAGCCCATAGTGCTTTGGCGCACAGCTTAGCTATGGTTTCATTTTAAGGTTGTTATTAAGTACAAGTATAGCTGGTTCGAAATTGTTATAATATTGATTTTCATTGTTTTTTTTTCTTCCAAATGAATTTCATCTGCCACTGTTACATCGTTGATACTGCATTGGAGTCCAAGATACTGTTTTGGAACCCGAGTATATTACGCGGGCGCCTGCGCACGATATACGAGCTCATGAATAATAATGTGACCGCTTTGGAGCTCAAAATATTTTAAAAGGTCAACCGTCCGAGGCTTTTGAACTATACGGACCCTTTTAACAAATTAACTCTTACTGTTCCAAGGGCTTTAGCTCTCTTCAAAATTTCACTGAAAAGTAATCAATGCTTACTTTTCAAATGTCTGCACTTCATTAACCATCTATTATTTCGCAAAATATTGTGTAGAAAACTTATAGGAAAATTATTACCATTTATCATGATAACAAACATTATTATTTTACCTAACTATATGCATAAGAATTATTGAAGATTACATTTGTTTTTTTTTTGTCCATTATTTTTTGGTTTCTCATTTGTTTACTATTGTTTAATGTTGAAAATAAGGTAATATCTGTTTAAAAATCTACGTTTTTCTCTGAAAAATTCTATGGTAACATCTAATAATAATGATATATTTAGAATGCTTGATTTACCCTAAAATCGTTGATATACATTGACCACCATATACCGTTCCTGTGGTCGAGCAATTGGTGAATGAAAATGACATGTCTATCTGTCACATATTATGTGACATCGGAACTGAAAGAGTTAAAACGTTGTCAGTGAATTCTTACTGTTGAGGTCGAAGGGATTGGTCTATCACTTTCGCATTTACAATTCATTGTCGCATCTATTGTCGCATTCACGATCTTCTTGTGATCTGTAAGTGTATTTATATATGCCCCCTCCCTGAACCGTAAGTATGACCAATATTTGGACAAGTGAAGGCATACCATATTTCGGGCAGAGAGGTGCTCTCTATGTAATTTCTGTTTCTTATTTAGCATATTTTGCCATCATGATGAAGTTTCAAAATTACATTTTGCTTGTTCGCTTCACTCGCTTGCAACATTTAGAAACTGTCCATAATCGAGGAAGAGACGTCACCCTCCTGTACTATACCCTTACTTATATTGTTCTGATAACAGTGATAATGATCAAGCTGATGGCTGTTCATGATGATGATGCCGTGCCGATGACTTTAATAATAGTGATAATGTTAAAGATGTTCGTGATAATTATTAAGATGGAAATGATAGTGGTCTTGGCTTCTAGCCTAAGGAAGGTATCCAAGTTATAAAGCACTTACGGATACATACGCATTACACTCTTCCTTTGTGGGATAGCTTTGATATCAATCTTAAAAATTCTGAATTGGTTTTCCCCCAATTGGAATGAACAGGGTTGTCTTCAAATCAGTCGTTATATTTTCACACGAATCAGGATATGGTAAATGTATAAATACACTCAGAAATAAAAGAAAGTGGACACCCTTTCTTGTTCCACATTTTCATATAAACCGTCAGTAAAATATTATAAAATGTATATATATTATACATAAAAATGTAAAAAAATAGAGCAAGTAACCATTTAAATGGTGATGAGCATTTCCATCATGCAGAGTCAAATTAAAACCATGAAAGCAAAAATCATGAGAAACACTTGAATTTGTGGTTGTGCTTGTCAAAACTATGCAGTCATGATATTACATTTTACATCTAGAGCTCAAACCTCCCCATTGTTTCTCATTTTTTTTTTTCAATGTTGAAGAAGAATGTCTTACATATACACATGTTCACTGACGTTTGAATGGCTACTTGCTCTATTTTTGCAATTTTCTCAATCAGACTTCATTGATGTTGGTAAAGAATTAAATTTTCTTTAATTTGATGTATAATTTATTATACTTCATTGATGGTTTATTTGAAAAAATAAACAGTGTCCACTTTCTTTTTATGCTGAGTGTAATTATTCCATTTCCAATATGCTATTATTGTTTTCTTCCAGCCGCATCTGAGATATGTAACACACGAGGCTGGTTAGAATACGATGATTCACAATACCTGATAGTCAACAACGAGGGTAGGACGTATGTTGATGCAAGGCAGGCACAAGGAGGCGATCTTGCTATTATCACATCTAAGGAACAGAATGTAAGCTACCCATTTTGTTATCAGTTATTAAAGGGCGTTTTACCACGCCTTCAGGAAAACGAAATAAGTTTTATAACAATATCATCGTAACAATAAATAAATTGATACGACTACGAAAATATATTTAGAAATAGTATAGTAAAAGAATAAGGTTGTTTTATTTAATTTTATGGAAAATGTGACCAGACTGTCGACGTAGTACACATTCATATTGCGATCATTTCTCAAATTGATTTTTTAAATCTCTTTCCAGGCATTTCTGGTTACATATACATTGAAGGCTGTATATAATTATTGGATTGGCCTAAATGACCTAGACGGTGACGGGGTGTTCACCTGGATAAACAACACCCAATCCGGGTAACTTATGGTTAATGTGAATTGTACAGTGTAACTAACGTATGATATACACTCAGCAGAAAGTAAATACTTAATTATAAAGCTCAGATTTTTCATACAAGACTGTAATATAAATTAAATAAATTATATATTGAATTGAATGAAACGTAACTATCTTTCACTCTGTTAAAGTAACATAAATATAAATTTTAAGCATGAGTGAACACATTCGTTTTTCTCCTCCTAGGTACAAAATTAAAAATTGCAAAAATGGACAATTTGCCATTGATGTAATGCCCTTCCACATAACAATGGAAACAAAAGATCAAACTTACACGATGGCTTTATCTTTGAATGAGAAACTTGTTTCAAACTCCGTGTTTGAGCTTTCGCTCTCTCTCTTTCCCACAAAAAAGGAAGAAGAAGAGAAAAAACTTCTGTTTATAAGTCCAAATCTAAATGGGATCTGGAGTAGTCATAAGGGTGATTACATGTCTTAAATTATTTTTTTTAAATGAAATTAAAGGCTGAGTAAAATATACTGACAAAATATGTATTGTGTGGGATTAAGGAAACTGCATTTCCAGTGACCACTATTGTTCGGTTCAATAGCGTACCCCCAAATGCATTGTCCTTAATCTCCCACGCTGTGCCACTTTGGCTACCCTGGTACTCCTTGGCCCATTTTTAGACTTAAAGATTTATTTTATTTTCAAGTGCAATGAACCATGCAAACTTTTATCATGCTTTTTAAAAATTTTCGATGCAGTATGACTGTGAATTGCCAGTTTATTGAATTAGCAAGAACATTTTTTGTACATTTTTGCAACTTTTACTTTGGCACCTTGGAAAAGTTAAATGAATTGTGTTCACTCATGCGTACAGTTTCACTTTGTGTCCCCTACCAGGTAAAAAGACAATTAAATTTACTTTAGTTTGATATATAATTTATAGAATTTTATTAAAGTCTTCTATGAAAAAGGTAAACTTGAAAAAGTGTTCAATTCTTTTTTTTGTGCTGAGTGTAGTTTAAAGGTTGGTCGCAACCGGTCGTCACCCCTTGCAAGTGGTCTGCGATGGATTTCGCAGAAAATACTTGCGTAGTACGCCCCGGTCTGTATGTTTTTTCCAAGCACGCAGGAGCACGCAGGACACGGAAGAAGGCTGTTGGAAATGTCCAAGAAACTATGGTGTGGTTACGTTTTTCGATAAATGCATGTGACACGTGCAGCCATCGTGTTTCTTGCACGGATTTCTTGCGGAGGTCTCACGAAGCCCGTGGCTCCATACGGAGGCGCAACATATTGCACATTAATTTCACTGTACCTGTACGCGGGGCTGTACGTTCGCCTCAAAAGGTTTGCGGGTAAGAGGGGGGAGGGGGGGGGGTTAATGTTTATGAGGAGGGTGCAGGATGCGTAAGAGAAGATCACAGAGAGGTGCACGACCGGTTGTGACCATGACAAGCATGACAAGCGAGGGAAGTTCGAATCGCAGGAGTTGGCCCACAGCCGATCACAGCTGCGGACAGGCACGTGCCAAAAAGCGCACGATAAGTTGTGACCATATCATTAGCCATTTATAGCCTTTCCAGTTATCGCAGGGGGGGGGGGGGGGTGGTCGGCAGAGTATGGCGCCAAAGAAAGCATGTGTATAGAGCCTTGATTTTGTTTTGTTGACCCCGCCCTGTGATTCCCATCATATTTTCCTTACACACTGCTTACAACCCACCCTCTCCTGTTTTACAACGAAGATGCCACCAATGAGTAATCACAAAACTTGATATGATCATGATAAATGGGTCTTATCTAAACCATTCCTGTGGTGACAATATACTGTAAACTTTCCACACTGATCAGTTGTAGTTAAACAGCGCTGTATAAAATGTTTATTATTGTTCATTTTTCTTATTACATGTCATGTAACAGTTTTCTATAACCTCGCGCGGTGACAATTCTTTAGGTCTGCATAGGTAACGGCTATAATGCTTGATAAACTTTTTTTTTCTTTTAAATACATTAAAATTACAATTGCTTTATTTCAAAAGGTTTACCAACTGGCTTCGTCCACCTACATCTGTAGGAAACTGTGTTCTTATGAGATCTACACACAGTGCTGTAGACCAAGGTAAATGGCTAGCGAGTGACTGTTCCATTAATCGGGTTCACATTTGCCAACGTCCGAAAGGTAGGTCAAGTATATACAACCGGTTTCAACTTATATTTAAATGATATTGAACCCTAACTATTAAAAAGAAACTGTTTTACAATAATATGATAATACACTAGAAATAATTTAAGATAATGTTTGATTTAATGAAAACATTATCCCGCAATTCACTCTCGTACATTGGAAATTATAACTTGTGTTTAATGCGGTGTCATGAAAACACATCTCTTGTTCGTCAATGTGGTTTTCATACGTGGTTTCTGAAAGAAATATCCTACTTAATATGGTTATACAAACGAATTGGGATGCATGTTGGAAAGCTCGTAATGTTGGAGTATGTTGTGATACCTCCTACAAAGCACTGAGCAATGACGAATGGCCATTTTATGATATTGGACTTTTGTAATATAAGATATTGATGTAAATTTCCTTTTTGAGATCCCCGTTGTCTATGGCACCTATTTGAGCAATCTCACTTTCGCATCTATGGAGAAGGGAAAAACTTTGACACTGCAAGAACAGATTGTCAGAACGACGGTGGGGATCTGGCTGTCATCAGATCGAAAGAACTGAACGTAAGAGTGTACATCTTGCGAAGGTTCATAATTGCGAAGGTTCATAATTCTGAAACACAAATTTCACATAGCAGGGGGTTCATAATTCCGAAAATGAAATAGGGTTCATAATTCTGAACATTCGATGCATTACTCCAAAGGTTCGTTATTCCGATGGTTCGTAATTCCTAAACGAAATAGGGTTCGTAATTCGAAAATACGAACCGTCGGAATTATGAAGTTTCGGAAAACGACATGTAACCATGTGTAGTTGGGATTTTACAGATAACGTTTGGCGAACGTATATATCCATTGCGAATACGCAACTCAGGATGTAACCCGAGTCGTAGACAGGGAAGTTGACCACTAAAGAATCTTACATCTCAGAATGAATAGTCTAAAGTGATACTAACAGGGCCTACACAGATATATATGTGTGTGTGTATGTGGGCGTGTTTAGCCGTATGTCCGAGGACATTTTCGGACAGAGAACAAAAAAAAAAATCTTGAGAACAATGGTCCTCGGAAGCCGGACAATAGTCCTCGAACGTCGAACAATGAATTTCTGCCTTATTCCGTCGACTGTCCGAGGACGGAGGAACAATAGAGGAACAATACTTGTCCTCGGAAATAGAGCAATACAAGACTGTGTGTGTGTGAGTGTGTGTGGGTGTGGGTGTGTGTGTCTGTGTCTGTGTGCTCTTACATGCAGTGGTGGGGTACAAAATACAATAGGAGAAAACAATACAGTTCCCCACAATCAATGTGTGTGAGAGTGTGTGTACCTATATGAGAAACGAAATGAACGCTTTTGACATTACAAAAACATGAAATCAGTTCCACGAAATATATTTCTCTCTGAATTTATAGTCTTTCTTGACAGCGATGGTAATCACCAGCGTTTCACCGATCCAGTGTTACTTGTTTGGCCTTAAAGACGTGGGGAGAAATGACACATTCATATGGGTTGACGGTACCAGGCTAAGGTAAACATATGGCAGTACTGCAATTTCATATAATGAAACAAAAATCGCTCAGTTAACATGATTGATCCAACACATTGACAAAATCCGAGTTAAAGTGTAATTTTCTTATCTAGGGAAAGATGACTAATATTTTCATTCACCAGAGACCAGGATATTTTTAGGTCATTATCATTATATAGCAAATCTATCTATATTTAAGAGACAACTACAGACCTACCTCTTTCCACAGTTCCACAACTACTTTTTTGTTCTATTTTCATGTATTACATATTTGTAAGCGCTATGGTACATATTGTGTATAGCGCAGTATAAATGACCATTATTATTATCATTTTGATATAAACTTTTGCAGAATATGCTACAGATATATGATTTGGACTCTCATGTACAAAAAAAAATCTCAAAATTTTATTTGAAATGATATTTGGAATTTAATGATGTATTTTGAAAAATACCATTATCATACTACAATTAAATAAAAAGGAAGGTTTCATCTTTTGTGTGAAAGGCAGGTGCCAATGTATTATTTATCCTGTATGACACCTGATGAAAGAAAGAAATAATGGATTGTCTTCATTTTGTATAACTGTCTGTGCCATGGTACAGAGTATGGTCTTGTCATTAAGGTGCTGCCAGGAAAGCAATAGCCTTTCATTAAGGCGGCATGCAATGTCTTTTATTTGCTGTTGTACTCTTAGCTCTGTCGATCCTCGAAAAAACGGAAGTCCTCTGATTTCGAGAAGTCGACACACGCGAGCAGCTTGCTGCACGCCGCCTTTTCGCACCCGTCAACGTAATCAATATTCATATATTCAAGACGACCAAGAGGTAATGAATCGGTCAACAAAATTACCAAACGCGGCAGTAGAACTCGTTTCGTATAAACCACACTAAACTTTACGGTTCCGTGCGTTTAACCAATCGAATGAAAGGAACCGTAACTGAGGATCGACAGAGGTAGTATAGTCAAGGAGTTCTGTGATCACTCCTTGGTATAGTAGTGCAGCAAAGAAAAGACCTAGCATGCCGCCTAGGAAAGCAGCAGTAGCAGTGTGGGAGACAGCCGTTATTGGACGACAACGGATGCTCTATATGTTTAAAGGGATACTCAACCGCAGATTGTTTGGACGTTTTATGCCGCGAGAGGGCATCGTGATCGTTACGTGATCATGCCGTTGCCCCGTCGTGCGAGATTCGGTCGGCTTCGTGCAGTTCGAGATGTAATCCCAGTAATCCAACGGACGCGTTCGACGCACAAACTTTGTGTACGAGTGAATGGGGCTTACGCAATCCTGGCGTATCTCTTTAAGACACGCGTGATCTCTCATCTACACTGACTGATTTGCTGCTGCACAGAACTATAAACAGAAACGATTTGAGTTAAAAATCTATAAGAAATCATATGTAGAATACCTAGGATATATTTAACCCGGGCAATGTGTGACTGTAATCTGAGATATCTGTAGTACTCGTAGACAAATATTAAGTCATATAGTTCATATGCCTTTGGAATCAAAAGAAGTCAAATCGGACAGGTCACGGTAACTGTTCCCCCAACTAGCATCGTGCTTCAAAATTCACGCTTGTTCATGGAACTTGTTTCGTTTATACCAGACGACATCAAACGTTCTTCAATGTCAACTCCAACGTCCTTCAATATCGTCTGTCTCCATGAATGAGGATGACTGATTAGGGAATGATAATGTAATGTTAAAATGATAGTTTTCCAAAGCGCGCGGGTGTGTGTATTACATAATAATGAAAAATAATGTTACAATGTTTTTTATGTTCAAGTAAAGAGGAGTCCCGGTGGGCTACTGGACAAGCTATCCACCGGAACAATGATTGTGGATGTCTGTCCTCAAACGGAGATGGAACCTGGAATAATTCAAATTGCTCCTCAACACATCCGTATATTTGCGAGAGACCTCGAGGTAAGGAAAGGAATTTTGAATAATTTGAATTAAAAAGCCATTAATCAATTATGCTATGAGTTCGTTAGTTTCTAAGCTATAGTTGATTTCGTTATAACTGACTATTACTTGAAAGTCTTTTTGTTGCCGCTGAAAAACTGGTGGTAGTTGTGAGCCCATTCTTTTTCTGACTTTAAGAAAGATAATGTTTTTTTCTTACGTTTAATAGCAATCAACTCTGAACGAATGACTTGTTCCTTTGGTATTAAAACTGTTTAGAATAAATATATCATTGAAAGTGTAAACGTTTATTCAGTCTTACATAGCAAGTGGACAGAGGTTAATAGTGTCCTGTATTACATGCCGTCGGACTCAGCGAATTATTTCGAAGCGAGAGAATACTGCCAACAACTCGGTGGAATGTTAGCCCAACTGAAGACTGCAGAGATATCTGTGAGTAAAATAGGATACGTACAGTTCTTTCAGAGAACTGTACTGTGGGGAATAATACGGAAAAGTAAAATTTTCACCCTCTCTTAGAAAGCCACGTTTGTATAGCTGATATTGGATGTATTGTGTTTTAGGTTTCTTGGATGAAAGTCTTCAGAAGTGTCCATTCCAAAAGACCTATATTGAATTCTACACATCAGTGGCTCATCCAGCGCAGCTACGGAAGTCACGTGATTGCCACTTACAGCCTTGCGTTTTGCATATAAACGGTGAAAACTATACTGTCTACTGGAAGTAAAGAAAGTGCATGTAATGCATTGGTGAAATATATTCACAAGAATGCCAATAACGATTATTGAACCACTTTTCATTACATAGTCCTATTTTAACTAAGAGCAATTCTAACTTTGATTGGATATACAGGTATCCGTATTGCACAACTTTGGTCATGGTTTCTGGTTCGGACTAGATGATTTGGGTAGTGAAGGCGATTTTCGATGGGCTGATGGAGCGTTGCTCGACGATACAGGGGTGTTGTGGATCAGTGGATAAGTCCCCGGACTGTGAACCACGAGGTCCGGGGTTCGAATCCCACCGCAGCACTAGCGTCCTTTGGCAAGACGTTAATCTACATTTGCCACTCTCCACCCAGGTGTTAAATGGGTATCCGGTAGGATGGCGAAAGGTAATGTCCTTTGCTTAGCATGTGTGCGCTTACAGGCGACTGGCTGGAATGCTCCCCAGGGAGTGGAGAATGTGCATACACTGTGTGCGGGCGTGCCAGAATCCAATGACCGGGGGTAATAATTTGCGCCTTGAGCATCTAATCAGGATGGAAAAGTGCGCTATACAAGTCACATGTATTATTATTATTATTACAGGGTAATGTAATGGCTCCTTCATTAAAATTCATTGAATGATTCCACCTTTTAGTCCATCGTCTTATAATGCATGATTGTTTAGAAATACAGTGTAAAAATGCAGAAATAACAAGTATAAATCGGGAACTACTGAAAGCATCTTTCGATTATGATAGTGACCAAATCACAAATGCATATAAAAGATATAAAACATTTATCAAGATTTAGCGACTGGGATACGAATGAGCCTGACAATGTGCAGGGATACGAACATTGCGTTGCAGAGACAACTGAAGGCTGGAGAGACCGCTTCTGCAGTGAAAACTTCAGATTTGTTTGCAAAGTATCAAAAGGTATGCTTTTTACTTTTTGTGAACACAAGTTATCATGATCAATTTAATAAGGTCATGATAGCGATAAGTTTTCATTTTATTGCGTAAGAGATGAGGCAAATATTTAAATCCAATTGATATTTAGTCAGGAAGAACGTGCATTTGCCAAACTTGTATCAAATGGTCAACTATGTCAATAATTATTAACATAGCGGTCAGACACTTTTCCACATTAAAATATTGTTTATTGCCATAGGAACCCTTATGAAGTAGCATTTTCTGTTCTATTGTCCCTCATGTTTTGTTATATCAGCGCCCCCGCTCCGTGTGCAAGCTGTGACATCTACACCGTTTGGTAGCGTGGGGACCTCACTAAGTTACTCGTGCATACTCAGCCCTCCAGACAACACACAAGAGATTCTGACTACTACGAAAAGACTGGTGGAACAAAGCTGGACTGAACAAGGATACACCCTAGATGTTTCAGGCGTAACTAGCGTTACATCTGGATTGATCACCCAGTCCCTACCCGCCACTGACCAGTCTGTCGGTGTATATAAATGTCTTAGTACATCATCATCGAGTGGCACCTCTACATCAGTTGCAGTGACAATGCTCTCCAGCAACAGTACGAGTGTATTATATCTTATTTTGAATATGACTTTTCTAGAAGAATAGATGAGGGAAATCCCTCAAGAAATTAAAGATTGTCATTATTATAACGAATAGAAAACATGGGTCTGTACATGCTCCCATCGTAATTGGCTTTGAGCTGCAAAACATGAATTCAAATTGAAATTGAATTTTACTGCCTGAAAAGGAAAAACAATATATCTTTCCAATGATTTCAGTATGTGAGTGCAATATAAGAATCAGCATATGAAAAAGTTATTATAAACTGGGGGTATTCAATTATGACTACTCACTCACCATTAAAATTTACAAAATTGGAATCGGGGTACACGTATATTGTTAGTATAAGAGTACCCATTAATAACAAACATAAAAATTATTCCAAACAGCATTCATCCACGTATGCGGATGAAAATTCACCATGTGTGGACTTTCGCGCATCACCGCATCAACATCATTCAAAATCAGTCCATTCTCAAAGCAAACGGGAATTCAGTAAATAAACAACGAATTTTGCAACATTTCATTTTTTACCATGCTGCAAAACAAAATGCTGTATAGTTGTGTAAGCAAGGTCACTACTTACAGCATACTATGCTGCATTTCATTCATTTACCTCTACAATTTAAGATTTTAATCTCTTTTAAGAAATGTTAATACTTTTGCAAGGTTATAAAATTGTTTAAGATAGTTTTGCATAATAGTTTAGTTTTACTTTTGTTTCCTTTTATGATAATCATATCAGCCTGATGATAAGACTCCTTCCTTAACTTGTTACGATCCATCTTTCTTCGGCTTTGGTTGTTTATGGTATCTATTCATTTATTTATTATTAGTATTATTTGTATTATTATTGTTATTATTATAATTATCGTTATTATCATTATTATTAGTAGTAGTATTATGTGTATTATCATTTTTATTATTATTATTACTAATATTATCAGTATTATAATTTTTATTAGTGATAATATCATTGTTGTTATTATTGTTATTATTATTATTACAATTGTTATTATGAAGTGGACTACCCAGAATTACGATGACGATGTCATTTTGGATGGAGTTATGCGACCAGACTTAGATATTGCACCGGTTACTCTACTATTGCTTCTTTTATTTCCCTTGTCATGATCGTATAATTGGCCTATAGCCTATACGTATCAATAATATGCTTGTTATAATATGTTGTGCTACTTGCCAGGCTATTTATTAAACATAGCAGTGACTCCTTTATGAACTCTCTGTAATATTATGTTTTTTGTTTTTATTGCTGTTATTGCGGCGGGGAGGGCTTGTAGAGTCATCTACAGAGCCATATTACAGACTTCTGCCAACTCGGTTTATTTGGGCACAACATGGCGTATATTCCTTTGTTTAGTGCTTACCTAACAAAGCAACAAGCGCCATATTGCTACCTACATGGAGCCGAGTTGGCCAAACTCTGTAATAGATGGCTCTGAGGGCTAAGGATGCAGGACGCCCCCACCTTATTTTTAGTATACACTTTTCATAGTATACTTTTTTAATCACAATTTATGTTGAATGTTGACGAAGTAATTAAATCTTAGAGATAATAAAGTGTCAATGTTTGGCTCGCTGGAATCCAGCAGCGTGGTGCCCGAACATCCTTTTATTTTGGGAAGCGAGATGGTCGGCTATCCTTATCTGTGGGCGGGAAGGTATGCAAAATGTTATAATTGTGTGGATTATCTGGTAACAAAATCATTATTCTATAGACAATATCTCCTTTTTTTACTTGCTCACTAGCGCATAAGATTTAGAAACGGAATAGTTTGGGACAGGGAACGCCCTTCATTAGGGCGAGTGAAGTGCCCAAATATTCCATATTCGGCAGTAGGGTTAAGTAATATTATTCGTGGCTCATTATTACATGTTCTATATTTGTCTTTTGATGGCGAAATTGCATTTCCATTACAATTTTAAAAAATGGTTTTATTTTTTTCTAACTCGCTTCGCTCGCTTGCAAATTGTAGAAACGGGGAGTATGATATTCTGCCAAGAGGCATCAGCTCCCCCTTTCAAAAACATTACGTGGCCATGTTCTGCTTGTAAAGATCTATTGGAACTTTGGTGCGTCTCATTTTCCAAAGCGGTATATACATTATATAAATAACTTCAAGCCAATTTCGTTGTAGCAAATTTAATCCGGAATCCGATCATTCACTTTCTTCAATACATCAGTATGTATTTGTAATCACCGAAGCAATATCATTTTATGAGAAATGAAACATGTATTCCTGAGGCGCTCGCTCTCTACGCTCGCTCACAAATATTGGTTATTATAATAGGAACAATGATAATAATGATAATAATATTAATAATAATAACAATAATGATGATAATAATAATTATTATTATAATAATAATAATCATAATAATAATAATGATAATATTGGAATTACGATAATAATGGCTACTTCTCTGGATTTTATTATAATTGTTATCATCATTGTTATGATTATTGAGTACGAAATTAATATCTTTACACTTGGCCGTCTTTCCCCTCCTCCCTATCCGAAAAACGGATTGACGCCGTATTCTCTGAATTTACAACCCTTTTTCATTTTCGGAAATACGAACCCTTTTTCATTTTCGGAAATACGAACCCTTTTTCATTTTCGGAAATACGAACCCTATTTCATTTTCCGAAATACGAACCTTCGGAATTATGAACCCTTTTTCATTTTCGGAAATACGAACCTTATTTCATTTTCGGAATTATGAACCTCATTTCATTTTCGGAAATGTTTCCACTATTAGCATCTGTATCTATTTTGATTCATTTTCTTTTCACTTTTAATATTTTAATTTAATGATGATTGAAGTTTGTGGATTAGACAAATTGATTTCACTCATTTTTGATGGAAAAATATTTCGGATTTTCTTTAATTTTTTCCTGCCCCGGCGTTTCCCCCAATTTAACATGCTCAGTAAACGAGTCTGGGAGAGCTAGCATGATTCCAAAAATCATATTACGGAGAAAATAATCATTTCGGGATAATCGACGTTCGTTGTTTCAGCCCCCTCCCTTTATGAAAATCCCGGACTCGCACCAGGATAAAGAACTCATGGCCGAAAGCGAGATAGATAACAAGCTGTCATTATTTGAAAGAATGATTGCTACAAGATTTTAGTGGTTAAATTTACCTAATCTCATGTTATGTATAAAGAGAAGTAATGATATGTATGTTGATATAATATAGGGGAAAATAAGGATAGTGGTGCAAATGATTTGTTTTATATACTTTTTGTTAATATCTATACATAAAACTGACACATTTTTGTCCTTCCTTTCCCTCCCTCATCTCTTTCTGATTTCTTTCTTACGCTTTAAAGCTCCCACCCAGTTTTATGGAAATAGAAAAGAAAAATGAAGAAGAGAACTGTACAGTTTTGTTATTTCAATCTGTATTTTGAATAAGAAACAGTTCTGGAACCTTAGTGTTACTCTGATTGGTTGTAGGTATTACATGATATCATAACGAAAATTATAAGAAAATAAATCAAGGGCTCTCTCTTTCCAATATCCAATATAAAGCATATTATTTCATTTATTTATTTTTTTCGGGGGGGGGGGGGGGAAGGGTGTCGGTAGGGTGCTTTATACGAAGTAACCTATGCGTCACCAAAGAGGCCCTCTTCATTACATCACGTAGGGTTTGAAAGTGAGTCTGTGTGATGTAATGAGCTCCGATAAAAAGTTACTTCTAGTCTTATTTTGGCATGGTTTTTTGGCATGGCAAGGAGAGAGAGAGAGAGAGAAAGAAAGAGTGGGGGAAGGGGAGCGTAGGGAGGAGGAATGTCCGAAAATAATTTAAAAGTAATTATAAAAAAAAATTACAGTGAAAGATATACGAAAATAAGTGAACATAAGTGAATGAGTATGTGTGTGTGTGTGTGTGAGAGAGAGATAGAGAGAGGGAAAGTTTGAGTAGGTGTATTACACTGTATGTGTGTTTTGTCTGTGGTATGTTTCACCATGCAATATATTACTGGATATATTCAAAGGAAATAATGAAGTTGAGTGCATAACTCGTAATTTGTGATGGTATTTTGAAATTGATGACTAAAACCGTAACCTTTGTATTCTTATAAATGAATGAAACGATTACTCCAGCATTTATATGACAATGTCTCTCCCAAATACTTTATTTCATTTTCAATACATATGATGGTTTTATTTTCTATGCGGCCTATTAATAGGCATATCACTGTGCATGCTTCCTACGCCTGCCGCAGAGTGCAGCACACGCAACGTAAACACTGATTTTGACACTTGGTTGAGCTGCATCACTTTGAAAAAACCCCTTGTAGAAAATGGAATAGCCTCAAGTGTTTCATTCATCACAATAGACTGATATTACCATAATAAGGTAGCTAAAATGACCCCTGACCTGTTGGCAGTTCAGAAATTTCAATAGCTTCCTTAAAAGAAGAGTTATGATAGCTAGAATGGATTTCAAGAAACTGTGCTTGGCTCCGCTAAAAATCGGTAATTTTTAATTTTGATCATATGCTCTTGTAGCTGAAAGTCTGTAGCTTCTTGTTATCTAATTCATTTTTTATACAATGAGTGAAACACTTGATGAAACTCGCTCAAACATTTGAACAGCAACACCTACTTGACTGAATTTGTGTCCCTTCAATGAGAAGATGGCTCACCACACGTCAAGACTACACGATCTGTGTGGATGAACGGCACAAGAAATCGACCTCCTTATCAGATTTACAGATTAGCTGGTATCATATGAATTTGGAATCAAAACTGACAATTTAAAAGAACATTTTTGTCAAAGAAAACACAACACTGCTTGTCAAAGTTTACGCATATTTAATGAGACCATCTAATATCACCACATTTTTAAATCAAATATATATGTTCTCGTGCTTTTAACCTGTTGTATGGATATAAGATGTAGTTTGAATTACTTTAATGTTTAATACTTGAATTCAGCATGTATTTAAGGAATTTGTGCGTGCCGAAAAATATCGTCAACATCCACCTAATTTGCATATTTGGAATTTGCATATTTGATGAGCTAATCACATTAATCACATTGTACAAATCTGAGATCAGTTACATACAGTTAACAACAAAATTATTCATACCCCTTGGAAAATTCTAGTTTTTTGCATTTTTCCTAAAAATGAATGGTTAACTGAATTTAATTGCACATCACTTGAATACATTTAGTTATCATCTGCAAATGAATGCCGTTTCTGGTTTCACCTCATTTGCATAACAATAGAAAAGGTGAATTATCCAAACTGGGTGATGTTCAAAATTATTCATACCCTTTGTGATCTATTGACTTTGTCAATCAGTATGAATCCAGTCCTTGTGATTAATGCTCGTAACACTTTCTTCACACTGTCACAATGCTTCTGGAGATCTCTACTGAGATATCAGGCCAATACCTGGTCTCCAATGGCCCAATCTCCTTGAGGATGTTGTCCACACATGCCATCACCTGGTCTTCAGGGGATTCGATGGATTTAAAGCAGATTTTGTGTTTGCAGGTGGTGTAGTTTTAGACGTCATGAGGATAGGACTATGATATTGATATTTTCGTTAATATTCATTACATTTTAATGACAATTCTGTATCTAAGTTGAAACAAAGCACTCTTCCTGGAGAGACTTCCCTAGAGGCCTTCACTGTTGCACTGTCAAGGGAAGGTATTTCCTGATACTTTTGTTCCATTATTATTAAGAATGTTTAGGGAGGCCATGGTAGTTGTCTAAAGGTTGTTCAGTTTACACTGATTGACACATGGACACCTGCAAGTGGGTACTCTAGTGAAGCTTAAAATACTGATCTTTATGTTCCAGTGCACTGTCAAAGTGGTAGCATTTTGTGCACTGCAGCTGGTAACATGGAGGGCATATGGTATAAATTTGGTTTACATTCATTTTGATATCAAGGATTGTAGCTTTCATACCAAAGATACAAAGAATATACCATATGAAGATTGATATACAGTAACAGTCAATGTGGGATGTGTATGGTACTCAAAGGTTACATACTGTTATTCATGGTGACCTGACGTTAGAGTCATGCAATGACTTTAATATCACCAACGTGGCCTTCCTGAGCACTCTGATTAAGAATGGGGCCAATGAATAAAGGTGAACCCTCCCACAGGCAGTGCAAAAGGGAAGGGCTTTTCAGGAATGGTGCTTTGCTTCATAAGTAGATACAGAATTTTCATTAAAATGCATGGAATAAATGACCGAAAATGTCAATATCATAGTCCTGTCATCATGAAGTCGATAACTGCATCACCTGTAGGACACAAAATCTAATGAACTCCCTGAAGGTCAGGTGAAGGCATGTGTGGACACATCCTCAAGGAGATTGAGCCATTGGAGAACAGGTACTGGCCTGATATCCCAGCAGAGACCCCTCCGGAAGCCTTGTGACGGTGTATTAAAATAAAGTGAATTACAAGCATTAATCACAAGGATCGGATTCATACTGATTGACAAAGTCAATAAATCACCAAGGGTATGAATAATTTTGAACATCGCCCAGTTTGGATAACTCACCTTTTCTATTGTTATGCAAATGAGGTGAAACCGGAAACGGCATTCATTTGCAGATGATAACTAAATGTATTCAAGTGATGTGCAAGTAACTTCATTTAACCATTCATTTTTAGGAAAAATGCAAAAAACTATAATTTTCCAAGGGGTATGAATAATTTTGTTGTTAACTGTACCTACCAAAAAAGCTTGTCATAGGCGCCAAACTTTGTCAGAAGGAAGGTGTATTACTTTACATTACACGAACACAAAAGCTGACACAATTTTCGGTCGGGATGGGTTGGGGCAAATTTTTACCCTTAAGGCCCATGGACCAAATTTTGTCAGAAGGAAGAGGTATGGGTGTACATTACCAAAATATAAAAACTGGCAAGGGGATGTAACAAGCCCCTGAAAAAAGACCAAAATGCCCCTAAACCTAGCTTTGCTGCCCAAAATGCTCTGGGTGTAGAGAAAAACCATTTTGGCATAACAACCTTAATAACTCCAAAGTGTCTCATTCAAATCAGGTCAAATGCACATAGTACAATCTTGAGTATTGAGTTTTGTAACTTTCTTGGGGTGCAATTTGGTGACAAATGACTATTTCAATAATTTATTAAATTGTGAAAATTGTATTGCTTTCTCAAACGTAATAATGTAATATATAGTCATACACCTACCTTCTGACAAAGTATGGCGCATAATTATGTTAGATAGCTTGAAATCAACTCGACTTGGGAGCCTGGGGGGGGGGGGGGCTCTGGGGGCCAAACCCGGTGGCTTCGTTCGGGCTGACACACTTTTGAGAATGTCATTGATGGTCATAGTAATTTTAAGGGGTCAAATCTCATATGTAAAATGGGGTGACTATTTCGGGACAGGCTCCCAGACTATTGGCACTTTGGTCTGGATTTGAAAATGGATCTAATCATTTTTTTTTCTTTATTATGACACCAATCTTCAAGTTTCATATGCTTCCGCACTTATTTCAAACATGTGAACCAACAGAATTTCGTTGTCCTCGGCTATGATATCTCACGATCATTGTCTGTGATATTATATTGTTCTTCTAGAGATAGGGAAATGAACATCATACACCTGACTAACACAAGTTAGTTAGCAAAATACTCCCAACAAGCATTAAGGATTTCGTCATGAAATAAGAAATTAAATGTGGTTGTCATAAAAGAATAATTCGTGTTTACTAATTGTTCTCTTTTAATCTTGTCAACTGGATGTATATCATTTGTGTGTTTGTGTGTGTTTGAGAAAGACAGTGTGTGTTATTTTCACACTAAAATGGGAGACGAAACTAAATGAAAAGGTGACGATACTGATTGCAAAAAGACGAAATTATTTTTGCGCTTAAGTGCTCAGTGACTGTGACCGACGAAGTGGAACTGTAATTGACGATACTATGGGAAAATAGTGTTAAACAGATCGGAAATGTTGTTAAACTGCATGACAAAAGACGAAGTTGAAATTAGCATTCGCATCGCCCTGGCATCACGAGACGAATCTGAATTGACAATCTCTATTGTTGGATGAAAACAGTTTGAAAATGGACGGGAAAACCTATACTAGGCTTTATAAAGCAGTAGATCAACTTAATTTGCAAAGACGGACTTTAAACCGGGATTCAAATTAGCGCGCTTGCCTTTACGCTGGGTATACATATTGATGAAAAAATGGAATGAAAATATAGATTAAAAAATCCGATTCTACAAATTTCATTTCCACACCTTGAAAAAAGTCTTTCATGCTATAGCAAATCTCCAACTGCTTAAAAAGTGAATTAGACCGCAGAGATAGAACAAGATCTTTTGTGCAATGTAAAACTAGCAAGGCTTGTCTTTTCTAGTTATAGTCTGGGAGCCTCAAAATTATGTTATGAAATTTTAAAGTGAATTAAATAAAATGCTTTTGAATTATCATAGTCGGAAGGTAATATGGTTTTTCTTTACATACAGAGCATGGGGGGGGGGGGGAGCGTTGTCAGAGGGCACTTTGGGATTTTCAATTCAGGTGGTCTTACACCCCCTTCCTGATGGACAATTTTGTCAGTTTTTATATTTTTGGAATGTACATCCATAACTCTTCATTCTGGCAATATTTGGTCCCTTAGCTTCAAGGGGAAAAATTTACCCCAACTTTTAGGGGCCGTCTGACACCCCATCCCGACGGAAATTTTTGTCAGTATTTTGTGTTTTGTAGTGTCCAGACATACTACTTCCTACTGACAAAGTTTGGTGCATGGGAGATATTGGGTGAAATCGACCCGACTTTGGGGTCTCTATTGGGGGCTCTGGGGGCTAAACCCGGCGGCTATACGGTCAGGCTGACAACCTTAATGTCAGTGATTATATGGTCTAGGTAACTTTACGGGGACAAATCTTATGGGTAAAATGGGGTGACTATTTCGGGACAGGATCCTAGCCTATTATAGAGAACGCTCTTCCTTGATTTCTTGTAAGGTTTATGGCATGCTGCTCTTTAGGATATCAGTAATAATATGAGAGAATTCATTACAGCAAAACATCAACAGTTCTTGGTCAATTTCAAGTGAAATCAATACAGTCATCGACTTGGCTCCCCTTCACAATAAAGAAAATAATCCTCCCCCATAATTTATGAACATGATTGAATTTTAGAATTGAGCCTAAATTGAGGGTTAAAAGTAGACCCCTGAATTTCAACGACAGCTTAAAGAAAATATCATAATACAAAGATATACATCCCAATGATATTGCATGTAGTCGGGCCCTCTATCAGAATCATGATTATTGCAGACACATCATGCTTTGATGATTCTTTACATTCGTCATGAAAGAGTTTCCGATATGAAATTTTTCATTTACAATATGCGTATTGTATGTATCGACACGCTCCATGATCCCACTCCTTCGGAATAGCATCATGTACATTGTAAATAATATTATACACTGCACTTCTTAAACATGTTTGAGGGCAAGCGCTTGTTCAAGTACAGTCTGGGGTAGTGCGGTTTGCAGGGTCATTTATGGAGGCTTTTTATATTCCTTTGTTGGAAGCGCTGCTCGTCTGAACAAAACACTACTGTATCAATCGGTATGACGCTTACGATAGATGTTCTAAAGCAAACGTTCAGAAGTATACAGAGATAAATACAGCAACAAGAACAGACACACCTCCGTAAACTTGAGAACTTAAGGCTTCGCAGGGGTGGCTGGATTTTTCCTTAGATTTAGGAGATCTTTGAAGTTATGACAGGTTTCACGAAGATGTCTTCACTGAAAGGATTCTTAGTGATCGTTTTGTCATGTTTACAAGGTATGTAGAACTTAGCAATGATGATGAATTTTCAAAGATATCTGTCACATTGTTCATGGTATTATATCCTCTATCCTACCTTTCTTTCTCTCCCATTCCCTCTAACTTTCTATCCTCCAAATATATACTGCATATAATATCTACTTGACTCGCTTAATATTTTGTCAGTTTTGGTAAACAGGCATCCCCAATCACAATCATTGTTCCGCTTTGAGGGACCGTGCCTCCTTCAATTGTACTAGAATATTATTTTCTTTTGTTTGTAATCTCATGTACGTAGCAAGTTAGAAGGAAATAAATGTTGTTTTGAATTGAATTGATAATTGCCTATTTTGTGTATATATGATGATGATGATGATGCTGATGATGGTTGATGGTATTCATTCTGGTTATGATGATCGTATTAGGTATAAGAACTATGGAAATACCCTCACAACTTCAATTCGACGTTTAAAAAAAGAGTTTTATTGTTCCATTAATTATTGACATTCAGACGTAAAAGGAACATGTGAAGTTATAAAGAATGAACCTATTTACCTCTTTTTAAAAGCAAAGCGTCGTGGGACCACTGTAAAAGATAAACAATGCATTGCTGAAACATAGTCAAATGTATTTTTTTCTCACCACAACTCGCAAACCTGGAGATTATTAATTCTGATTTGCATTGTATTTCAAAACAGGCTTTCACTGTACGTAGACAAAACTAATTTTAATGCTATTCATTAAATCTATTTCAAGTCCATCTGGCAATATTTCATTGAATAATGTTCAAATAAGTAGCGTGCAATCAACTAAAATCCTAGGCCTTTTCATTGACGAAAAATGACTCTGAAAATGAACACAAATTTCTTGATATTATCTAGAATTACTCATATAAAATAATTTAAATCTACCTTTCCATCCCAAATTAGCCATGCGTTATATTCCACATTATTACTACCGTATCTAAAATATATTATTTAACATAAAGAAGCTCTATCCACTAGATCGAAAGCTTTCTTATAATCAACAAAAGCACAAAACAATCTCTACTTTTGTGACAGGTACAAATCACGAAAACCAGCCTGTTTGTCCCCTAAAATTCCTTTGGATAAGCGATCAGGCAAATGCCACAAAGATCTGTTGAGAGCCAGATGAAATGGTATATGTCATATAGCCTATACCTCTCGCCAGACGTCGTGTGAATAATTCTGAATAGAAGAGGGTTCAATATTATTTAAGGAAGGGTACAAAACAAGTCAGTGCTGTAATGGGGGGGGGGGGGGGGGAATGAAAGAACAGAATGACAAAATAATAGGTGGTGCCAATTGATGTAGGAGGTGGCAATTCAAATTTAGGAAAGCAAAAATTCAATAGGGGACGGCTTGAGGGAGAAAATTTAGTTTGCCTAAAGGAGAACAACGTTCTGCCCTTGGTCATGGAAACACTGCTAATATGCGTCGTACCCCCCTCCCGCCCATAACATTTTTTTATTATATTTTTTTTAGCAGGTCCTTCCTCTCCCACTGTGATGACGGCATAGTCTAGTGTCTTTTACTATCATTAAAAAAACCTATCATTATTCGTAGGACAAAGTCTCATTTAGTTGATCCTCTTAAAAAAAATATCGGCTTAATAGTACATGAAGATTTGGAGTAGTGTGCAGTTTTGTCCCGCCAGAAAATTGTACCAGAGAAAGTGGGACGCAGAAGCGGAGTTGAGCCTCCCGTACCCCCTTGTTTTGTCTGATTTGCACTATGGATTGAGGTTGCGCGTCTTCCCAAAATCTAAAGCCTCTTTTCAACACGACGCGGTGAAAGAGGAGAACGTTAACGCAACCAGGGAATTGGCGCGTCATAGCATTAGCGTCGCAGATCTAAAGCAGCCTATTATCATTTGTGCAGGGAGATTTGTCGAGAGAGAGATCACAGATAGCCTCTAAAGTCAATGGGATATTGCGTGTTAAATAACGGGCAATATATTATATTTTCGAGTTCGCTCTAGATGCCTGATTCCGTTAATAATAATGATATGGACCGGCTACTTGCGGGGGATACATTAATTGTCCTCAATAGAATTCTAGTTCTATCCTCCTCAAGCCCAGTCCATATTTTATTCTTCTTGCCTGGAGTAATTCGTCGAAACTCTAACTGGAAAAGAAAATGGTAATACAGAAAGGAGCAATTCGTATCATTTTAACGCGCATATGCTGGAACTCTGGAACTCCCGAAATAAGAAGATATTTCGTTCATGATGTTAGTGTCTTTTTTTTTAATGAGGCTAAATATGTTTTTGAGAGCATAATAAAGAGTTTTCGGATGTGTCAACTTAGAACGCCGTCCTAGATGCTCCCAGCGACAATGGACCGCTTTGTGTTGACTGCATACAAAGTAGGTGAAGCATGAAGCTAACAATGGGTGAAGCGAGGTTCACGTTTTAGAGAAGACGGCAAAACCATGTTTGACGCGTTCTCAATATGACTAGTGGACGAGGGAGAAGCCAGTGGACGGGTGAGCTGTTCTTGCACAAAGCGCGATATGCAGCTAACATAAAGCAGTCCATTGTAGCTGGGAAAATCTAGGACGGCATTCTAGTCCACACATTCGAAAGCTCACTATTAGGGACTTTTAGAATTGCACGTCCACTTAGTCGACTGGTACGCAAGGACATCATTCTACGCCACTGCGCATGCGCCACTCGCCCTCTCCCTGTCCTCCTCCCTGACTTGCAAAATCGAGAACGTGTTCACTTCGTTTTCGCGGTGCTCCGAAATCTTCGACGAGGTTCACGTATATGACGTCATCAGAACAGCTCAACTATCACCAAGAACATGACGAACAAAGAAGCGGACAATTTATGCAGCTCCTCGTTGTACCCTTCACAATTGCACTGGTTAACAAAAGAACATCCATTCATTGCTATCCTGTAAAATACAAGTGTCCCATAATAGCAGTGAAGGGATGTCCTTTTGTCTACTAGAGCTATTGTGGAGGGTAGAATGAGGAGCTGAATAAATTGTCTGCTCTCTTTGTCATCGTGTTCATAGTGTATTATGCTCATCCGTTGAGTGTGTACTTCCGGTTGACGTCGACGGTACGTACACGTCGAGTGAAATCTAAAATGATCAGAACTGTAGTCAACATGGGCAGTCGACGACGTTGACATGCGCGAATTAGTCGACTGGGACGAAGTACTAGTCCACTGCTTCTAAAAGTCCCTAATGTAAACTGTAGTACTCGGATAATAGATAGTATGCCATACCCTTGTTATATCCTTTCTTTAATATGCATCTGTACACCCATATTTACGTAATGGTTTATGGAGTATCTTGCTTTTTAGATATTTCCCATTGAAGTACCAGCTGTAGATCCGCTAACATTAATTTGTCTACTCTTTCTTGTCTTGTCAAGTATCTGTGCATCCCCGTTGATGTGACAATCTTTGGTTTGTCTTGTATTGTTATCCATTTAATGTTCCATTCCTCCCTCCATATAGCTCCTTTTTCCCCTTTATTTTCTTCAGTTACTTCTTCCTCCCTTCTACTATTCTTCTGTAATTATTTATTTGCATCACTTCTTAATTGAAACATTTTCCCAGATTGGGTTTCGACCCCGGCATAACCCAATCTGGCATACTTTAAGTAAACACATGCCAAAAATATGCCCTCTGAATTGTGTTCTTGTATTCTATGCACTAATTCAATAAATCTGGGTGCCATATCAGATCCTGACGTTGGCGGCAATCATGTCTTCCTCTCTATTCTTGCAGCGCTTGATGAGACCAAGAGGGGCAATACCAAAGGCTCTCTGCAGCCATCCTAAGTATGTAAGGCGTTGCCGTCCACGCGATCTTCGGACTTCTATCTTTCTTGTAAGGGCTAGGTCCTCAAGCTGCTCTTTTCTCAAAACATGTCCGTGAAAAGAGACCTGTCTTGTACTAATAGACTTCATAAGCTGTCTGCAAGTGCCAGCTCGGCACAATACTTGTTCATTTGTTATTCTAGCTGTCGAAGATATCCTGATCATTCTTCTTAGGATCCACATCTCAGCAGCTTGAAGACGGTCCTGCATGGTCCTGCTGATTGTCCAGCTTTCAGCTGCATAAAGCAGGACTGATATCGCACTTTTAATGCTGCGTGATGCCTAGGACTTTTTCCATTTTCCTGTGAGCTGTTTTTGCCATTCCAATCAATAATATATTTCTATATTTTGTTGAACGATTGTCATACTAATACAATCATGACATGGGTTTTAAATACATAGACTGAGAAACATGATCTTTCAAATAATTCAAACATTGAGAAAGATCAATTTTCGATATATCAGTAGCCTTCATTGGGCTCACCTTAGTTAATTTGATCTTTGAATGAGGTAGTGTTCTGAGCAGCCAGCAAGCAATGACCCTCAGTTTGTGTTAATTCTGGAGGAGTTTCCTACCCACAATGGTGGGTCCTTTGGCCAGGGAGCTGTAGTCACTGCGACAGCACCTCGAATATGGAGCTACTACTAGAGGCTTCAGTAATTTGATTTCCTGAACCATGCATGGCGGTGAAGATTATATCTTCAGAACTTGTATCCTGAGTTTCCATCTTGAGTTTCCAGATGGACTCTGAAACGTCACGCAACTTCGATGACCACGCCTACTCTCCAATGACGGTGGTCATCCAAGATTTCGCCGGCTATTTGGTACACATTCAACCGTTCGAGGACTCGCAATAGCACCACGTCGTCGACAGCTACATGGCCCTGTCGTCAATCCCCATCGACAGAACTTTCAGTGGACTGAATCCATTTAAACAGGGAAGTCCTTTAATTCATGACTTTCTCGGCCAACTTCGTAAGCTTTTCATTCGTTTTGATACATGGGTCATTCAAATTCGCGAAATACCGATGTAGGTTTGAGAATGTCATTCAAAATGGCACTTCGTTCATTTGAATTACTTCTTTGGTCAATGGAATTTGCACTTGTATCATTCAATTTAACAACCGGTTACAAATGCGCAGTTTGCATTCAAATTCGTCAACGCTGGCAAAGCGGACGTCCGGATCATTCAATTTCACACCTGGTCATTCAGCATAACAAAGTTTTCATTCAAATTCGCCTATCATTACAAACATATGGTATATGCACATTTTTCTCATCTAACAAAAGTGAGCTTTATTCTTTATCAATATCCGGTGATGTGTTTAAGAAATAACTCCTTGCATACCACCTAAGGGTCATGGGTATCAACAGGTGGGGGACAGGGGGGACATGCCCCCCCCCACCCCACGATTAGGATGGTGATTGTGATTATGACTGTGGTAGAAAGACTACATATAATGTACACACATATAAATGGCCCAAAAGAGATCATGACTGCCGAATAAATAAAAAAAAATAAAAAATGAACAAATAAACAAACATGAAAATAAAGCGATGTCCCAGCATGTAATGTCCACACCACACACTTTGCTAATTCTACATGTCGGTGATGTGACTAGGTTTAAAAAAATTATATATGATCGTTCAGTTGCTAAATAGTGTTGATTTAGTGGGTATACAACCCTAGTGGGAGCAAGTGAAATGTTTGTTGCTCACTATACCGTATAATTTAAAATGAATATAGCACGGAACGAAGCTAGCGGATTTATATGAAGATTCGGTGAGATTTACACGATTAACGTGTTTATTTTGTCTGCAAAGCGTGTGAAGTTGTATGCAAAGAAATGAATTTGAATTCAAGGAAGGCGTTATTACGTAATCGCGAATGGTCTCGCTTTAATTTGAATGAAAATTCTCCAAAGACGAAACACGTTTTAATTCGAATGCAAACAAAATGTTTTTGAATGACAGTTTTATGAAATCGAATGCTAAAAAACAAATTTGAATGATAAAACACAGCTACGGTGGCAGAATCGGTGAATTTGAATGCACATAAAATGAATTCGTGTGGCCAGCTTACGAATTTGAACGAGAAATCATATATTAACCCATTGCCTACTGAATTCTTTAACTCTCATAGGCTTAATACAGGAGCCTCCCGGTTCCTGTATTCTATGGGTTAACCCGTTGACTACTGAATTCTTTAACTCTCATTGCCCTACAAATTTGGCAAAAATATTTCGTCATTACTGATAGACGTCATTTTGTCTATGATCTGTTGAAGGGAAAGTCCACACGAAAAATAGGTTTTAATATAGAAGCACTGAGAAATAGGAAGAACAGCTAGGTCAGTGAAAGTGTTAACAAATTCCGATAAAAAAATTAGGTTATTTATCCCCAATCCCCCATCCTTCCTTTCACAATGACACATCAGAATATGGGAGTTTTGTTTATATAATTTTATTTAGTTTATTTGATATTATATTCAGTGTCACATAGGCCAACTGATCACCGACAGAGCTTCCCAGCTTGTGTAAATGGCTATGACAAAAATTGCTCCCCATAAGTAGTACATTTCCTGTGTCGGAATACAGGATGCCAAATCTTGTCTTTAAATATGTCGTTTACTTGGTCATAGAAAATGGCTAAAAAATGGACTTTGAAATACGTCATAAAGACGTCGTACTGTCGTTGTTAATTTTGATTTTAAAAATGGCAAAGTATTTTCTTTGAAAGACGTCGTAAAGACGTCATAATTACGTCGTCTTTACTGTAGAAATATGACGTTATAAAGACGTCGTAATGACGTTGCATACACGACGTATGACGAGTTGACCAGTTTAGACCCGTGTACGACGTCTTGAAGACGTCAGTCTGCTATCGGGGTTGGGTATGTGAGGTCGTTTATGTGGTTTATGTGATTCGCTCCCTCGCTGGTCATCCCCCCCCCCCCAATCGTGAACACGGATCGACACCCCTGTCTGCAGTCATCCACTCCTGTTTCTGTGCCATGGACTTTTTGGGTAATACTTCCTCAGCAGCTTCTGATACCACCTGGCTGAACATGCGACATTCTTTCTCTGCATCTCCTATCATAGTCTGTTTCCATAGATGCATACTCTGCAGCCACAGTCTCTTGAAACTGCTCATTTAGTTTTTCCTCTCTAAGTAGAGGGATACTTAACTTGGGAAGTGATTTTCCCCGTTTCACCTTTTTAAGCTTGAAGTGAAATGATGCTACGAGTAGAACATAAACACTATTACAATCTGCACCTGGATAACCTTTTACTTGAGTGGCAGCGTTCCTAAATCTCTTATTGATCGTAATATACTCTATTTGGTTCTTGGTGTGATTGTCTAGGCTCCTCCATGTTCATAGCCGTCTTGGGTGATGCTTGAAGAAGGTGTTGCATATAACCTGTGCATTTGCTTCACATCACTGGACCTAGATGTTCCCTTTTTCATTGCGTTCACCCAGGCCATGCGGCCCAACCACATCTGCCTCTTGCATTCACATCTCCCATGACAACTACAATATCTTGGATTGGCACTGTTAAAGCGCTTTGTTCACATCACAGTGGAAGCTTTCTTATTCATCATCATTATTGCTATTGGTGTGTTCGAAAACATATATGATGTTCATATTAAACGGTTTCCCACTCAGCTTCACTAGGATAGCACGATGGGATATAGCCCAATAGCCAATTAGGCTATCAGCAAATTTTGGCCAACATGACACCAACATGACAGCAACACCTCGTACATGGTCCTTTTCTGAACCCGGGAAGAGCATCTTCCACCCTAGTCTTCCCATTACCTGGCCATCTGACTTCGCTCATTTCCAGGATACCAACATTTACTCGTCTCATGTTTTGTAGCACATTATCGACATTTCCATGTTGATACAATGCGCATACATTCCAAGTTGCTATACGTTGATACGCAGTAGTTTAATGACGATATGGGTTGCCCAGCGTATTCGACACACCCCTACCGGGCGAGGCATCCTCAGTCAGTCTCTGTTGGATACCTTCCACGCCGTTACCTCTATCTTAGTGATGATTCCATAATATGATTGCATACTAGGAGCAAGATATCAGAAGTCTGGGACCCAGACCCCTTCTTCTGCCGCAGTCCTAAGATGTATTGAGTGTGAGTTGCTCAGCCGTTGGCCCACAAGGGATGCCTTCGCGCCCAAGCCCTCTTTATCTACCCTGCTGCCGGTCGCTGGGTCCAAGAAGACCAGCTCAAGTGGAGTTCTGTTTCCAATGGCCCATGTCCTCCCATCTGGTTTAGGCGCCAGCTACCCTCCGTCATGGGATCGATTTGTGGGTCTCGTGTGTAGCTTTTTCATGGAAATATCAAGTGGACAGCTTGATATCCCACTGCACGACCAGTCCTCCCCATCTGGATGCAGATTAACGTCATACCCAGTTCATACCAGGGACTACTTAGAGACCCCAAAAAGCAACTGAAAAGGGTGTTTTTTTCCTTTTTTTTTTACTCATTGGTTTCTCGGAATTATGCCACAATCCCTGCAAAAGAATCCTTGATTCACAACTTTGAATTACACATGAATTTGAATATATTCTTAATTTTAAAGTATATGGAAGCCACTTGTCTGTTTCTCCTTAAGTATTGCTTTTTCTTTTATTACAGTCAATGGTCAGTTATGCAACTCTCCAGACTGGTTAGAATATGAGGATTCCCAATATCTCATAGTTAATCGGGGCAGGACATACGTTGATGCCATGGCGTATTGTCGGGAACAGGGAGGTGACCTGGCTATCATTACATCAAACGAACAAAATGTAAGTTCTTTATTTTTATTATGTCATCGAAGAAGATTTACAAACCTTCACGAAATGAAATGAGTTTAATAGCCCTAATCATCACTACATTATCATTGATAAATGATAATGTGAATACTGCAACTAACAATTTTCGAAACATATATTCTCTATCGTAGTAATGTGTAATCGTAATAGTAATCGTGTAATGACGGGTGATTAAGATAATTTACACTGAATGACTGAATAATTGATAAGATGATAAATATAAATAAAGTTAAATTGTCACGCCTGTTTATGATTTCGGGAATGTCATATATTTATTGTTAAGATCAATGGAATAAACACTGATTAGATAAAAAGTGGCAATTGTGATTAGTGATGCCATAATTACGCGTGTACACACAGTCCAATCATATGTTTTTCAAAGAGACAAGAAAATGTTTTCAGAATTTTCTGATTGGTTTGCTTTGAAATGTTTTCACTTTTAATAAAACAAGTGTAAAAGACAGCGTTTATTTATCATATGCGGATGGCTCACTCAATAAGACATGTCTTATGGATTAATTCATTTGTTGCCGGTGATATGTTTATTCACCTTGACAATTCTGAGTTATATTAATAATAATATGTAATTGCCTTATTGACGAGATAGATACATGTATATACGACCGGACAGATAACACCAACTGTTTCATTCCTTTAGTTTTTGAGATAAACTAACATACAATTGAACGGTTGGACATTGAAAAGGGATCACCAACCGGCTATGAAATGTGGTAAAAAATACACATTAAGCCAATTGCTTGTGCCCATTTATCCTCCCCTGTGTGGATCCTGATTCAATTTACCATGCGCTGTCGCGGTAAATGTAAAAAGAATGTGGTCGTATAGTGCGTGCTTTTTAATTATGTCTTCTGTTTACAGGCATTTCTGGTTACCTATACAACTAGGCATTACCGCTACACATATTATTATTGGATCGGCCTTTATTACAAGAATGACACAGACGGTAACGGTGAATTCTCCTGGATTAACAACACCCAATCAGGGTAAATTACGTTATCATTAGTGCAAGTTATTCGTACTACAGTGTATATATACTTACAAGTTTCCCTTCATGTATTACAAATCAAATTAGTACATCTAATATTGCAATATTTTACCGGCTAAGGGGAGGGGATGGGTTCTCCCCCTGTTGGTCCATGTTGGTCCCGCATTAACTAATGCGACTAGCCGAACTAATGGGCGAGGACGACTTTGGTTATTTGTACCTGGAGCTCCCTGGAGTTAGTCCCAAGTAAGGTTTTGTATATTAGCCTAATTTGTATTGCCCATTCCTACACAAAAAACAACAACAAAAAACACACTAATATTTTTTCTTTCCCTCGGTAATAACGTCCCCATTATTGGAACGCGATTATGATAATTCTATGTGCTATAATATTTCATGTAACTATTTTCTCTGTAGCACTGTTTTCCTCGTGTATTCTACTCTCGTTCAGCTTTGAGATCATTCATGTTTCTATTATCATATACTCTGTTACTCATCCAATTTATCTTGCAAGGTTTTCCAATTGGTTGTCATCTGCACCAAACCCGGCAGAAGATCATTGTGTCTCTTTGATATCAGCTTATTACAACACTCCAGAACAAGGAAAATGGCAAGCAGATGACTGTTTAGAGAGTCGATATCACATCTGTCAACGTCCTATGGGTGAGTAAAGCATCCCATGAGCATTCAGTATTAGTTTTCGCTTTCTTTAATAGTTTGAAGTATGACATGCATATTAATGTTGTTATAAAACAAAATCAGAAAGGGAGGAAAGCAGTGGGGAACTTTCATTAAGCTAGGCAACTATTATTCTCTCATTTCCTTTTGCCATGTATTCATTTCCACGAAAGTTGCCATTGCTGTGTTTGTTAGTTATAAAATGATATAAGAAAACCACTGACTAAATAAAGGAAATCCATTTTGTCCATTTCATTAATAAATTACCATTTTTGCAAATTTCTTTACAAGATCCCCGTTGTTCTTGGCACCAATTTGAGCAATCTCACTATCGTATCTACGGAGAAGAGATAAGATTTGATTATGCAAGAACAGCTTGTCAGAACGATGGTGGAGATCTAGCCCTCATCAGATCAGAAGAACTGAACGTAAGAGTGTGTGCCTAAAGTGACGTATCCAGCATTGGGTAAAACCGCCCCCCCCCCCCCCCCCTTATTAGCTGGTCGAAGAAAATAACACATTAATACAAACTGCAATAGGCAAATAGGCACCAAACGCCCTCCCCTGTGTCTGGAGAGGAACCACCCCTGTTATTGATATGCCGCTTTACGCGAACAATTGAATTGTTTGATTTTGTTTTTCACACCAAGTTGATTTAGGATATGAAATCTTAAGAACGTTTGATTAAGACCGCGTTAAGTTAATTCTTATGTACGTGTTGGGCATGTGTGTGTGTGTGTGGAAGTGTGGGAGTGTTTTTGTTGTTGTTGCAGTTGGGTTTTTAAGAATTATGTTTAATTTGAAACCACCTCTGGATAGCCGTACTATTGCGATCAAATTTGAGATTTTCATCCCAACAGATTCAGCGCGCACAATAGTTTATGAATATTATAATGAGTCCAGTAAAAGCCAACTCCTGTGGGTCATAATAGAGTTGAAACATGTTTAGATAAATCATTACATGACAATTAATGAACCCGTTCGGAGATCTTGGTATAAAACGTAAAAAAAAAAAATCACTGCAAAAAGAAAGTCTTTTGCAGTAACAAATGAAAATCCTTTGTGCAATATTTGTTACGAAAAGTTACGAAATAATTTTCTTCCCAACCGATTTTCTAAAGTCTTTCTTGGCAGCGATAGTGACCACCAGCGTTTCACCTACCCAATGTTACTGGTTTGGCCTTAAAGACGTGGGGAGAAATGACACATTCATATGGATAGACGGTACCAGACTAAGGTGAATGCGTTAAAGATTCGATAGTCCCGATCAATACACATTTTAAAAAATTTCAGTCACAACGATTTATCGGAAGTACAAAAAGTTGAAACGGTGTAGGACAAACAAGGAAGATCTGAGTTGACGTGTGTTTCTTTTGTATCCATAGGAGATAGACTGTTGTGTTTTGACTGGTATATTTTTTTAACCAAGAAATAAATAAAGCATTCTTTGACAGAATATGCCTTAAGTTTGATATGTTAAAAAGCTAAAAGCAGCAGAATAGAGCTTGATTGCTTTAAACAGGAACTATGGAATTCAATTTTGATTAAATTTTTTTTGGAGGTCGCTACCAGTATATTATAATTCTTTACAAGAATGTTTGATCAGTGAGTGAAATTTTAACCCAAGTGTATACTTGTGTCAGTGATTTAAATCACACGAATGACACAGGAAGAAAGAAATTACATTATCTTGAACTGTGAACAGATTATGGTCAGGTATAGTTCAGTCGCCCGCCAGGAAAGCAGCGTTTCTGAATTATATCGTACTGCTAATTCAAGAAAAATAATAATTCAAAGTGAATATTACATTTTGTTTCTATGTTTAAGTGAAGAGGAAGCCAGATGGGATCCTGGACAGGTTATGCCATTTGACTACGTCGATTGTGCATGTCTTTCCTCAAGTGGAGATGGAACCTGGGCTGACGAATATTGCACCACAAATCAGCCCTATATTTGTGAGAGGCCCAGAGGTAAATGGAAAAGAAGAACGATTTGGATTTGAGTTAAAAATCCCATTACTCAATGCAGCTCTCAGTTTAGCAAACTATAGCCAATTTGTATGTCATCATTCCTCTTCATTTCATATATATTTCGTGTTTCCGAAAAAGTCGGCGTTTGTGAGCTATTCTTATATGGAATTTACAGAAAACTACATTTTATTTTACGTCACCAAAATCATGTCCTAAACTGAGTAGATCATTCTTTATGATGGGAACAAAGCCTATCAAATGACATATTGAAAAGTTAACAAAATCACATTTCCAAAACATGATTTCTTCAGTCATGGATAACAGGTGGACGGAGGTCAACAATATTCTTTACTACATGCCTTCACATGTTGCGAATTATTTCGAAGCGAGAGAATACTGCGAACAACTCGGTGGAATGTTAGCCCAATTAAAGACGATGAATATATCTGTGAGTATGATCTGTATGATATACCATATGATCTATGAGTATATATCTGTGAGTATGATACTAAAATGCTCAGAATCATGTTGGGTATCTTGTTGGCAAATATGCCATTCCTCTGTGACTTAACTCTTGCATTTGTTGTACACTAAAATATCATTAATTTCCGTTTTTCTCCCAACCAACTTTATCCTGGGAGCATTACTTAAATATACTATAGATATCATATTGTTCTATGTCATTCCGAAACAGATATATTCTACTTCGTCATGCATTTTGGAAAAGAAATCATTTCTATATTCATTTTGTGTGTTGGAACAAAAAGGAAGAGCAATCTGAAGCAATTTGAAATATCCGAATGTTTAGTGATTGCAACTATCGTGCTTTTTTTGTCCGATTTATTTCGAACTATCACCGTTCCCTCCTCTTATGCCTCTGCTTCCCTTGAAAGCAACTTGATTATTGACTTACATGTTTGAAATGAACGGTGAACATGTTGTCGGAATACTCAGATAAAACAGAGATAGCACACATCATGGCATGCACGCTTGCTTGGAATCTACTGACGAAAACGCGAAATGGTAAACTTTTAAGATGTGTAGCTAAAACAGCAATGTATCATCGAGAGTTATTCTAACGTTCGTTTGATAATTATACAGGTATCCGTCATCAATAACTTTGGACATGGTTTCTGGTTCGGACTTGATAAGCTTGGTAAAGAAGGCAATTTCCAGTGGGCGGATGGAACGTTGCTCAACAGTACAGGGTAAAAATGATTGTTGCTACCTAGGATAAAAAGACATGAAAATAAATGCTTTTTAAGAGTCTTTCTCCGTATCCTCCAAAATTATATGTTCTCTTCAATATTACAAGCGAATTAAATGAACAGGACATGTCTTGATTGTGATAACGGCCAATATGCACATTTCTCTATAATTATAATTTCCCAAATCATTTTCAATACATGTATATAGCGATTGGCATTCGGGTGAGCCGAACAATGACCAAGGATACGCATACTGTGTTCAAGAAATAAATGGAGGTTGGAGAGACTACTCCTGTAATGACGATGAAAGATTAGTCTGCGAGATATCAAAAGGTATGCATATGCACTTACTTTGTACTTTCTGTATTGATATCATGTATTAACCAATGTCATGACAGTCATGTTCTTTTTAGTTATTTAACTATCATTAAAGGTACTTCATTTTTTTTGCAGCCCTAAATGTTGAAGTTGTGTGAGTCTGCGATAAGTTACAAAAGAATATAATTGGAAAACTTGTGGGGATGTAAAAAAAATTATAAGTACTTAAAGTAAGTAATAACAATAATCTGGAAACAATTCATTTTTTTCGACTAGAAAAAAATCACGCAATTTTTAACATTTTTTTTTTACTCATACCTTTATTTACGTTGATTTCTGAACAGCTCCCTCTTCAATTCTTACAAAGTTATAGAACGTGTGACCTTGAAATTTCAAAGGCAGTATCTACAGAATGTTTACTAAGCATGTGCAAAGTTTCGTTACATTTTATGTAAGTATGCAAAAGGGATGAAGTACCATTAATAAAGGAAAGGGTTGATCCCAGTTGATATGAGCTGGGGGGGGGGGGGGGGGGGCACAGTAAACACACTGTAACACTTGTATTTCATAAAGAAATAAATATAAGAGCTGCCATCCTTTTTTCTATCTTCTAGAAAAGTGCCTATGATGCAGTTGACTTATTGCACAATAGTTTTTATTCAATTGTCCATCCCGATTTGTTTCATCAGCGCCGCCGCTCCATATGCAGGCAGTCACATCAGCACCGTCTGGTAGCAGAGGAACCTCACCAAGTTATTCGTGCATACTCAGCCCTCCAGACAACACACCAGATATTCTGACTACTACGGAAAGACTGGTGGAACAAAGCTGGACCGAACAGGGATACACTCTAGATGTTCCAGGCGTAACCAGCGTAAGATCTGGACTGATCACCCAGTCTCTACCCGCCAATGCCCTGTCTGTCGGTGTATTTAAATGTTCTAGTACATCTAAATCTAGTGGCAGCTCTACATCCGTTGCAGTAACAATTCTCTCCAAGAACAGTACGAGTGCATTATATTTTTAAATCCTGTACGGGGAATGATGTTTCTTTAAGATATAAATGAAGAAAATCGTGTATATATATTTATTTATATATATGTATTTATACGAGTGTAAGGAAATGACATTTACAACAGCTTTGGCAACTCTCGTGGATATAAATACAATGTGAAAGGAAATGAGAGAATAAAGGTTGCGTAGCTTAAATCAAAGTTCCCCAGAGCTGTACTCCTTTTTTTGAATTTTTGCAAAGGTTAAAAAATGTCTCCGCCGGGAATCGAACCCGGGTTACTGGCTTAGAACGCCAATGCCTTAACCACTAGATCACGGAGACGGGCCAGTGGTTTCGGTCACACCGATTCAATAGACCGCTTGGTAATGTATGCAAATTTTATACATACCTTTCAAACAAAGGTTGTTCTTGACAACCTGAAAGCTTGCCTGAGGCTTGCCGGACATAGCAACAACTAATGTATGTAAACTGGGTTCCAAGCTTTGATGCTTATTTATAAAAAGCAGGTTGATGGAATAGCTCGTCACCAGGTGCTCAGAGAATATATGTGCATAAATTTGTATACATTACAGAAGCGGTCTATTGACTGACATTGAAAACATCTCCTACATCATTAATTAAGTCCTTTGTCGGGGGTAGGCGAGTTTTGACCAATGACAAGCCGCATGCTTCAGCTGGATCCAAGCGAATGCTTTGAGATACATGTACATGTTGAAATAATTATATATATTTAAGAAAGAAATTACATAATAATATTATACAACAGCTTTGGCAGCTCCCTTGGAAATTATACAATGCGAAAGGAAATGAATGGTTGAGGCATTGGCATTCTAAGCCGGTGGAGACATTATTTTTTCAACGTTTGCAGAATTTCAAAAAAGGGAGGACAGTTCTGGGAGACTACGCAACCATTATTCTCTCACATTTCCTTTCGCATTATTATATGTACATGTATGTATGCCTCCATATACTGTATATGGTTGGTTGTAAGGTTTTGTATGAATTAGAGTACAATCCGACTACAGGAGCATCGATTGTTAAAGAAAGAAACAAAGAAAAGTGATTATGAGGATATAAATACAATGTGAAAGGAAATGAGAGAATAAAGGTTGCGTAGCTTAAATCAAAGTTCCCCAGAGCTGTACTCCTTTTTTTTGAATTTTTGCAAAGGTTAAAAAATCAAACCCGGGTTACTGGCTTAGAACATGGATTGTTAAAGAAACAAACAAATAAAAGTGATTATGAAGATATAAATACAATGTGAAAGGAAATGAGAGAATAAAGGTTGTATGTTATTGTATGAATTCGAGTACAATCCGACTACAGGAGCATCGATTGTTAAAGAAACAAACAAAAGTGATTATGAGGAAATTTGTAAGCATATCCATTTATTACAGACGTTTATACATGTGCATACAGGTCTATATGAATATAAAAGTATAAACAACGTGTTTGCATTTTCCTATATAGGTCATTTTGAACCTGAGGATGGTCGGCTGACAAGAACGGTTTATCCCGGTGAGAGTATTACATTATCAGTCATCAAGAAGGACACGTACACTGCTGCTAATGATCAGATCCGATGGAGAACATTCTCCAATCTTGCAGCAGGATCTCTTTCACCAGTGTCTGATGGAAGTCTGACCTTCACGATTGATTCCGCTACCCAGAAAGATGCTAATGTTTATGGGACGTATCAAGAGGGTCAACTGGAAAATCTTCGGTATAGTCTCATCCGAGTTATCGTCAGCGGTATATATTTTCAAACCTCTTTAAAATAAGGTTTTAATCATTTTTCCAGTTATGTACAAACTAAATATTTAGAAAACAATTGCAACAATGGAGGAGTTTGTTATGAATAAAATTGCAAATATGATATACAATGGAAAACCTGAAAACTTCCTCGAGCTTATAAAAAAACTGATAAGTTGTTTAACTTATATTGAAACGTAGAATGTCCTGAAAGACGATGGAGTGTCCCATTCTGTGATCGCTTGTGTGATAATTGCTACAACGGAGGGATCTGTCATCCTCAGTCAGGAACATGTATCTGCCCTCCTGGGTTCTCTGGTAGAAACTGCTTTACAGGTGAGAAGTGGAATTAATTGTATTTCCTTTTACGCCCCTTCCTAATTTCCTACTAATATTCCAAAATTTTGTTATTGACTTGTTATAGAGTTATTATGGAACAGAGGGAACACATTAAAAATAGACTTTTACACCTGAAACTGACTGCAAATAGCTTTGCTTCCCGTTGAGGGATTTCATTCGATGCCGTTATTGCTTTTCAATCAATGACAAAGAACGGAAGTTAAAGTTCAACATAAAAAAACACAAAACAATTCCATGCTATACTAACAATGCAAAATTCATGACTTCATAGCTTCTGTAATAAATCTGCCTCTTTGTTTCAATTAATGCTCCCTAATCTAAAGCGTGTGGTGAACACCGATTTGGCTGGGATTGTGAACTTTCATGCGGTCCTGGGAAGGTTCTTGAATCGTGTGCTGGAAGTAGGGTGTGTCTTCCTGATCCCTATGGATGCAGTTGTCTGGCTGGATATACAGGCATCGATTGTGACATAGGTAGAAGAACTATTTATCACATATATTTCGCCATGAAGTGTACAAACATGCTCCGTTAATCCAAGAAAATGTAATTATATTTGTATCATTATCATGGGTAATTATGTGAGTAAAGGAATATGGGAATTTCTTAAAGCAATATCGAAATCCCAAGGGTAGAAAACACGAGATTAATCGCATTTTCTTTTAATTTATTGCCACAGGAAACTGTTGGAACCAAATGCTAAAGTATCAGTAATTTCTATTTTTTTTGTTTTGTTTTACTATGGTCCTGATGGTTTATTACTTAAGCACTGTACGTCTACTTTGATAACTGTCATCTTGTTGTTCTTTCTTTATTATACTGCAGATTGGTATGGGAAGTAAATTCCAAAACGTGTCTATAAGATGTATGTTTTGCAAAACTTTCGTGTAGACTTGACAAATTATTGTATGTCTTATAGTTGTGGTAAATAAAAGTTCTTAAATTTGAATGTGATCAATTCATATTATATCAATATTCATTTCGTCTTTAAAGTTTGCCAGGAAGGGATGTTTGGAGCAGATTGTCTTCAAGAGTGTCACTGTATGGACGGAACACAATGTGATCGCTTCACGGGAAGATGTGATGGAGGCTGTGAGAATGGTTGGTCTGGAGAAAGATGTCAAGGTAAAATTTAAAATTAGTATAATATGAAGAAATGACGTCAATGGATACATGTATTATTTACGTTTATAACATTTTGTAAAGATTTCCCTTAATACTGCTTAATATCAGGCTGGTTGAAATTTGTTCCCAGAAATAATCGAAATATACTTTTTCTTTGCTGCAGTTCCGTCCGTCTGTCCTGGAGGATACATTGGAATGGATTGTACTGAATCTTGCAACTGTCCGCAAAACTCTCCATGTGGAAGAGACAGAGGATTCTGTATGGAATCTGACGGCGAATGTGAAATTGGATATATTGCAGATTCTGCCCAATTTCCTGATCGTTGCGGCATATGTAAGACATTCCTGTCGACGTTCAGTCTTCTGTTTCATAAAACTGATTGTGACTAACAAGTACTAAAAAGCAATGAAAAATCTGGTCACAACTAGATCCAATGATTTCGTTAAGTTATAAGTTATTGTAACTGTTTATCGATACAAAGATTTATGAAACAGGTCCCTGGTATCCTTGCAGCCATGACATCAAGACTTGTTATCAACAGAAATACCTTTCAATTTACAAGAAAAATGTCGATCCTGATACCTTCGTCATATTATATGTTACTTCAATAACAGTTCCAAGATCTAATGTATTTTAAAACGACCCATAACTTTGGCTCGTATGGCAATAGCAATAAATGAGATTGGTATATTTGTCTTTGTGTGTATTATATCACGTAAGGTATCTGAGAACATTATTTCTATTTTTATGATGTAGTTAGTGGGTGTTTTGATTACTGCACTAAGACGTGCCATTGTGCTGGAGGATCTGAAGATTGTGATCAGCAAACTGGAATCTGTTCTTCGGGTGTTTGTCATCCTCGATGGTTAGGAGAAAATTGTCAAACAGGTATGATTCCCATTGTCAACCGTACATACAATTTATTGCGTATACCAAATACTTTAAAGTTTGTAAATAAAATGGCAATGTTATTTTCTATTATGGAAAATAGAACTGATAAATAATGACGATTAATAAACAGCTTCATAATGCTGTACTTTTTTTTTTCATTACAACGTCTTGGATTTTGATCAGAGTTATGCGATTATTATACGATATAACATGCATGATGGATGAGGGTTGTTTATACCAACAGAAACCCTAAGGCGCTATCAAGTGTTTGCATTATTCTCACTGATTTCTAGACCTGCCATATTTAATGTCCATAACATTCAGTATTCCTCTACATAGGACAATGAGAAAAATTCCATGCTTATCAAATACTGAAGAAGATTTATTAAGTCTATTTTTCTTACCTCATTTCATGATTACTTTTGTTGTCAAGATCGCTTTCAGATTACACGAGCAAAGACAAACCCAGGTGTTGCTATATTTTCCTGTGCCATCGCGTTTGAAACGACAGCGGTCATTGGTTCCGACTATGTTAAAGCTGCCACAACGGACTTCTCAACAGAAAACTGGCACTTTCCTGAAGGCAATACCGCGACCGAAACAGCCAACTTTACATTCTTGCTGACAGATATTACTGCGGAACTAGCAATCTACTGTTTCATCGGTAACCCTCAAAACGATTCTGGATTAATTTTTACCAGATTGCCAGCGCCTGAATATTTTGGTAAGTCGTGGAAAACACGAACATTAAATATCTCAGAGATGTTAGGCTAGTAGTGGACATGAATGTGTTTATTAATCATCATTTGACACCATCAGAGTTTTTAGTGAGATATGAGGTCAAAGACAAGGTCCAATAATTACATACATTATAAGCTACAAGGCAGATGAAACTTGTCACCATTTCCTTTCAAGGGGTGCTTTAGGTACCGTAACATATCATAACTACAGCAGGCTGATTCTAACGTCCAAATATTCTAATTTTCATCCTAGTTTTACCAGTGTTATCGACCGAGCCACAGGATTTCGACATAGGTCAACATCACGTAGGTCTCAGATGGAGCCCATGGGATCAAGACAGTGACATTGGGGAGGGTCCGGTTGTGGCGTACAAGATCTACGTGTACACCTCGGGCGAAAATCTGCTACAAGTAACAACGACCGAACCTTGTCCTGCGTGCAGCTCCGACATGCTAGAGTATCACGTGGTCGATCTAGAGCCTGGTACAAAGTACACCATTCGGATAGCTGCAACCCGCGAAGGCATCAACGGAGAGGGTGACCAAGGACCTCCGCTGTCTCTAACAACAACCCGGATTAGTAAGTAACATTTTGGTCATTTATTTGCAAATGTTTTGCAGATCAGCTGTACTTTACTTTTTCATCCATCATGAATAATATACCTTTCCTGTATTTTCGATAAGGAAAGTCAGAAATGAATATACATCAATGTAACTATATTATTTTCTCTCGTCAATTGTTTTCTTCTTCTTTTTTCTCGTCTTAATATCTACAGCGAATAGTGGGACGAGCTGGATACTGTTTGCCATTTCAATCGTGGTGAATGTCATTCTCGCAGGACTGCTAGCACGTTTATGGTAAACTGCAAAAGACATTTTTTTAAAATCTTTGTCCTTGAAGGAAATTCTCTGTATAGCCTTGACTATTATGGCTAATTCCATTATATGGAGTTGAGCTGAAATTTTCAACATGAAAAAAATTCTTGTTATTCAACATACAAGTATGTGATATAGAATGAATATAATTATTTGTATAGGCTTATATAAGATGAAATAACATAAAATAAAGACAGTCTTAATATGAAGTGGTTGATTTGACTAGTAAGGTAGCAAAAAATGCTATAAGACGCCTTTTTAACGGAATTGCACCCAATGTAATTTTGGTCATATCAAAGCCTATTAACGGCTGATTATTAAGTATTTACCGACACTAAGGCTTGTAGGATAGACTACAAAATGAAGGATAATAATGGAAATAATCAAGTTGCATCATCTTGCACAGTCCACCTCCCGGACTGTGTTTTGATTCGCCGTAAGCGCCTACCGAACCGCTAGCTATATGCATGATATGCAAGAGACTGACGTATGCATTAGATTCAGATTCAGATTCATCTGTCCTATATGATTGAACACTTAGTAAAATTTAGTTTCCCTTGGCTTGTTACACACAATATAGTACATAATACAGTACAGTATAACAAACAGCATGGAAACAAATAATAGAAACATTTTACAACGTAAGCCTAAAAGAATGCCACTAGCTCCGGTCATAAACAAAGCAGTTCTTGAATATGTAATCATTTCATATTATAGAGTATCATGATAACAATAACAAAAAAAGTATTCTTCGATAAAGTATTCATAAAATGACATTGTAGGGTACTTTGATATCTAATAATCTCGTAATAACTAGTTAACTCATAATCTCTCGGGAAAAGCTCACCCTCAAAACCGCCAGGAGGATGAATTTTGAGGAACGTGTGGCATATCGCGCTTAATTAGTATATAGAGACAGTACACGAACGCGCAGATTGGATAGAATCTGGTCTACGTACGTCTTCCTTGGGGAAGAAACCGTTGTTATTTTTAAGGGCTTACGCTGGGTATATTCTGTCTATATTCTGTCAGTTTAATGTGTGAACATCAACAATCGGCTCTTTGAAACATGTATATCAACATGTTTTATATTATTGTAGACGCAAAGGCCGAGCCGCCACCATTTTGGATTCTTGTCATTATTTTACCGAGATGGTATGATCAAACTATAAAAGATATTATTGCCTATTGTTTCTCTACAAACCCAGTCTACAGGTGAGACGATCAAATGCTGAGCCACCAACTCTGCCAGCAAGACAGCCAAAGACCTCTGATCCAGCACCACTGTATGATATAAATCCTGCATATGAAGGTTCTAGGAGCGCAGGTAACTCCTATGAGGATATTAGAGCGCCCGGTCCTGAAGCTGACTATGAAGAACTGCCGGAAGCTGCAACAGCAGTGGAAGTTAAGGAGACTGAAGACGTCTACTCATCACATTTGTAAAAATCTTGACCCAAGGGATGGTTCTGTTGTATGTCTCTTGTGAGGGTTTCTTTGAAACGATTAGGTCTACATGAAGTACATGTCTTATAGGCAACAAATTCATCGTAAATGTGAATGGAAGTTTTTTAGAATTGACAAAGTCTAATAAGTGGATGTTGAAAATCCAAAATTTCATTATGAAGCGACAGTCATACAAGAAATAAATCGAGGCTAAAATTTCATCACTATAACGAATTTTGTATCGCAACAGTTACTTTTAACAAATACTTGCTTCTACTTTTTAATTGTAAATACATTAATATTCTCAAGTTGATATAACCTAAAAGCAAATGCATATAATAGATATTAAGGACCTTGTTCAGTATATGGATATAAATCCATCTTAAGGAACGTCAAAACATATATAATGATGTTTTCCTTGGGTAACGGTATAGGATATGATACAGCAGTGGTGTGAGGTTTGTATTAAAGGTATCACAGGTTGAAGCATTAAATATTTACCTTATTTTAACATTTTTTTGCTAGACACAGTTTTTATTCAAACTGTTTTAAAAATTTGTAGAAAATATCAATTAACGGTAAGCAAGGTAAGATCTATATCTGTTTCAGATTACAAAATTGTGAATGAGTCAACCTTTTGGAGACAGCTAAAATATGATATATAAACCAAAAAGCTCTTCTCTCTTGGTATATTTTGCCAGTAAATAAAAACCGTTGACAATGTGAAATTATATTTTAGTTTAGGTTAAGAGCTACAATCTAAATAGGATTGATTGAAACTGCAAGCGGACCCCGGACCCCAGTGAGGAAAGAAATGGGGCCTTTTAGGGGAGGGAATGTCTCCCCCTCCCCCTTCCCCTCCCCCTTCCCCTTCCCCTCCCCCTCCCCCCACCAAGCGAATCTGAAGTGGTTGGTTGTGATTCCTAAATCACATTCATAGGAAATAATAATGATGTTTTGAAAGAAGAACTCTTTTGATTTTAAATGTTTATTTAATTCTTATCATTGCGTAGGTGAAGCTTAGATTAAGTTATCCAAATTAAACGCTTTGAAACATTTGAAATAATGATTATTTACCTATTATAAAGTGGTTAAAAAAAACAGCCCCACTATAGCACCTGAAAAGCTCTTCGAGCGCTGCTGAGATATGTGACGTCACACCAGGGACCAATCCTGCCTAAGCAAACGATATCACATAACATCTTACACATTTTCAGTGCTTGTTTTGTCATCTTCTCTTCATTTATTTCTCTTACTTCATTAGCGTCGGTCTGTTGCCTGACTCTAAACTTCGTGTATGGTAATATTTTGATGATAAATACAGCGTTAAAAAAGTAAAGGAATCAGTCGAAATAAGATGCCATCGTGTTTTCAGCTGTATGCACCGCGGCATTTTCGGCGTTTCAAGAGGGAATGTATACCGTCCATGCTATTATTCGGCGGGATTTTCAATTCGAAAGTAGTACCTCCTTGCTTTGATTGATCATTGATCCTTATCCTGTATATTTACAAGCAAAATATTTTAGTTATCGGAATTGGTTTCACTCCCTTTTTAGAATAGTGTGAAATAGGTCATGTTTAAATACACAAAACTCTTTATAATTTGAGAAATAATTGCAATGCAGTTACGTTCATTTGTTATAGGACGTCGTCTGCTAAGGCAGGATTGGTCACCGGTGTGACGTCATCAAAAAATTGCTATATTTCTGACGAATCGCTCGGATATCCCAGATGCTGAGAAGTGCTTTTATTTGTGTTATCTTTCAATCATCAATTGACGTAAAACTTATACTATCATGAGAATTGCCATCTGTAAGCTTCCCAGTTTCTAGTGATACATTATTTGCCATATTTGTGATTTGTGATTCCTCTTCTAAAAATTCTTTTTATGATATGAAGAACAGGGGCTTGCTTTATTTTCAATTGTTTTAGTTTTACTTTATTGGTCATCTGAATTAACGTTGTACATTAACCATGTTTACCCAGTGCTTATGCGGTATATATGGGACATTTCTTAGTATAGAAAAAAATAAGTTTAACTCTTAATGTGCCAAGGGGTTTAGCTCTCTTCGAAATTTAACCAAAGTGTGATCTATGCTTACTTTTCAAATGTCTGCGCTTCATTAACCATCTATTTCATAAATTATTGTGTGCAAAACTTATAGGAAAGTTATTACCATTTCTTATGATAACATTATTACTTTACCCAGCTTTATGCCTAAGAATTATTGAAAATAATTATTTTTTGGTTTCCTATCTGTCTACTATTTTTAAATGTAAAAATAAGGTAATATCTTTTTAAAAATATTTTCTCTGAAAATTTCTTTAGTAGCATATAATTATAATCATATATTCAGAATGCTTGATTTATGCTCAAAATTTTGATATGCATTGACAACCATATACATTTCCTGTGGTCGAGCAATTGGTGAATGAAAATGATCAGTTTATCTGTCACATATACGTGACATCGGCACTGAAAGAGTTAATAATACAGTGCTGGTCAAAAGTTTCAGTACACCCTGGATTTTGAGATGAACTTTTTACTTCCATGTTTATTGCCCTCATAATGAGTTTGTGTAGGCACTGACAAATGGGCTGAAGGTTTGGTTATACCTTCTTACATGTTTACTATTATGTTCTGATACGTTTAGTTGTGATTTACTTTATGCTTGGTTGGCTACCTATAACTTACAAATAATGAGATACCAATATATGCAATTTTAAAGTATCTTTTCTGTTCAAGATCAAGAGGAAAAGCTTGGATATTGACATTCAAATGTAATGTATTCACTTAATGAATTTCGGAAGAATTAATACTTGAAATGTACATTCAGGATTCTAGGACAAAATATGGTCAGGGATGTTGTTTAGACCTTCCTATTCAAGTCGTCCAACACACGCGATTTTAATAGGGGCCAGAGACAAAACATGCCAAACCATGTTAACCTTGTTCTATTTCAACAACATAGCCTTTGCATAGCTTACATGTGTCTTTGGGTTCATTTTTTGCTATGATAAAACAATTTTATGCATTTTACAAAGAACGCTGGTATCTTTCAATGAGGAAAACTGAGGTCGAATTGGCATGATTGTGTTTCGTGACTGTAGGAACGGTGAATATAATGTGTTCCCTGCTTGCTCTTTGTCCACTGTAAGCACGGATATGGAGAAATGTGTAAATTAAATAGTCTAGAGCTGTTTTATGGTGATTAAGTTGGGTGTTTTATACTAGGTTCATTATATTCCTGACCACCATGGATGCTACAACAGATTTCCAAAACAAGAAATGCTACATATTCTGTCTTTAATCAGGGAACGTCTCCCACTGACTCTAAACAACCCATATATACATGCATATTTTTATTCAAGCTACATGATATGCAGAATCAGCTGTTAAATAAATAGTGTGATATAACATGAAATAAAAGCCTTACTTTGCTAAGCTTCTGTACGTGAACCTTGAATGGCTTATGTAGGACGAGTTTGAACAAAAGTGGCACAGAGAATTCTTTGGAATTTTGCTGGAAGAATAATGGATGGATATTTTAAATTGAGTACTAAAGAAGCCTATTTTTTCCTATTTTCAGTTTTTAAACACAACCGAGAAAGAAAAATACACCTGTAAGTATCAAAACAGTGTCCAACGGCCCCCTGGTTACGCGTCTGCTCTGATCGGCACTGTATATACAAGTGTTTTCTCTATTTCCTGCAAGATATCTCAATTCAACCTTCCCAATCCTCATACCTGAACTCCTTACCGTTACGTACTTGACAAAACACATTAAACACGCTTTTATACCCTCAAATATAAATGGGTATCGCTTGCCCAACGACTTGGAGCCGCCCGTTTATTTCGATATCGATGCGATTGCGAAATGCACTTTCGAAATAGTTTTGTATACACAGATGTTATGACCACAACCGAATAACAGTTATTCTGCGACAAGTAGGCCCAGGGTAAAACACCAGGGATAAAACTCGATGAGCAAAACCTCTGAGAAACCTTCGGATCCACTTTTGCACAATACAAATTTCACAAATCTTCATTGAATATAAACAACTTTGAAATTTGTCGTGATGAAAAGCAAGCTAGAATGACTCATCAAACATGCTCTACCGCAGCCTAAAGCTCATGTATAATCAATTCTTAATCTTGGGCAACAACCCTTACCAAGCATAAGTATTAACGAACGTAACGCAGACAATTAACATTTTTATGTATTCAGTTATGAAATTCATACAAAATATATTAACAATTTTTTTTTCATCTTAATCTCTCATGTCTATCTCCCTTTCTCTTTCGTTTCTTCAAACTTTCTCCCATTTATATGGAAATTAAAATGGAAACACCCTCAAGTATTTGTTGTTGTTTTAACCCAGTCTTACCATACTTTAAAAAAAAAATTTTATTCGTACTACATGTATTTCGTTTTGCTTAGTAATTGCAAAAAACTGAAGAGTGTTAACAGTGTTAAGACCATTCAAGTTAAGACATTTGCCCCTGTGATAATTGTTCCGGGTTTTATTTCCACAATGTATCTGGTTAGGGTTGAGGTTGCAATTGGGTTTTATATTAGGGTTAGGTATATTGTCGGGTCCAGGGTTGAAGTTATAGGAATTCGGTAAGTGTACTTGACTATTTGCTCGAGGAAAATAGAGGAAAGTCCAAAATACCTTTTACGGAGTAGGTATACGAAGCGTCATTTCTTGACATTAGGACCGCGTCAATAACTGGCACGGTCTTTTGCTCGCCATAAAAGAGATTGAAAAATGACCCACAGTGCAAAAAAAAAAAAAGTTATAAGAACTGGCTTCACAGGCTCGATTAGCTCGGGTAATGAATGAAATATCAGTTCGCCCAAGAGGTCCATGAACTACAAAGTTTTGAATATAAGGAAAATATGTCTAAATATGAAAAAACCTCAATGTTATTATTTGTCAAAAAAGATGAATACACAGGTACTCAAGGCCAAACGAGATCACAAAAATGCCTATAAAGTAATCTCAAATAAGTCATACTCAGATGATCATTCTAAACATGTTTCCATGCAAAGAGAACCAAGAAATAAGTGTTATTGATTAAAAATGTGCTGACTCAATCTCTAGGTCAATAAGGAAGTATTACTAAACAAATTATTATCTTACAAATTTAGGAGTTTTGATATTTTGCAGAATAAATCATAGCCACAGGTTTGCCAACAAAGAGAACTAAGAAATATATTTCTATTTAAGAAAAATGAGCTGACTCATTCTCTATGTCAATAAGGAAGTGTATATAACTGAAGTAATATGGTGAAAAATAATATTTTTTTGTATTTATCTTTATTGGATTTAAATTGTGTGTGTGGGGTGCGTGTGTATGTGTGTGGGGGTGTGCGCGGGCGCCTGTGTGTTTTATATATATATATATAAACCCCTCCAAAAAGTTCTGCATTTCAACTGTGAGCCTTGATATCTTTTTGGCGGCTTTTTAATCATTGTTGATTTTTAGATAATTGGAAAGTTCATTTATCCCCCTTCACATCCATGCCCCATTTGAAATGGTTATGTCATCCTTGAATGCACAGCACCCCTGAATAGGGGGCAAAGTCAAAAGTGAAAAGTTGCAAATTGAATGGCTATCCTGGCTATTGTCTATTGCATCGACCGGGTAACAGCGTTTGGAGGAGGCAGTGTTATGGTGTGGGTGGCATATCTGCTGAGGGAAAGACACAGCTTACCATCGTTCATGGAAACCTGACAGCAGAGAGATACCGAGACAACATTCTTCGGCCAGAGGTCATCCCATACATGCGCAATCTTGGACCAAACGCCATCTTCCAAGATGACAACGCCCGCCCACACAGAGCAAGGATCATCATCGAATACCTGCAGGAGAAGGCAGTGACGAGGATGGATTGGCCTACGAACAGCCCTGACTTGAACCCATTCGAGCACCTGTGGGACCAGCTTGGCCGTGCTGTACGCGTCAGAGTGACAGATCACACTACACTGGCTGAGTTGCGACAGATCCTTATCGAAGAGTGGAACCTCATCCCACAGCAACGCATCACCAGGCTGGTGACAAGCATGAGGAGATGCCAGGCTGTCGTAGCTGTATTCGGATCTTCTACTCGCTACTGAACTTCTGATCCTTTGCTATTCCACATTTGATGTGCATGTTACTCAATAAAGAGTGCCAAACATTTTGTCATTTGCAAATTTGTGTATTTGTGTTTGTTTTTGTTTCGTTAGAGAGGGGAGAGAGAGTTAAAGAACATGAGTTCACATCAAGAAAGGGGAATGTGTTTGTTGAAGTGAAAAGCAATCCAAGAGAAGAGGAGAGTTGTGTTGCTTATGTTTCTGTGATAGGGTTACATGGCTGAAAATGAGATAATTTGCTGAGGGGAGACTTTTTCCCCCACCGCAGTTGTGTACTGCTAAGATGGAAACTTGCAATATTCTGCATGAAACCAAAACACAATATTAATGTTATCACAATCAGTTGCTGATTAAAACACATTCCATCTTAAAACAAAAGAATAATTCCACTTCAAAATGACTGAAAACAATATTTGTTCACCAAACAAGGGATTACAGAAGAAACATGCACACCTAATACAAAATTAAACAAACCAAAAAGAACAAAAACAAAAAAAAAAACCTTTCATTCCAGTTAAGAACTCAGTGTGAACAATAACAATGCATTCAGCAACTTTTCACTTTTGACTTTGCCCTATATTTAGGTGCACTGCACATTCCGTGATTACATAATCAATACAAATGTGGTATCATTGTGTAGGTAAACAAGCTTTACAATGATATCAAACTTGATGGTGATCATACAGTTACTAGAGAGATATAAATGCTTAAACTTGAAATATTATTAGACCAAGCTTCTGTAATTACGGTACTATAATATGCTTACAAAAAATATTTGTCTTTGTATTTCATTGAATGAATACCAAATTCCAGCAATTATACCTTGCTTTTATGATATTTTATTTCCTTCTTACCACAAAAATAACACTATAAGTAACCATTCTTGTTCTAATATTTTTTCCATGGCTGTAGGCCTATATAAAGTGCTGGTCAAAAGTTTCGGTACATCCTGGATTTTGAGATGAGTGTTTACTTCAGTGTACATTAACGGTGCGTGGTTGGATACCCACAACTTATGAAAAATGATAAAACAATACATGCAAATTTATAGTACTTTTGTCTTCAAACCCCAAAGAAATGCAAAGTATTCATTGAATTGTCAAAAATGGCCATGCATTTGATGATTGACTTTAAATGTAATGTATTCCCTTTATGAATTTCAGCACAGTTATTACTTGAAATGTCGATTCAGTATTCTAGCACAAATGTTCAGGAATGTTACTTACACCCTCCTATTCAACCCGTCCAATTCACTCTGTTTTGGTTTACGGACTGAAGATGTCAAACAGTTTCAATTATTTAACCTTCCTCTTATATTTCTTTCAATACTTTGCATGATATACATGTGTATTGGGGATCATTTTTCCTGTTACGATGAAAAGAAAATATAAATGTATGCCTTTCCCAAAGAAATTGATTGCTGGTATATTTCACTGAGTAAAACTAGCTTATAAGTTTCTGGGCAACTCATATGTGTGTTGTGACCATAGGGTCGGAGAACGTCCCCCTCTCTAAAAAAAAAAAATCGAGTGATCACTGACGTGACTCCCCGGGCGAGTGAAAAAAGAGTGAAAATTCACTTTTTTTTTTTTTTTAGAGAGAGCACTCGATATTCATTCAATATTCACTCCTAAACAAGTGATCACTGAGGTGACTCCCTGGGGAGTGAAAATAGAGTGAAAATTCACTCTCTTTTTTAGAGAGAGCCTGCCTTCATTTCCCCCACTGTGAAGGATGAATGAGGGGGTTATATTATGGAAATTAAATAGTCTAGGGCTTCTTTCATGATGATTAACATGATTAGCTTGGTGTTTTATACAAGATTAATGACGTTCCTGACCACCATGAAATCCACGACATAATTCCAAATCAAGCAATGCGACATAGTCAGTCTTTAATCAAGGCAAATTTCACGTGATTCACAGTGACAACCCCGAAAACATAATTTATGTTTATTCAATATTCATGATATACAGATCGAGTGGAAGAAAAAATAATTAGATGTAACATGGAATAACAACCTTAGTGAGTTCAGTTTCTGTACCTGAACCCAAAATGGCATATGTGGGATGAGTTGAAAAGAAGTGGCAAAGAGACATTGTGTACTGTTGCTGCCAGAATACTTGATGGATATTCAAAAGTTGATTACTAATGGAAATTATCATGTGGACATGGTGAATGTCACTGGCTTAGAAGACTATAATCGAAACAACCTTTTTTTAAATTTGAGGGAAACTCATATATCAAATATATGAGTCAGTTTGCTATCACTTTTGGACCAAAGAGTGTGTTGAAAAGCAAGTATCATCAATAGGCTGTATTTTGCCCGTATATATTCTTTAATCAATACGGAGAATGAAAAGTAAACTATGACACATTATATGTAGATTATCTTTAAATAGAAAAGCAAGTATCATTAATAGGCTGTATTTTGCCCGTATATATTCTTTAATCAATACGGAGAATGAAAAGTAAACTATGACACATTATATGTAGATTATCTTTACATAGTATCCAAACCTGTAAAAAATGTTTTTTAAAAGACTTGAGAATGTCATTACATGGAAAATAAAAACTTGTAGCAAATACCGAAACTTTTGACCAGCATATATACAGTGCTCATATACGGACTTTTCATTCCTATTATATATATATATATATATATATAATATGTGAAAGAAATGCGAGAATAACGTTGCGTAGCTCAATCAAAGTTCCCCAGAGCTGTCCTCCCTTTTTGAAATTTTTGCAAAGGCTGAAAAAATGTCTCCGCCGGGAATCGAACCCGGGTCGTTGGCTTAGAACGCCAATGCCTTAACCACTAGACCACGGAGACGGGTTAGTGGTTTCGGCGACACCAGATTCAATTGACCGACAGATTTGACAAATCTTCAACCTTATTAATTAATTCCTTTGTCGGGGGCAGGTGAGTTTTGAACAAAGACAAAGCGTGCCTCAGCTGGATCCAAGCGAATGCTTTGAGATACATGTATACATTAGAATAATTATTGACAAGTGTAAGGAAATAACATATACAACAGCTTTGGCAAATCTCGTGGGAATAAATACAATGTGAAAGAAATGCGAGAATAACGTTGCGTAGCTCAATCAAAGTTCCCCAGAGCTGTCCTCCCTTTTTGAAATTTTTGCAAAGGCTGAAAAAATGTCTCCGCCGGGAATCGAACCCGGGTCGTTGGCTTAGAACGCCAATGCCTTAACCACTAGACCACGGAGACGGGTTAGTGGTTTCGGCGACACCAGATTCAATTGACCGACAGATTATATATATATATATATATATATTGAATATATCATAAAGAAAATGTGAGAAAATTACAATGCCCCGACCGCATTTTCTTTATGATATATTCAATTTACTTCAATCCTATCAATTATGATATATATATATATATATATATATATATATATATATATATATATATATAAATGTATGTATAATCCCAAACCAATTATTCTGGTAGGCCTGGAAAGAAAAAACCCGAAGGCTTCCTCATATCTTTTTTGTAGAAGTAATAATTTCTTGCTTTTCTGTATTGCACAATTATATTTTCTGAATATATTTCAACACGAAAATATTTTTTTTTTCAAAGACGAATGGGACAAAAATGGTTTGTTATATCATAGTATGGTATAACATGAGATAATACAAGTATTTAAATTGGTATAAATTCCAATACAATGTGAATTTTAAAGGGCATATGGAAAGCAAGTACATGTTGATCTTTGATGATGTGTATTGTTCTGTACATCAAAAAATTTACAACCATTTGATCTGAATATGTGTCATATATTTTAAAATATTTTTTGTAATCATTGCTAAGCCCCGCCCTAAAAAATCCTTTGGAGTCAAGTGTGTTCATATCATGACATCATCAGTCAATCATCAGTCACCTAAAACAAGCCAAACAATAGACACTGGTATGTACCTATCCCCCAGTTTAGCACCTGCTCACAATAGCATCGCATGTTTTCATACAATACAAACTCATAAACTCTCAATCACAATAGCAGATGCTATGTCAGAAATGCTCCAGCATCACAGGAAAAGAAAGGTACTGAAAATCTGTTGTATGAAAACACACGATGCTACTGTTAGCAAGTACAAAACAGAGAGATACTGTACATACCAGTGTCTATTGTTTGGCTTGTTTTAGGTGACTGATGATTGACTGATGATGTCATGATATGAACACACTCGACTCCAAAGGATTTTTTAGGGCGGGGCTTAGCAGGTAAAATAAAATGATTACAAAAAATATTTTAAAATATATGACACATATTCAGATCAAATGGTTGTAAATTTTTTGATGTACAGAACAATACACATCATCAAAGATCAACATGTACTTGCTTTCCATATGCCCTTTAATTGTTTGAAGAGGATAGGCAACATAACCATGATAACAACATATAATCTCAATGTCTAAAGTTATACAGCAATTTTATCATTTCGTCACATAAAAAAGAGAAATACACAATAATCTCCGATATCCCAAACGACCTTGCGGCTAATCTAAAATTAAAAGAATGCTCGGATGATCATTTACAACAGGCCTATCGTCTGGTTTCCACACCAAGAGAACCCAGGAATACCACCTCATTATCTAGGTCAATAAGGAAGTATCCAGTCGAAATTGAATAATTGTTAAAACGTAAGAGTTCATATTGCAGATTGGATCTCAGTTTAGATGTGTCTCTGGACATGCTGGATATGAAGACACAGAGCGTCGACTCAATAAAGGGTGACAACTCTCTACTACATTTGTTGAGATCTAAAAAATATCTTTACCTGTTTCAGTGGCGGTACGTTAAATTGGCTTATTTGAAAGAATCTCATCTAGTTATCTTCAAGGAGCCTCTCTTGGTTGTCTTTTTGTCCTGTTAACAAGGTAAGGTATCCTGGAAAAACAAACAAACGAAAGTTTACTTTCCGCTTTGAAAACAAGATTAGAAACTCTGACATAACAATATGCTAAATAGAATACATTATAAATAGTTATAAATAGTTTACATTTGTAAACTTCAGTCAATAAAAATTTTGTTTTCAAGTTTCGAGTCCTTGGATTCAATATTGCAGGATATTTAGTCCCAGTCCCAGCAAGGAGGTACTTGGCTCCACTGCTTTTTAAACGTTCACTAGTCTAAGCTGAAGTCTAGCATAGCCAGCCTTGGAACGAACATTTTCTTTGCAGACTAGTGGATGTTCGCGGCTTGTAGAATGTCTTTAATTTGTTCATTGGGGATCAGTCAGTGTGCTTGGACCGTGTGACTACTGTATGCTTAGACAGTGAATGAGTAGCCTATTTGCTAAAGGTATAATATCACGATGTGATCGGGAGGAGGACATTTTTTTGGAATGAAAAGGGTAGCTTCAAAGGCTGGTATAACTTTATAATTATGATGTCTGTCTTGTGAAACGTCAAAAAAATTCACAGAAAGCCACGAGACGGATAACCCACGGTCTCGTGGGCTACCGGTTACGTGGCCTGTCGGTCTATTGGGATGTCCCTCAATGGACATGACATTTAATATTGCTTCCCTTTAACATATATAATCTGAGTATTATAAATATCAATGCTGAAAATTCGCCACTTTTTTGTCAGGAGTAGTTATATATGAAATTAAATACTTTTTCGTTTAATAAAATACATTGGGCAGTATCTATGAAACTAGCAAAAGTCTAGTAAATTATATAAAACAAATGGAACGATTTTCTTCTTGCAAAAAATGCTTCCCTATGACTAGGAAATACTTGCTTGAATAATGGGAATTAGGTTTCATCACCAAGCCTTTACTTGATATTTTCAAGCTCCTCTCACAGTGACGTGGCCTTTTGCTTGACTTCTCTTTATCAGAGCAGGTAACTTTTTATTCTTGCATCTTTAAATGCTTCATTTTATCTTTTAGTCTATTCATATATACTTTACTGCACTTACAGGATTAAAAACAAATCAAATGAACTAAATCAATCATGAAATATTTCGCCTTATTTAAAAACAGCAGTATCGAATCACTCAATTAATATTCATTCAGTATGATTAATTTGAGCGCACTGTGTACTATACATGTATATTGACTTATATTATTTATTACTGAAGACCGTCCTTTACGTATGATTATGTTATGAACATAAACTAACAATGAAGATGTATAATTTTTCATTTGTACTGAATGAATGCAATAAAGAATGCTACAAAACAAAACAAAAAAGATAGGGAGGGGTGAGGGTGGGGGGGGGGGGGGGGAGGCTATGATCTATAATATTCGTTCAGTATGATTAATTTGAATGTACTATGTACTATACATTTCATTATATTATGTATTTCTTAAAGCTGTATAATTTTCTATGCATTCTGATAATTGTTATGTACATCAACTAAAAATGAAGTTGTATGATTTTCATTTGTACTGAATGTATGCAATAAAGAATGCTACAAAACAAAAAAAAATTGGAACGGGTGCGGGGTGAAGAACCTCCACTCTACGCACGCCTCGGAGTACACACAATTGTTCAACTTTCCCATAAAAGTGCTTTGTTGCACATAATGAATAGAACTATTTTTCTCATGTAAGCATTTATTTGAGCTTTAGCTTGTGTTTATAGATAAGGCCAAAAGACATGTTATAATATCGACGGAATTTCCCTATTGATGCAGATTTGGTGATCAGAATTTGCTACGGTGGCATTTTTACGCAGGGTTTTATTTCGTGAAATATATGAAGTTAAGTTCAGGGTGCAATTGTTTTTTTTTCAAACAAAAGGTAACCAGCTCTATTTTCTGTTTGTGTACAGGCTACTGTAAAAAGTACTAGCAGATTCAGAAGGGGTGCACGCGTCAAAGTCGCTAAATAGTTTTGCTCAGGAAAAAATATGGACGTTCGTTTTAGGAAATGGGAAAACTTCGAAGCAATAGTATCGGCACCAAAAGTCGTACAAGGCGGGGGAGGGGGCAGTTCGTTCCAGTCCCCTCGGGAATTTCGAAACTGAACATTTTGACATTGCTTCAACTAAACAATTACCTTGCAGGGGTCTAGTTTCCATGCACGAAATAAGGTACACATCTTTCGCAACTATAGTGGAACCAGTTCAGTGTCGGACGCACCACCTATTTTCAAACCCTGGATCCGCTTATTTATGTTATGTATGATATTGAATTATGCTGTTCACAAAGCACGATTTGTCTTTGTGAACAAAAGATGGCAGAAATTGTCGAATCGGCGACTGAATCATGAGAAAAAAATGAATAACAACTTACTTAGCTTGCTATGTAATGGGTGAAAGGTTCATTCTCTTTGTTACTGATACAAACACATGAGCTGTATTATGATCATACATGTATCTGGTTGGTTATGAATGACAAGTTGAGGACATTCAACGAACTCATGAATACACCTCATTATCGAGCACCATTCTATAAATTGATGAATGAAGGGAACATGTTTGTGACAGATTTGGGTTAAAATGTTAGCATCACCCCACAGGTCATGTGTAGGCCCAAGTATTATCATAATAATATTGCTCCCCACTTTTAAAATGGTACACCCCCCCCCGGCCCCCCACCCGCGGCAATAAATTAATTGATTGAAATCCTAAAATTTTATATAAATCATTCTCATAATGTGCATTTTTATGTCATGTTCTAAATAGTGGGGATAGATGGGACGTGTGGGTATACATCAAAATGTGAAAAAGATGTCGTGGTCCAGTGGATACGTCACTGGACTGTGGATCACATGGTTTGAGGTTCGAGTCGCAGGCGTGACACTAATGTCATTTGACAAGACAGTAGTTAACCTACATTTGTCACTGTTCTCCCAGGTGTAGTAAATGGGTGCTTGACAAGAAGTTATTCCTTATATGCTTTCAGCGCTGCTGGGCAACTGGGATATAGCCAGGGTGGTAATATTAATTTGTAGGCGCCTTGAGTATCCCCTGGGATCGATATAAAAGTTTGTAATAAGGCATAATAATTCATGGTGAAGGCAATATTACAGGCATATACGTTTACAAGTTAGCGTCCTCTTGGTCATCAGCAGGCCGTTTGACCAAATTAACCCTGTCATTCACATTTTCTCTCGAACACTTAGGAAAATGTTATCTTATATTTACAATAGTGGTTCTACCAGGTACATTTGAGCTACTCACCTCACTTTGAGTAAATCAGTGGTTTCTTCCGTCATAGACGGGTCAATTCAGGCTTCTACGCATCATACTAAAAAGGAAATTGCAGGATGCTAGGAATCAAAGAAATGATCGCTCTACGAATAGCACTTCTGGTTTCAGCCAGTGGAAATCAAGTGATGGATATTGAATTATCGGTCTTTCCTCCCAAAGGATTACGATTTGCATACCCAGGTGAGTTTATAACTTTCTGTTTGCTTTCTGATTGCTAACTATATCAACAAAATTCTTGTTTTTCTTGCACAAAGGCATGTCTTTATAGGATAGATTTGTAAAAATTGAATTACATAGCATGTATATTTTGACACTTTTTTGTTTTTAGTTTACTAAACCAAAATTTAATATGTAATACTGAAATCACTTCAGTTGTATTTTTGAAGTGAATACAGCCACCAAAATATATTTTTATCCTGGTTATCGTATGTTGCTTATGAATTAAGTACAAAAGTTCTGCTCTTAATATGTTTCATATATTTCATGTTTAATTTCTATTGTTTACTTCAATTACTTGTTAATGTAAACGTAGAAGTACTGGGCTTGTGTCGAGAATATAATTTATCTCCTTTCCTTTAAGACCAATCTGGGTTAAGCCTGGTTGCATTCCACTATAGCGTAAATGAATCCTTGGATGGTGTATCTGCCGGACAGTGGAACTATGATGTCCATGTTCAAACTGGTAATCTTTCCTCCTTTCACACAATTTATTGTTTAAAAAAAAAATGGGGGAAAATTCAGCTCAGTACATTGGGCTCCGTTCAAGTCCATTCGAAGTAACGTTTATTTTCTCATGTATCCCCCACAAAGTTGTTCCAACTGAGCTATGGAATGGCGATAGTAGAGGTATCGTAAGTGGTTTTTAACACTTGACTGAAAATGCGAAAACAGTGGGTTGGATTCCCGGCACGGCAATAATTACGTTCTTGAGCAATGCATTTTATGTATATTGCTCCTTTATCGTTCATTAAGTAAATGAAATTCAAAAGCAAGGTGTCAACATGCATGGAAAAAGGGCGTCTGTTGGGTAAGCCAGGACTTGTAGTTATATTTACACGTTTCTTTTTATTCATTACGTCATGAGCAGTATAACCTGGATCTCATTTCCTTACCGGACCAAAACAAATGATAGTAGTATAATATCATTTGTGATCATTATGAAAATCTGATTTAGGTACTAATGCTCTCGAGAACGAACAATTGTATTGAACTGAAGCTTGCTGAAGTATTTTCAAAAGAATTGATGCAATGAAAAGGTAAATGGAAATCATTGGTGAAAAGGTCACACAATAGTGGCTAATTCATTCGCTTAAGTTAATAAGGAAATTCAAATGTCAATATAATAGTTTGATATTACCATATATTTGCGGTTTTCAATTGTTAACAAATATTCTCACCTACCGGGATATTTGTTAGACTCATAGAGGTGGATCCAGGTCCCCCCCCCCCCCCCCCCATTGAGAGAAAATACCACAAATATTAAAGGCTACCCTTTTTAAGGTAAGAAAGGCCGACGCCTGCATTCCTCCTCCACATTGAGAAGAGTGGCGAGGGCCAACCTGACAGTAATACATTTCCATGCAAATGAAATATAATTGGGGTATAAGCCTTAAAGGATTGAATTTATATGTTTATCTGTGTCAGGAGGATACTGGATCCATGAGAATAGGGACGTTCCTCTTCAGATTGGAGACGTGGTGAATTACTGGGTGTATGTGGTCGTCTACGGACGTGGATACCAGCAACTCGGCTTATCTTGGACAGCACCAGGTACGCAGTGGTATTAATTCAGAGGATTGAAGTCGCCTTCTGTTTCGGTAGTACGAAACACACTCCAGCGACAGCTGCTCCATGGTCAATATTCTATACTGCCCGAATTCCTGACTTGAAGCCTGGACCAAACACAGTATCTGTAACCTTTATATACATATACCTAACCTGAAACCCAATAGCAACCCGTACCTTTTGAAGACATTTTGTCCGGAAGTCGAACCCTTTTACGACAGAGCAATCACCAACGGAACATTTGTTTTTCTCTCATTTTCTCTTTTTCCCATCCCCCTTCATCTCCTTCTCTTCCTACCTCCTCTTCTCCCTTTAATCTGTCCTTTTATTCTTCCCATTCTCCTCATCTTCTAATTTCCTTGCTATCCGTTGTTTGTGTTAAAACGTAGGGAATTTGATATGTTTTTAAAGGGGAAGTCCTGTCCCAAAAGTTACTTGATTTTGACAAATCTTCCATGATTTTTACAAAAAATTATTTACTCTGTATTAGTGTCAAGTCAAGAGGTAATATATTCTTGGACAAAAATTTGTATTATGATATAAACAAAATAATTGGTGAGTTGAGAGACAATGACGTCACAAACTCATGACTGAGTTGCCAATTTGTTGCCAATTAGTGATTTTCATTGTTTTCCCTAGTTTTTTATGCCACTAAAAACCATAACTTTCTTTTAGTTGTCCGACTTTCCTCAAACTTTGTAAAAAAATATGTAGGTCTGATTTTCTATTTCAATTAAGAACAGGTAATTTTTGAAGAGGACTTCCCCTTTAAGGCTGTAAATATACGTTGGACCCATGATATGGATGTTGCTCCGATCAACTAAGTGCATTAACACAATGAAGAAAAGTTTCATCTTCAGCTTATTGTTTGAAATATTTGCTATTATGGATCCCATTCCAATGCATATACATGTAGAAGAAAATGTCCTTTCCATGTTTCGTAGATAACATCAAGAGACAAAGCGTAGACAATGAGAGGGCACCTCTTCGTTTGAAATTTAGAAATATTGAAAATATTGAAAATTGTTCAAAGAACATTTTCAATCAAACCGGCTTTCATAAATTTCTACAGAAAAACCCCGAAATGACATTTTAATCACTTGCACTTCTTTCCCCAGTAATACATCTACCACTGACCTTATTTTATGGCTGGTTGTTGTATTTTCAATATCGTATTATATAATACAAATCTTAAGTCCACGGGACAAAACAAAGCAAGTGATACGCAATATGATACAATTCTCATTAATTATGAAGTTATTCCATGGCATTTATTTTTTTCTATTAATTCCACTGACTATAAGGTATCACATAAGGTAGGGTAGTGGGGAATATACGCTTTTCTGTTGACAGTTTTATTACGTGCACGTGCAATTAAACGCAAAGCGGGATTGGGGTTTAAACAAAATCCCATTTACAAATATTAAAACCAAATATTAGTTCGTGGTATTGGTCCATTCTGATCAAGTCCATTCTGATCAAAACTGATTAATAATGATAATAATTCTGAATCGTTTATCATGCAGTTGATCGGTTATTTGAACCAGCAAAATGCAGACCAACTAACAGAAACTTGCTGGAATTTACGTGCCTGGAAGTCACGTTATTCGGTCGGGATGACGAACTAGATTTTTATTATTTCTTTGCACATTACTCAGCATTTACACATGTTGGACCCAATTCATTTAGCAGATACAATTTATTTGTAATCGTAAGTTTATATCTGTAAAGTATTTTTCTCGTCAATATCAGAAATTAATATCAAAGAATAAAGATATTATGTACATTGATGCATAGTTACGAAATGAGAATTGCTCATATCGAAAATAAATGATTTCTTTATATTTCTATGCAATTATACCACTTTACAGCGTGTCCTGCTGAGGAGATTAGAACAGATTGCCTCCAGGAATGTGATTGCCTGGACGGGATGATATGTGATGTCTTCATGGGTGTATGTGAACTTCCAATGACTACTCCATCGCCAGAGGAATCCACTACATCACAAGGTATAAGACATTCTAACTTGGATAAATGGAATATTCTGTATACAGTTTAATTATTAGTCTATAATGAACATGTTTGTGCAATAAATGGTTTGGTTTGGTTTGCTTTTATTCACGATCATAAAAATGATACAGATTAAAAAATATAAACAGGAAATTATATAACAGTATAAATATAACATTGATATTAAGAAAGTAAATTACCGATTTTCAATCACATCACTGGCTGATGTTTCAGAGAATTGGCTGCCTGATCAATGAATTAAAAATCTCTTACCAACTTTTCTTCAAATTTTAATTATTGCACATACCAGTGATTATCATTTTGTCTGTCCATGTATAACGACAGCAAGTATATCATCTATCATTGAATTGAATTCACAATAATGGGAGCACATTCATCAATGTACCACACATTGATGAAGACTCTTGTCTCTCATACGAGAGGTTCCGCTTCGATCCAAGCCAGGTGCTTATATCCGTGGACAAAGTGTTTACCTCCATTTCTCCCGCTCGACTCAGGTGTAAATGGTAACCTGACAACGCTGGGATAATGATAATTGTACGGCCCACAGAAAAAGCAGTATTAATACTGATGTGGCAGGGTAAAAAAGACGAAATTATTAAATTATATATATACATATATGCATTATATATATATATATATATATATATATATATATAAGTTCAAAAGTTCATTGTTTAAGGACACAAACTTTCAACGATCAACGATCTGAAAGTTTGTGTCCTTAAGCAATGCTGGGTAACAGATGAGGAAAGGAAGATCCAGGAAGAAAGGATCATCTTTCAGCTTGGCACGCTCCAACCTCATGGTATCAATGTCAGTTTCCGTTCATTTCCTTCTTCGTAATTTTGTAATGCTTCTTTCTTTCTCTTCCTTTTTGTACTTTGCTTTTGTTCTCTTCCCTTGTTTCTTTCTCTCTCTCTTCCTTCTTTCGTTTCTTTTCTTCTCTCCCCTCTATTTTCATTTTTTTTCTTTCTTTCTTTTCTTCTTCTTCTTTTTCATTTCTCCTTTTTGTCTTCCTTTTCTGTTTTCTAACCCTCTATCCTCTGTCTTCCCACCTTTTTTCTCCCCCTGTCTCTCTCTCCTTATTTTTCTCTTCCTCCGTTACTTCTCTCTCTCTCTCTCTCTTCTTCCTATCCTTTGCTTTATTTATCTTTCTTCATCACTGTGTGTGTCTGTCTGTCTGTCTCCCTCCCTCTCTCTCTCTCTCTCTCTCCTTTCCCCTATCCCCTCTCTCTCTCTCTCTCCCTTTCTCGCGCCTTGACTCTGTTGTTTATTTACGCTTGTTGTTTTGACAATAATTACGCGCTATGCACTAACTACATCCTCGATGCATTTTTTGTACTTGGTATCATTTCCTGAAGAAGCCTTATAGGCGAAATATTGAACCCTTTGTGTCTAACGGAGTATTTTATTCTGTGTCTCTGTATATATATATATATATAGGCCCCTATATATATATATATATATATATATATATATATATATATATATATATAGTTCAGAAAGTGGAGGACATATGGGTTATATAAAGTAAATGAAAAGTTCACTCAGAGACAATTAAGACACAGCTGTAAAAAGGTTTCCACAAGCGCTTTCGTTTATTTCTTCAGGTGGAATAACATGAAGTTTGAATCTTTGGCAATTTATATACATATAAATAGAGTACAATGACGGTACTACTCCAAGTCCAGTTATGTATGTAGTCTATGTAGTCTACCTTTGTGAGTGGTCAAGTTTGGAGTCTCATAGAGGATTATAGGCTAAGAGGGTTTGTTTGATGTAATATGAGGGCATGGACATAGCTTTAAAGTTTAGGTTTATATGGCGTTTAATGCCGGTTTAAATCTATTGTTAAAATAATCTTCTTTCAGACACCGTTTCATTTTATCTTCGTCATTCATTTTATAAAAGGGTGTGATAAGAAAACAGGGTTCTATAGAGTGAGCTAGATGTTCACTTAATTTAAGTTGTCTGTATTCTTTTTGTCTAATTTGTTGTCGATGGACTCTTACTCTGTTACGGAGAATATCTCCGGTTTCTCCTATGTATTGTTTTTTGCAGCCTTGGCACGTTATGCAGTATATTACATTTTTAGTTTGGCATGTGAAGGGAAATTTGATATGGAATTTTGTTTGATTTGGGATTTGGCCCCAGATTAATTTGGTTAGTTTCGTTTATATGAGAACTAGTTTTGCATCGTTTATCTCCGCATTTCTTGACACCTCTTTTAAGTTGTTTCTTTTGGGAAAAAGCTGCTTTTGTCAGAATTTGTTTTAAGTTCGGGCTCTGCCGTTTGCTTGATATAAGTTTCGTTTCTTTGAAAGCAGTTTTTAGAATTTTGTCATTTTGTATAATGGGAAAAGAATTATGGATAATTTGGAACATGTTAGGGTTATTGGGGTTGTATGTATGAACAAATGGTATAATGTTATTTTCCTCTTTCTTTTTGCAAGAAAATAAGCTTTCAGTCTGTTTAGTGCCAGCCGAGCTTTAGAAATGCCGGTTTCAATTATGTGTTTTGGGTATTGTCGGGCCATGAACATATGTTTTAATTCGTCTAATCTTTTCTTTTTTTGTGATTTTGTCAGATACAATGGTACATATTCTCATATGAGCAAGATTAATGTAAATATTGGTGGGTGTCTGTAACTTTATAAAATATATCTGTTTTTAATATGTTCTCTTCCTTTATGATTGTTATGTCTAAGAAATTAATTGAATTAGGACTGATTTCCCATTTAAACGTGATTGCTGGGTGTAGATTCATTACGATATTGTGTAAATCATTTATATCTCCAAATTCACTCTTCCAAATGATAAAGCAATCATCTAGATATCTTAACCAATTATTCTCAAAGTAGGTTCTGACAGTAAGATCAAATCGTTTCTCAATTTTCTATATAAAGTTTCTCTTCCAGGTATCACATGAATAGGGTAGCATAAGTGGGAGCCATTTTCGTTCCCATTGCAGTACCACAATTTCGCAAGAAATAATTATCATTGAAGTGGAATGTGTTGTTATGGAGAATAAAATTTACAGCATCCAGTAAAAAATCCAATGGAAAACGTGAGTCAATTAATTCTGGGTATTTATCAATCCAATATTTGATGCTTTTAACACCATCTTCATGGGGAATATTAGTGTACAGACTATTGACATCATATGTTACAAAGACTGATTCAAATAACAACAGTTCATTAGGCAAGTGAGTTAAAAGTCAAGATCATCTCTGACAAAACTTTTGACTTTAGATGTTAAAGGTTTCAATATAATGTCTATGGCCCGTATTCTGAACTCCGGTTTAGCTTAAACTGTAGTTTAAATCTGCCCTTTAGACCGGAGTTTAAGAAAATCACATTCTGAACTCGGGTTTAACTTATAAACTCCAGTCTAAGCATGGTTTAACTTTGTACACAAAGTTAGACTGCAGCTAGGGGTAGTTTAAGCCCGGTTTAACTTGTCTTCACGCACGGGCCACCGCAGAATAATGTTTGCAACTGAGGTGAAGAGTGATATTAACGAAGGTTTCAGATTCTGCTGGCACCACCTTAGCGAAAGGTAAACTTACCTCCGTAAAGAGGAAAATCTTTTTTAAAATCTTTTTTCTTTTTAGCTGGATCTCGGATCGAAGTTGGATCTAACGTTACCGGCAGTATTCGTGGCAAGCGCTGTCATTATCGCAGAACTGACTTTGCAACAGTCTTTCGCGCTCGCGAGCAAGCATAGCTCTTTACACCATAACCCGAGCCGGGCCGGCCGGCCCAGCCGACGCGACCGATACCCTCTCTCATCCCATCCCACTCCAGTGCTGAGCTAGCTAGCTGAGCCAGGCTAGGTCGGATCGAGCTGACTGTTGTTGGGAAGCTGGGCTCCGAAGTTACAGCTCCAGGAAAAACATTCAACGAAACTAAAAAACAAGAAAATTAAGAGCTCAGCTCCAGAGATTATTTCAAATTCCGACTGCAATTTCAGAATTTGAGTTGACAGCTGAGTCACTCAGATTTAACGTTAAAACTCAACTCTCCTCGAACTTATAACGTTATTTATAGCCAATATCTAACTTCAACCTTCGTTAGGAAAATAGGTTCTAACTTTTAGAATCTAGACTTTAGACTTAGTCTTAGACTAGTTACAAACGTAGATTAGTCATTAAAACTTACACTATGACTATGTCTAACGTTAGAATAGAATATCTATTTAAAGTTAGTCCAGGAACTTACCAATGGAAATACATTGTCACCAGATTATTTTTGTACGCCAGCATCTAATGTCATGTTCTAAAGTAACACAGTGCCCTTATTTATTATACATCTATGACAGAGTCCTAGATCTATAGTATAGATGTCAAAGTAGATCTAGCTATAGTTTACATGCATTCAAATTGCATAGCCTAGGCCTACTATTATCTCCGAAAATCTGCCCTTTGTATGGTACCCGGGGAAAGTGTATTGACTTTTCAATGAAGCGAAACGAACAAGTTTGTTTTCGGTCTAAAAAGCAAAAGTACTGTACAGGGTATAGGCCGCCGGTATAGGCCTAGCTCTAACCGTATTACCTCTATCCCTAGTCTAGATACGGTATAATCTTATATTTTTTTGTTTGTTTTGTTTTCAAAATGCCCCCTGTGCCTCATGACAAAATAGATATCTAAGGCCAAGTAAAAAAATATACATGTTTAGCGTCCTGCCTTTTTGGAAAAAAGGAAGGAGCAGGCCCTTTTTTTTTCAAAATGGCCGACCGACCCATTTAACAACCAGCCGGGCTATTTTTCCAAAATGGCCGCCATTTTTTTTTTAAATCACCACTTGGACTTGATGCCAGCTATGTCATCATAGTCAACAGGCTATGTCATCATAGTCAACAGGCTATGTCATCATAGTCAACAGGCGGCCTCCAAAAAGGAAGCGGGCGGGGACGCTAAACATGTATATTTTTGTTACTTGGCCTAATTTCTCAGGCTATAAACAGGTCTATAGCCTGGGTCCTTTCCTTTTGCTTTGAATCTAGTCAAATTTGCAAAGTAACGGTGTTGTTGCGTTTGCCTCACCAATCAGGGACAGTTGGGAGGTCCGGACACCCCCCCCCCCCCACACACACACACACATTTCTTTTTAATGTTTGATTTGCTTTAACTTTTTTTGTGTGTGTGAATTGCTTGAGCCACTTTTTCAAAATACAAAATCCTTGATCCGCTCCGCTCGCTTCCACATGATGGACATTGCAGGTCTAACTGTTAGATATAACTTTTAGATCTAGAGTCTACCATGATTGTTTTTCGCCAGCCCTCAAAAAGTCGCTCAGTGGGGGCAGAGGTTATCATATGTTTTCCTCCATAATTATCCGACAAGCCAAGAAAAAAAAAATGGGGGGGGGGGGGTTCTCGCCGGGTTTGCCCCCCCCCCCGAAGGTTACTCAAGTCATTTTGAAATGGAAGCTAAGAAGGAGCTGAATATAGCGGCGTAGTGCCTGCGTTCAGTATCTTCCCTATGACTAGGTATCCCTAGTAAAACATGTACATGCTGTATGCAATAACGTAGGATAAACTGACCAACCTAATTTTAAATAGTCGTTCATTTACGATCCAGAAAACTCCAGTAGGCTAATCATGACAAATGAAGTGCCAAATGGTATGCCTTTAATTTGTGTATAGAGCATTTCGTGACATTTCTTGATTTAACATCTTAAAATGTATATATCCCCCCCAAAAAAATTGAGCTGGGGAAATGGCCTGTGTTATCATCCCACCCCCCCCCCCCCCCAATATTTTTGGATAAATTAAATAACAATTATGATACATTAACATAAAACTAATAATTATTTAAACTCATTATGTTTGATCTTGAAATATCATCACATTCTTTAATGATTAGAAGTAAGGAAATAATAAATTCCATAATTTAAATGCGAAATTCGTTTCGCTCGCATTGTAGATCCGTGCATTCCTTCTTTTCATTAAAAAAACATTCTGGGATGCTCTGAAATGAAAGTTTTATAGACAGTTTTTGAAAAAGTGCCTTCCCCGCTCTGTCGCTTTGCGTATCTAGGGGTGGGCAGGGGGCGCCTGCCCCGGGCGTCACTTGGAGGGACGCAACAAACGCAAAGGAGAGAAATAACATGTAAGTTTCATAATGACTCCTGCTAAATAGCATTTGCAAAGGTTCTCAAATTTAGGTAGCCTTGCTGAATTTCTCGACTCTTTCTCAAGCCTATTTAGGGTTTTCGTTAGTTTTGCTCCCGATTGTAGAAGTGAGTGAATAGAAAACCGTTTAGCAATGTATAATATTCGAGCTTCTCTACCGCTGAATTGCGGTGGTCAATTGCAAAATTTCCTCGGTAAAATGCACAAGAAATTGCGTTTTTTAGGGTTAAAAATTGAAAAATTTGCTGTTCGGTCGCTTTGCTCCCTCGCGTAGATAAGTTTGAGCACTCGGGGGCGGGGCGTAACTTCATGTTTTGCCCCTGGCGCCATAATCCCTAGATACGCCACTGGCTTCGCTCCCTCGCCGGTATCCTCGCTTGTCTTATTTGGGTAAATATGATTTATCTCCACTTCATCAACAAGGTATTGAAAGGAATTTTGTAACTTTACCGCCGGTGATATTGTTCCTGGTCCCCCTGAAAATTTCTGCTCTTTGGTGAGTTGTACCTATAGCTGTACTTATTGGTGCTATTATTATCCTGATGGTATCCTCTTGCAGCGGTAGCGTAGTCGGTGTACATGTTGTTGTTGTGATTGAAACTATTGTTGTAGCTGTAGTAGTGGTCATGTTATGCCACCTGAAGAAATAAACGAAAGCGCTTGTGGAAACATTTTTACTGCTGTGTCTTATTTGCATACCTGCCAACCGTCCCGATTTTCAACTTTCAAAACGGCCAAAAATCAGGACATCCCGATTTTTGAAATTTCACTTGAAAAAAAAAAACTGTAAAAATCGCCACAGACCCTGTCTGGAGAATAAAAAAAAGATCGAAAGAGGGCGGAATCATATTAGTCGCCTCAGTGGCGTATGCGTCTTTTTTTTTGTAACCAAGCCTAGGCAGAAACCCCTTTTTGAAGACTTTGAAACAGACTACAAGTATCGGACTTGTATTTTCTTGTATCGGACTTGTATTTTCTTACTCAGTCACCTTATTTTTAAATAAGCAAAAGAAAATTTCGTAATATAAACTTCTGCCGAGGTCCGAACTCGTGGTTCTTTCACCAAGAGAGGACTGGATTATCCGATTGCGCCACACAGAACAGCTGCTCGATGACCTTGCTCGTTTTATTATATCGCTGTAATTCGTTTTCATGAATATTCATGCAGATTAGTCTTGACGGAATAAACCGTATTAGTATGAAAAAATGCGAAATCTGCCTAGGCTTGGTTACAAAAAAAAAAAGACGCCTGCCGTATACGGCACTGAGTCGCCTAAGTGCGTACGTACACCACTTCCTTGCATGCGTGTGCATTGTATTGACTGACCATGCTGCGAGCTGCCGCAGCGCTAGCGATAGCGGCACCATACAGTGTACCAAGCCCCCTGGACCCCCGGCCGAGGTGTCCTGATTTCCAAGTTCCAAATGTTGGCAGGTATGTATTTGTCTCTGAGTGAACTTTTCATTTACTTTATATATATATATATATATATATATATATATATATATATGGTAATCACTTGTAAAAGGCACAAGAAAACAGGAACAGGATGAAAGAATGAAACAGTTTTATTATATACATGTATATACCTATACACACACACACACAGTAAAATTACATTTTAAAGAAATCCATCGATTATATATAACGTAAGTTTGGCCCCTTTGTGTTTTGATATTTTTTTAAAGATGATTTTTATCTAAACTTGAATAATACTTAAATTTTCCACACCGTTTAATTACGCTTCTTACTTCACCCGTAATCTAAGCTCTATCAACGATCATGACGATGGGTTGTCCTACGATTGAAAGGCAATGTCAACAATCAATCGGTTCTATGATGAGTTGGATCCTATTCGCCATCGCGATGTTAGGGGATGTCTTTCTCGTGGGAATAGTAGTGTGGCAATGGTAAGTATACATCTCAGATATTGGTTTTTCCTTCCAATGAAGAGTATAATATCAGGGCTCTTGCCATATTTTTTTTTTATTTTGGTTGCAAGCTAATCAACTGAGATGATAACTTAGCTTGCCAAAGACAGCTTTCAATGGGCATAAACAGTGAACTGTAGCAAATTCGCATGAAACAACAAATAATAGCAATAGTTTATAATTGCCTTACATGCAACAAATGGAAAACCTTTTTTACCCTGGAGAATTTTAGGTTGTCAATTGCGTCCGGGCAACTGCTGATCCCGAACTCTGATGTCGCTTAATTGATTATGATGAATAAATTTATGTTTAGCCAACATATCAATGTATAATGAATCCAGTCTTGTTATGAATAATATATACAATGGTGGTATAAATGATTTGTACAATATGTATTTGACAAGAGAGAAAATAATTAAAAAAATATCATTTACAAATGAATATAGATATGCCATTTAAATTTAATAATAATAATAATAACAATATTAATAATACATAACATTTATATTGCCCTTAATACAATGTTTCTAAGCGCTGAAGTATATTACCCTGGCTTGAAAGCATTCAAGGAATAAATTCCTACCAGGTACCCATTTACTACACCTGGGTGGAGAGTGGAAATGCAGATTAATGTCTTGCCAAAGGACATTAGTGCCAAGGCGGGACTCTAAGTAAACTCACATGGTTCGAGATTCTAATCACTGGCAAGGCACTAACGTCCTTTGGCAAGACATTAATCTGCATTTACCAAACGTTCCTGGTGAAGTTAATGGTACTTGAATAAAATACTTCGTATTAGTGGAATATACATCATAACATAGTTGAGCTGATTTGGAATACTGATGATATTGATGTGTAAATGGACGCTTAATGCATTTGAAATTTTTAAAAAAATTGAGCAGCCTTTGGAATTAATATGACTCGGCCTCTTTCATTGTTACTAATCGACTGCCCCAAAATGTTGGTAATAAGATCATGGCTTTGGTTTTTAAGATCATTCAAAATCAAATCGACATTCAATATTGTTTTGCACTGAATGCTATAAGAGGACGAAAGGTTAGAATACATCAGTATTCAGTCAAACAAATATTTCTATCTTGACAATGATACTGTGTTTTCCTTCTGGAATTCCTGTTCCTACTTCATTTTGAGCTCTTTAATCATGTATCAGCCACGCAGTAAGATATTTATCGAATACAAGATGTTTTGAAAATTCATGCATTCTATAGTAAAAGCTTACTGGACCTCAAAATAGCATTGAAATAATGGGGCAAATACTGTAACAAGCAAAAAAATCAGGTAACAAGCAAAACAAATATTTTCAAAATGACGTGTCGTTGAAGAATGGAAGTTGGAAGAAAAGACACAGCAAAATATAAATTGATGAAATATATTCCTCCCCCCCCCCCCCCCACCCATTACAAAGTGCTCAGAAGAGACGATCTAACTCTGAACCACCGACAAATCACGCAAAGACACCCCATCCTGGACAGCGCTTTGATAATTCTGCATTTGATGGCTCCAAGACCGATTTGTCAGCTGATCACATGTACCAAGACCTCAAGCAACCCGGCCAGGAGTATGACTATGTCAACACGTCCCGTTAGGAAACATGGCCAGCAGAGGGCAGCATTGTAAAATCATGTAATGATTTGATTGCAAAAGTACAAACGTATTATGACAAAACCTGTAGAGCGAGACTTCATGGTTATTCTGAATAAAGTAGGAATGTTACTCCTTTGAATATGAGAAATTTGTGATGTATTTCATCGTTTTAAATTTCATTATTTCGCTCAGTATCAAAAGACATTAATTGTGATTATTATAAGGAATCATTTTATAGTTCGTGTCTGTATATCGTGGCACTGATTCTGTTAACATATTGTTCAATTGTATGTCATCAGTTGTATTTTTTACTTATAGCTTTTATTAATCTATAAGCAAGGCATTGATTTTGTTTACATATTGTTCATCTTTTCATTATTTGTGGTTTCCTGCTTTTAGATTATAAAAAAATGATTTTCATATCAACATCTTTTTGTTTGTACGTTGTTACAATTGTGTAGATTGATGAATATTGTTCACAGACTGCTATTTTATTAAAGATGTCTTTGTTCTGTAACGCTTTATGAGAACTTATGCTGGATCATGGTAGAAAAAAGGCTATATCTAAAAGGTCAAATCTAACCCAGAAATCTTCTATATCAATATATCACTTCTTGTTTTCATATTCAACTGCTATCACACCTACATGTACCTTTGAACTAGAGTGGATTTTTGCATATGCTTTCTTTAGAGTGTACATGCAATAATATATCCGCGACCTGCACATCCACTGGTCAAAATCTCATCCAACAATAGCGATCGGTGCCCGATTCTCATCTGAAAAGTTTAAATGTTCACCCCCCCCCCCCACCCGTCTCCTCGACTCCCGACAAAGGAAAATACAAAACATTGCATTTTGTCGCAAATGCAAGCGTTCAGTCCTCTCAGAAAATTTATAAACTGGTATTACCTTTTTGACCGCTTCTATTTTATCAACACTTTGAACGAATGAGGTTCAACAAATAAACTTCAAATTCTACACTCTAAAAAAGTCTAGTCATGTTTTTGACCAGATCGCCTGGTCACATTTTCAATCAAATTCTAGTCATTCTGACTAGGATTCTGTTCATTTTTTTGAACTAGGATTCTGTTCACTTCAAACCCGAAGCTGGTAGTTTGACAAGAATAGGTGCCCATGGGAATAGTTATTCTAGTCAAATCTGACTAGAATCAAGTCATATTTGACAAGAATAGTGGAGGTGCCCGTGGGAATAGTTATTCTAGTCAAATCTGACTAGAATCAAGTCATATTTGACAAGAATAGTGGAGGTGCCCGTGGGAATAGTTATTCTAGTCAAATCTGACTAGAATCAAGTCATATTTGACAAGAATAGTGGAGGTGCCCATGGGAATAGTTATTCTAGTCAAATCTGACTAGAATCAAGTCATATTTGACAAGAATAGTGGAGGTGCCCGTGGGAATAGTTATTCTAGTCAAATCTGACTAGAATCAAGTCATATTTGACAAGAATAGTGGAGGTGCCCGTGGGAATAGTTATTCTAGTCAAATCTGACTAGAATCAAGTCATATTTGACAAGAATAGTGGAGGTGCCCGTGGGAATAGTTATTCTAGTCAAATCTGACTAGAATCAAGTCATATTTGACAAGAATAGTGGAGGTGCCCATGGGAATAGTTATTCTAGTCAAATCTGACTAGAATCAAGTCATATTTGACAAGAATAGTGGAGGTGCCCGTGGGAATAGTTATTCTAGTCAAATCTGACTAGAATCAAGTCATATTTGACAAGAATAGTGGAGGTGCCCATGGGAATAGTTATTCTAGTCAAATCTGACTAGAATCAAGTCATATTTGACAAGAATAGTGGAGGTGCCCGTGGGAATAGTTATTCTAGTCAAATCTGACTAGAATCAAGTCATATTTGACAAGAATAGTGGAGGTGCCCGTGGGAATAGTTATTCTAGTCAAATCTGACTAGAATCAAGTCATATTTGACAAGAATAGTGGAGGTGCCCGTGGGAATAGTTATTCTAGTCAAATCTGACGAGAATCAAGTCATATAATATGACAAGAATAGTGGAGGTGCCCGTGGGAATAGTTATTCTAGTCAAATCTGACTAGAATCAAGTCATATTTGACAAGAATAGTGGAGGTGCCCGTGGGAATAGTTATTCTAGTCAAATCTGACTAGAATCAAGTCATATTTGACAAGAATAGTGGAGGTGCCCGTGGGAATAGTTATTCTAGTCAAATCTGACTAGAATCAAGTCATATTTGACAAGAATAGTGGAGGTGCCCGTGAGAATAGTTATTCTAGTCAAATCTTACTAGAATCAAGTCATATTTGACAAGAATACACTCTTAGAAATGTTGGGTAAATGCCACTGGGTAAATGAAGATTGGGCATAGGTTGGTTAAATCTTGCTCAACATTTACATGCATTTACCCAACATTGGTCAAAAATAAGAATGAAATTGGTAAAGTTTACCCAAAAGTTGGTCGGACTCAAAAGGACCCTCATGTTGGGTAAAATTTGGGTAAAATTTTGCCCAATATTTCTAAGAGTGTAGTGGAGGTGCCCGTGGGAATAGTTATTCTAGTCAAATCTGACTAGAATCAAGTCATATTTGACAAGAATAGTGGAGGTGCCCGTGGGAATAGTTATTCTAGTCAAATCTGACTAGAAATAAGTCATATTTGACTAGATTGTTTTAGAGTGAATAAAAGAAAGAAAAAACAGTATTTATTTTCTTTCTCCCCCATCATACTGTCAGATGAGATCAATTTTGTTCTTAAACATGAGGAAAAGGTTCGGTTACTGGTTAAGGTGAAAACAACGATTTGTTAGATATCCGAATCTCACTGTGGCCCAATTTTCAATCAAATACAGAAAAAACACATCACTGTAGAAGTGTTAGATGAGATTTTATGCCCCTGAAAAGCTTTGTTATTTCAACTACGTAGTTATATAAATAAACAGTTTATATCTTTAGATAAAACACTTTTGCCAACGTTTGTGTAGTCCTATACATGTACCTGTGTGTTGCACTTTTCAGTGTTTTCAGAGAGATTTAGTAATAATTGTCAGATGACTACTATCACCAACATCTCGACTTTCGTCCTTCTCCTCATCATCACCATCATCACCACCACCATTATTTTCCCCATTACCCCACCATAAGACATATTACCACCTCATATTAAGAAACAACAACCATGTCAGTCATCAACACATAATCACCATCATTACCATCATCACCATCATCACTATTACCATCATTATCATAATCATCATCATTATCATCATCAACATCATCATTATAATCATCATCATCACCACCATCATCCCCAACACCATTATCATTTTCCCCATTATCCCACTATAATTCATATCATCACCACATATTAGGAAACAACAGCCATGTAGGTCATCAATACATAATCACCATCATCATCACCACCATCATCATCATCACTATCACCATCATTATCATACTCATCATCATTATCAGCACCAACATCATCACTATAAGCATCATCACATCATTTTTATCATCACCGTCATTATTATCATCACTATTATCACAATCATCATCATCATCATCATCATCATCATCATCATCTACATCAGTTTTATCACCATCATTATCAGCACCATCATTATCATCATTGTTTCAACTATGAATGCTGCCACATTCGACAATTATTTTTATCAACATCACCATCGTTCCCAATACAATACATCCATGACAATCTGAAACTCTTCCATCACCATCACTTTTGCTATCAGTCTTACTCATGTTACTAGTCACAATCGTTATCATCATTAGCATTTCCAGCATCAACTTCGAACCATGTTCTGAACTCCTGGAAACAATGCCATTTACAACTATCACTGTAATGATATATACAGATGTATTATTTATGCATTTATCAAAGTGAAACAAATTTCAGAACATGCCACCGGGATTACATGCTATATCTATTTATGCTAATGATAGGTTTAGATTTAGAAGGTCATACACCCGGTTCATCACATTTGTAATTTATGTGCTTAATATCACACTGTGATAATGTCTCCTTTCGCAACGAGTGGTTTTCCATGAGGTCCTGCTTACAATATGTCAACCACCTGTACAGAGTTTAATGATGATATTGACATCAGTCAATCGTTATAACATTAATTTAACAAAATATCTTTCAAAAAGAAAAATAATTTAATACCAATACAGTTTTTGGATATATTAATGAAATTTGGCAGTTCATTCACATGTTTAACAGGGGGTGTAACGAAATTACACGTGGGCCTCTTGCATAAATAGTTGGTATTAAACGCAACTCAAAAAATTAAACGCAAGTCTAAAATACGCGATCCTGATTGGTTGAAATTCAAGTTGCGTTTAATATTTTTTACTTGCGATTAAACGCAGCTTTTTATGGAAGAGGGCCCTGAACTTATTTATTCTATGTATTTTACACTGTTTAAACAGTTCGTCTAGAATACTTAGATTATCTGTTTATTTCATTCTCAGAATCATTTACTGATACAGTCGGTTATCATCTTTTAATATATCTACGCATTATGTACAAAAAGGTGATTCAATACTTTTACGGCTAATAAAACACAAATATATTTACATAAGTTTATATACAATACAAAAAGGGGGTTTTCTCAGAAGGTGGTGTATTTGTTAATGCCGGAAGAAGAAAGAGAGAGCGAGAGAGAGAAAAAAAAACCCTTTAGTTTTCCAAAATTGATGGCAGGGTCACACCAAGGAGGAACGATTTTTGTAATCCATGCCAAACTGGATTTTGCAGGGGATGTGCCCCGTGTACCCTGCCCGCTCCCGATCCACCACTGTATAAATCCAGTCACAAGATTAATTGAACTAAAGCTCTGTTATTAATCAAAACGAGTAAACAGTATATGTGAAATGATAATAGACTCACAATTATTTACTTTTTTTGTTTGTGCAACAAATAATATTTAAACAATAAATATGAATCGCTGACATATGCAAATATCTAGAAATGAATTTCCCCATACACTGCATTTCATGTGACAAAATATGGATGAGACTATAATACTAAACACTATCTAGCACTTATCGATCTCATTATAAATCATTTGCACTAATTCAATAAAACCTTGTCGTCTGGTCTTGATTATCAAAGCCTATAAATTCAAAGAATAAAATGACAGGTTTTGTCTGAGAAGTAAGGCTACAAACGAAGACAAATACATATACTCACTATTCGTAGATGGAATACATATGTGTAAGCCTATGTGTCTGAACGCTTTAACTCTCCCGGTTCCCGTAGTCTACGGGTTAACACTTTTTGAACTGCGTTTAGCGTATACAATTTCCTATGCAATTAGTCCCGCTATTTATATGCTCCCCTCTCGCGCCTCTAATGGTGTTTCTATTTCATAACACAACTCGATGTCGTTTAAGCAAGGAAGTAATCGACAAGTACATGTACCTCCCTGGTTCATGGAATTTGTTGCTGTCCTCGAGCCACCCCTCGACCACGCGGCCTATTCCTCCTCCGATAAGGCCTTCTGCGTCGAGGGCGTGGTGTTGTGGCGTCATTCGTGGCGTCATTAGGAACGCCTTTGAAGTCAAGCAAGCGTGGCATGGTGGCACTGTCCGATCTGGTCGGTAGACTGAAGGGTTGAAGCTCAACCAGGGAGATATTATTGTCACCTGCAGCATTAAAAGAAAACAAAAAAATTACAAAAATAATAATAATCACTGATCCAGTTGTTCGTTTCAACTGCAGAATGACCATGGATAGAATTTCATCATTCCAATGCGATTAATTAAACTTTTTAAGTTCTGAATGTCACACTTCAAATCAAATGACAACTTTTCTTGAATTGCATTCTTTAACGACGTGACTGAAGAATGAATATTTCATGCCTTCACTAATAATAATAATAATAATAATAATAATAATAATAATAATAATAATAATAATAATAAAAATAATAATAATAATAATCTGCATTTATATGGCGCCTTTCCAGTTAGTAACTGCTCAAAGCGCTTTACAGTGTATTTTTACTCCGGTTATTGGATCCTATTAGGATTCTGCACTTATAGTGCACATTCTCCACTCCACAAGGGAGCAATCCAGTCTGGCTGCCATTTTTAGGCGCCTTACGAAAAGAGGGCCCGCCGCTGTAAAAACTTTTCGTAAGGCGCCTTACAGGCGCACATATACTATTCCAGTCACAGTGACATTCGCATCCTACCGGGTACCCATTTAACACCTGGGTGGAGAGTGGCAAATGTAGAAAAATGTCTTGCGAAAGGACATTAGTGACGCGCAGGACTTGAACCGCGAACCATGTGATCCACAGTCCGGTGACATATCCACTAGACCACGACACGGATACAGTCTCGTATTCTTTCTTCATTATCTTCCTCCTCCCCTCCTCCTAAAAATAATAATCATCATCATTTGATGATAAATCACTTTTCGCAATATTCATTTTCTTCTAAATTTCCAATTTATAGAAATATAATTTTTTTTCTTTACTGGTGTTTTTCCACATAAAGATACAGTTATCAAACTCGTAACGAATTGTGCATGTTAAACATAGTTATTAAACACCCATTATTACTTGTTACAAAGAATTAACGTACATTACGACATCATTTGCTGCTACATGTATCTTACTTTAAATTAATACAAAGCTATGTTGATTATCTCTTATTATTACTGTACATAAACATTTGTTATGTATATATTTAATAATGTAGAGGTGTCGTGGTCTAGTGGATACGTCACCGGACTGTGGATCTCATGGTTCGCGGTTCGAGTCCCGCCGCGGCAATAATGTCCTTTGGCAAGACATTAATCTACATTTGCCACTCTCCACCCAGGTGTAGTAAAATGCTTTCAGCGCCTTATAAGGCAGCTGGGCTAAAGCCAGGGTAATATTGGAGCGCCTTGAGCACTGTTCATGGTGGATATCAGCGCTATATAAATTTCCAATATTATTATAATTATTATTATTATTAATAATCTCCAATATATATATATATATATATATCTATATCAATTCCATTACTATCATGATCATCATTGCTATCATCTTCATGGTCATTATCAATGTCATCATCAAAAGGCACCGTCATCATTATCATCAAATAGTCATCACGTCTTACCGTTCGTGTCAAGGCGAATAAGCATAAAATTGAATTCTGTCGCCGCGCCGCCTCGCGAAGTCCATTCTTCAAACGAAACAAGGCCATTACCATCCAGATCGATGCTTCCAAATGTTAATTCCTTGCTGATATTTCCAGATAAGTATCTCACAACTTCGTCAGGTATTCTATACGGACAGAAAGGGAGAGAGCGTAAAGGCTAAAAGAGTGATGAAATAAACAGGTGGTATTTGCTTAATGACGTTTTGTTGTTTATGTTGTCTCAGATTGTACTGTAATATGAGAGAATAATGGTTGCGTAGCTTAAATCAAAGTCCCCCAGAGCTGCCCTCCCTGTTTGAAATTTCTGCAAAAGTTGAAAAAAAATGTCTCCGCCGGGAATCTAACCCGGGCCATTGGCTTGGAACGCCAATACCTTAACCACTAGACCACGGAGACAGGCCAGTGATTTCGGCGACACCAGATTCAATTGACTGACAGACTGACAAATCTTCAAACTTATTAATTAATTCCTTTGTCGGGGGCAGGTGAGTTTTGAACAAAGACAAGCCGTATGCCTCAGCTGGATCCAAAATAGGAATGCTTTGAGATACACTAGAGTAATATTATTGTAAACAATTGTAAGGAAATAACATATACAACAGCTTTGGCAACTCTCGTGGAAATAATTATTATTGTGAAAAATGAAAAATAGGCCTTCATTTTCCTAATGAAAGCCTATGGCCGAAAAATTTGAATTTTTTCATCGTATACGGACTTTTCATTCTTATTTTGTCTATAACTTTGCATGTCCGAAGCAGAACTATATTGATATATTAATGATATATTTAGTTCCAGTCTCCGGTCTAAGACAATAAACTTGCAGAAGAATATTTTAAAGCGAATATTATTTCATTGGCCGTGGATAGTACTATCCTTACAAAAATATTTCATTGGAGTTTAATCAGAAAATTCACTAGTTTGTCTCAACTGCATATGGAAATGTTTTAATGTTACGACTTGGATTGAACTGAGTTGAATTTTTATGCAGTGTACGACCACTGCATAAGAAATATTCGTTAAATGTAGCTAAAATAAATGTTGCCATAAACCATATAGGAAAATACAAAAAGAATAATATGGAAATTATATCGTCATAACAGCAAAAAAAGTAAATAATTGGATAAATGTAAATTCATCAACTTTTAGGCAATTGTTCGGGGAAAATTATGGCAAAAGCGAAATCGAGTCTATACGGTCATGACTGGGGAACAAGGAAATATCATTAGGCAATGTAGCGCCATCTAGTGGAATGCATTTTATTTGCTCGTTTAAAATCGAATTTTAGGCGATTCCGTGCAATTGTACGGCACTTGGTACTCAAGGTCAACATTTTTAGCCCACCGACCGTACATTTTTATTCTGTTTTCCCTTGTCAGATATTTTCTATCTTGGATCCCATCACTGTTATGAAATTATGAGTGTGCTTACCTTGGACCGGTCGGAACCTGCAAGAATAATAAGATGTTTGGAGAGCGAGAGAGAGACAGAGAGAGGACAACAGAGAGAGAGAAAGAGAAAGAGAAAGACATAAATAATAACAGAAAGAGCGAGAGAAAAAGAGAGAGAGGGGGGGGGGGTAAGAAAGAAAGGTGATTAGTGTAATACAATAGTGCAAAATGTGTATTCCCAAGAAGGTATTCCATAGCAAAAACATACTGTTTTCAAATGAAGCTTTCGATTGAATAAAACAAATCAACGTTTAAAAAGCAATAAGGCTTAATTCTTTTTGCACGAATGGAAACGACTGCCAAGTTTTCAATGTTGTGAATGTAGTGAAATTAAATCTTATACCATGAAACAGTGCAACATATTAATTAGGGCTTAATATTACTGTGAATAATAACGTTTTTACAATTAAAACGAGAAGCCTCAAAACAAAGCAAACGAAACGAAACGAAACAAACAAACAACAGCTACAACAAAACACAGGAAGAAACCGAAGCAAAACAAAACAAATTAACTTCAACAAATCAAAGGCCTGTTGAAAAAATAGGCTGTTCTCCCTAGCCATCCCTCAAAAGAAGAAAACAAATAAGAAAGGGGTGGGGACGTGTAAAACATATCAATATTAAAATATTAATTTCAATTACAAAGTATAAAAGTGAGAAAAAGAACCCTTTTTAATTCCCCGACCTCGACAGGACAAACGGCTCACCCCTGGGTTAACTCGGTTAAGGCCTCTCCCTGACGAAGGTCTACGGCGTCCTGATGGCCTGCCCTGGCCTATCTCCCATGATGGGCCCGCTCCTGTCACACACCCCCAGGCCATGGAGATGGTGCACATTATGTATACGAACGTGAGAAGGAGAACTTTCATCCTCCTGGTTTGCTTTTCGGAAATCTGAAATGAAGATGAAAATAGTCAGAAAATAATTATTTCCTTATTAGTCATTTTGTAATCCGGCCATTCCAAATTCTTTAAAGGCAAGCACCATTCTGCGCGCAGAAAATTAAATACAGGTTGAAAAAACAAACAAACAATGTACTGGGAGTGTTACTGAACTACTGGAAGAAAATCACACAATTAACCCCCCACCACCCACCCCACCCACCCCCCCCCCCCAAAAAAATATATATATATATATATATATAATGTAAAAACTCACTAATGTAGGAGATTATCATTAATACTTTCTCAAATATACCCAATTACATACACAGTCAAGCACAAAGTATTGTAAAATTATCCTCGATATATAAAATAATATAATCAGAACGGTACACGCTGTAGATAGAAGTGAAAAAACGTACCTTGGTCGTTGCAGCTGCCCTGCAAAATTTCAAGAGCCTTTTCTAGAGTATAGTGTAACAGTATCAAGTATGTGAAATTCCCCTCCAAAATCAATCAAAGCCAACTGTAAAGAAGCCACTTCGTCTATATATACTGGCTTGAGCACCGTTTCTTGTTAAACGTATTATACTTGTGGTAGGCAAACCGCTAGTGCAGACTATTATATACCAGTAAACCGAACCAATGACAAGGTCCCCGGAAATACTTTGATCATGGGAAATTTTCAAGTACTGTGGATGGGGCCGTAGGATAGGGCCACATGTGAATAATGGATAGAGGGTTGTCGGCATCACTCACAAAAATGTAGTGAGGCTATTAAAACTAGATCTCTCTCTCTCTCTCTCTCTCTCTCTCTCTCTCTTTCTCTTTATCTCTCTTTCTGTCTTGTGTCATTTCCTAGATCCTCTTCATATGGTATTCCCTCTCTATCTCCCCTCTCACAGTCATACAGCAGATGACGTTTGTTTGCATTAGTAGAGGCAAAAAAAAAGTGGGTGAGCAACGTGTGCCTCAAACCAGTTCAGAGGAGGCACGTAATTCACGTTCGATTTCTTTTACGTCAGTTGTCAAGTTGGTATTTGATCGGATTTACGTATGTTCATTGACAAATGGAGTAAATTCTAGAGAGGGAACCGTATAATCCCATTGTTGTACGTTCCGCTAACGCCAGTAAAGTTAAAGTATATATATAATATATATATATATATATGTGTGTGTGTGTGTGTGTGTGTGTATAATGTGAAAGGAAGAGAGAAAATAATGGTAGTCTAGCTTAAATCAAACTCCCCAGAGCTGTCCTCCCTTTTTAGAAATTTTTGCAAAGGTTGTAAAATTTCTCCGCCGGGAATCGAACCCAGCTTAGAACGTCAATGCCTTAGCACTAGGCGGAGACGTACATTTTATCAACCTCTGAAAAAAGGTTAGGACAGCTTTGGGGAACTTTGATTTAAGATCTTCTTTCATTATTTTCCCTTCACATTGTATTTATTTCTATTAGAGTTGCCAAAGCTGTTGACTGTATAAAATATAGAGAGACACAGAATAAATCAGAAAATTGAACCTTTTTTGTCTAACGGCGTGATTTGTTCTCTTTGTATATATTTCTACTAGAGTTGCCAAAGCTGTTGTATAATTATGATATTTCCTTACAATTATATATAATATAACAAGTTCAAACAGTTCTGCGACGGAAATTAAAAATAATTATAGAGAGACTGAGAATAAATCACTCCGTTAAGCACAAAAAAATGTAACCTTTTTAGTCCAACGGCGTGATTTGTTCTCTCTCTCTATACATAAATCAGCATATGTTAAAGGGAAGGTTGAGTTCTGGGAAAGGTAACAAAATAATTTGTGAGCTTTCTCATTCTTTTTATGTTAGTTTGGAAGATTATCATAGCACAAATATCGCCTGAAAATAATTGCTCTTCAAATGCCCTCACATTCAAAATATGACAAGAAACAGCTGAAATGTTCGGGCCAAACATTTGTGTGTAGTCCCATTATACACATTTCTGCGTGCAGTGCATGTGACTCTCAGCAGGATTGAGTCGATTTCTTTTCATTTTGGTGATTCCAGGAGATTACAGCATACACCAATGCCTATGTGCTATATAATTAACCTTTCCCAACTGACCAAAAATCATGACCAGAATTCAACTTTCTCTTTAAAAGCTCTTTATCTAAAAACCTCTGAAGACCAGGGGATAGAACCTGTTTAAAAAGTTAGCCATTTGATCTGGATGTTCCGGGGGTTTTTTTCTGACCGAATACCGGGTATATAGGAACTTAATTAATCTCGAAATTGAAGTCAGTCAAAATCCCTAAGCAGAGCTGATTTCGGATGTCATGCGCTAATCAAAGGTATTCCGTCACTCGGCTAAGAAAATAAAAGGGGTTTACAAATCGGTGTGCACCAGGAAACAGGAAATATTACTTTAAGGTACAAACTTCCGATTCTAAAATTAAAGGTGCCATTCAACTTGTTTGTAGCAATAGAAACTGAAGTCGTTGTTTTGTGCAGAAAAAAAAACTTGGGCAAAATAAAGTTATAGACGAGATATTTTGTTTTTCTTACAGTATTTTACTGCTTGCTGAGTAGGTTTCATAATCGCACTTGGGGAAAATATCCCAACAAATTTCGTTATCAAGTTCGTTATTGTCATCAACAGACAAAATCAAAATTCATTTTCTGAAAAGGTTTTGTAATAAGGTTTGGGAGATATTTCCAAATCACCTATAAATCCCTTTTTACCCCCTCCCCCCCCAAAAAAAAAAAAAATAAATAAAAAATAAAGAAAAGAAAAGAACAGAGACATTACCAAAGCCCTTATCGTCATCATCATCAGATCAAAATCATCACAACCAACTCTCATCAGTGGCCTATCTAGGTATTCTTGTACCCGGGGCAAACTATCAAATCTGCGCCCCCTTCCTATGCCCGAACGCAGATTAATGAGCGTTTTTAATTTAGAAATGATGGCACTACGTGAAAATAAGTTTTGACGCAAAAAACCAGGCGTTGTTAGCCCAAATATGATGAATTATTGTGTAGGCGAGGGGGCAATGCGACCAAGCGGCAGGTTTTTTTTCCTTTTCACCCCTCAAATTGAAATGTCTTTTACCCTTAGAAAAAAAATCCAGCTCAATACAGCGACCTAGTAATAGTTTTTTTTTTAAATCAAACTCCTGCCTTATGCGGGGGGGGGGGGGGGGCAAAGCAACTAGAATCAATTAATGGTTAGCACTTTAAAAACGTGCCGCCCGGAGCACGTGCCCCTCTGCCCCTCCCGCTCCCCTGTCGGATTAGTCTAGTTCTGGACTCTTTTTATTTTTGATTTTTTTTTATTCGCCGACTATACGCGATAAGCCGAGTGATGGCACGATCGCGAGAACCTGTTGGCCCCGAAAAAAGAGTCCAGTGCAATTGCTCCACGCTGACGACTTTCCCTGAGATTTTTCAGGGGGAGCAATTAAAATTGGCCGCACCTCCCCATGCTAAAGCGCTAGTGAACTTTGGACCCCTGACGTCAGCGTGGAGCAATTTCACTGGACTCTCTTTTGCTCGGGCCATCAGGTTTCCGGATCGCGCCAATCACTCGGCATAATAGTACGTACAGTCGTCGAAAAAAGATTTCAGTAAAGAGAGTCCAGAGCTAGACTACTGCCGGATACACCACTGACCCTCATTGTCACAATCGACCACGAACTCGCGAATGCGTCGTAACAGTGAAATGAAAAACATAATTTAAAAAATTCCAAGGACATTTTAAGCGATATTGACTCGAACGAAAGTAATATCTCTCCTTCCAAATAAATTTCGAACGGTGTATTATTTAGAAAATCATCATTTCTGTAGTATAAACACGATTGCAAAAACTTCAGAAAAAATCAACCTAAGGCAATTTCTGTATATATTCTTGTGCGTCATCTATTAAAATGTTCGAACATTACAATGAAGTATTATCATGATTATGTAATCCGAACATGATTGATATTATCAGTACAATACGGTAGTGAAGTAGTATAGCTTATTAAGATACATGTACTAACTATTGTAAAGTAGGCTTTCTCGATAATCACTCAGTAAAGCATGATTTAAAATTCAATAATTGTTTATTCAAACAAATTTAATTTATCAAATATACAACTTCAAAACAATTAAATAAAAGCATATAAAGCAATGCAAACTCGACGAATATAAAGCGAAACATCATGAAGAGCACATGGAGGTTTGACAAGATAATGCACCTATACAAAATCAGCAATTGTAGCACGGATTAACACTTCGAATTGTGTAATGAAGAAACCATCTATCCATTCATTAAATTAAAACGTGCATTGCAATAAACTCGTAGAACCCTTTTCTGAAGGCGAAGTATATGACTTTAGTGGGATGCATACTTGTCCACTTATTTTCAGTATATGACACACGATAAGTTAAGAGCGTTGATCAACGTGAATAAATTCGACTATTAAAGGGGACAGTGGAATTACTACGCTACGTGATACTTAAAACAAAACAGTTGATACCGGAATGCTACATGGTCATGATGGTATACGTCCGGGGTATACGTGTTAACCCTGTCAGGACCAAAGTCAACAACACTATGTACAAAGTGATAGTCTTGTGGTAACGAGAGGATTAATCAATGAATACTGCAAAGTAATGTAGACATTATAACACGCAGCAACACTGCCGGAGCAATACGCATGTGTGCTGATATTTTGATACATTTATGTTCAATTGAAAGTTTGAAAGTTTGAAAGTTTATTGAAAACTCAAGACTCTTTTAGGGTATCAGAGTACAATGCTATAGAACACATAACATACATACATAGTTCATTTTTTTGTCAGTGAGTACCAAATAATTCAAAGGAAAATAAGAATAAACAAAATTATGAATAAATAAATAAGTAATGAAACATATATAACAGCCTGAAAGCAAGGAATGCCAATGTTTTCAGCGAAAAAACAAATACACAAATCATGAAAATAACCTATTCAATGCTTCAAAAAAGTTATAATATAAGCACAAAATTGGCCAAATTTGAAAGGACAGTCTTCGTTTCACTGTTAAATAGCTGATTCATTTCATACGTATTTGGATTATTCCAGTAATAACGTTTCAAATATTTTTTCTTTGCTAATCAAAAACATTACATTGAAAAAGATAATGAAATTCATCGCCAATATTTGATTTTTATCACAAAAATGAAAGTTTAATACACTTAAAGTCATGGTCTCAGTGGCCTTACGATTCTTTGCCGACTTCCAACAGCCACTGGTTGGTAGCTAGTTGTCAGAGATCGCAAAGAGGTTTTGTCAGTTTTTAAAAGATTTTCAGGGGTTGGTGACTGGTTGTCGGAGCATTTCGGTCAGCTGAAGGTTTGAGCCAAGGTCTCGCTGGCTGCGACTTCCAAACAACCACGAGTCGGTAGTAAGTTGTCTGATATCTCAAAGAGGTTTTTTGTGCATTTTATGCATGATTAAAACAATCACGTGTTCAATCGAATAATCAAAGGTAAGTTCTGGATTCAAGACCGAGTAGATACGCAAGTACCACATAGATGATTAATTACAAAGTCCATTCAACAGTACAAGGCAGTCAATTTTTTGTGCATTTACAAGTGCATGCTTTCTTATCAGTCAAAAAAATATATCAACATCAACCCCTCAAAACAAGCAAATTTACATAATATAGACGAAATAAAATAGATGGCGATACTTTTCGACTGACCGCGTTCAGTGCGTGAAGCGTTCACAGGATCACAGTCGGCTTTCAGTTTTGAACACCGGCGCTTATGTACTCCAGACCTGATGATGTCAGTCAGTGGCGGATCCAGGATTTCTTGAGGGAGGGGCCTCAATATTCACAAAACTTTCTGACAAGCCAAAAAAAAAGGTCCTCAGCGTTTTGGGGTCTTTTTTCAACTAAAAAAAAAATTTCTGACGGGCATCAGCATATTTTGGCCCCCTTTTTAGTCCCAGTGGAGGGGACCCGGGCCCCACGGGCTCCCCTGGATCCGCCACTGATGTCAGTTACATTGTTCATTAAATTCGTTGCATTTCTCTTTGAGCGACCGGGCCTTATGGATAAATCGGGCCTCTAGGACCACGAGGTCCATTTATCCGTGAATCGAACAAGCGAGGCACGATGTCACTATTTGAATCCGTCGGTAGAGTAAATGGTTGAAGCTCAACGAGAGAGATATTATTGTCACCTGTATAATTTGAAGAAAACAGATGAGAAAAAATTGACTGCACGTATGAAAAATTACCAGTTTTTAATAATGATAAAGTAATTATTCTTCTACATTATAGCAACACTATTCAAATTGCCAATACTAAAGATTTTGATACTTGATACATCATCATCATTATCATCATCATCATCATCATCATAATTGTCATCATCATCAATATTATCATTCGCATTGGCCATTTTCATCTCATAATCACAACCATCAACATCTTCATCTTCATTATCATCCACCTCCTCCTCATCATAATTATCATTACCATCATCATCATCATCATCCCCCTCCTCCTGGTGGCAATCATCGTTGCCGTCACTATCGTCTTCATATATCCCCAGTATCATCATTATTATCACTATCATTATCATCAGCAGCAGCAGCAGCACTACCGTCATCACCATTATCATATCATCATCACCATCATCATACCATTATTATTATCATCATCATCATCATCATCTTTATCATCACGTCTTACCATCAATGTCAAGGCGAATGAGCATTAAATTGAATTCACTCGAGGCGCCGCCTCGCGAAGTCCATTCTTCAAAGGAAACCAGGCCGTTACCATCAAGATCGATGCTTGCAAAAGCTGATTCTTTGCTGATTACTCCAGCGAAGTATCTCAAAACTTCAGAAGGAATTCTGTACATATAGATAGGAGATTATCGTATCCATGATGCAATGTAGTGACATTAACTTAATTATGTTTTTTTATACTGTCGCCGATTGTCTTTGAATGATACCCAAAGTTTTAAACAATGTTTAGCAGCTCATAGAACTGTATGCTGCCGGAGATATCAATAAAACAAAAAAAAATCGAAGTAATGATTCATTGCTGTTGAAGGCTAAATGGTCAACATGTTTCACTAGAAGAATGTATAGTTAAAGTTTTCAATGTTTTACCGTGATGTATCTTACACTTGTTATATAAGTTGGTAAAGGGAGTTATGATATTATTTTTTAAAATGTTGATAGAGAAACAAAAGGCAGTCTAAATAAAGAACAGGTGAGACGAAAGACAATGAATAGAGTACTGCGAAAGATGAGCGTTACTTTGTTAACATTTAAAAAATAAAAAATCATATAAATAATGGGAAAGAAAGAGATCAGGTTTAACTACTTTTGAAAAATGTATTCAGTCCTTGTTTAAAAGAGTGGTGCACTGTCTTATGTAAACAATTTGGCTAACAAACAAGGTATTATTGTAAATAAGCACTCATTACGGAACACGACGCAAAAAGCTCAATGCACATTTCTGCACTTTTATACAACTTGATATCACTATCTTGTCATTGTACAAATCAATCATTAATGTCCATACTAAGTTTGTGACATAAGAGAGATTCAATGTAAATTAGTAGTAAAGTAAGGCAAAGGAATTATATTTTCTCATTATTCTAGTAATGCTACTGGATGTACCAGGGGCGGATCCAGGATTTTGTATAAGGGAGGGGGGGCACACAAATGCAAGATTGTAAACTTTGGGAGGGGGGGGGGGTTATGGGGTCCTGTTTTCCTCCATAATTCTCTGACAAGCTAAAAGTAAAAAACACAATAAAAAACTTTCCGTTCTAAAAGGGGAGCACAATGCATACTTTTCTTTTAAAGGGGGGAATCCCGGCCCGTACCCCCCCCCCCCCGAATCCGCCACTGGGATGTACCTTTGTTTTTAATCATTATGCTGTTAGCTTGGAAGCGCATGGCAGGTCAAATGTTATGATGCAATTGCAATATTATCATTATCAAGACTAGAAGTGATATTATTAATATGCTTACCTTGGGAGGATTGGTAACTGTAAGTGCAGATAAGCAGAATCAGGAGATGAATATGGACAGAGAGAGAGAGATAGAGAAAGAGAGAGAGAGAGAGAATTGTGATGAATTCGACACGATACTACAAAATTGCGAAATAGCTTTCAGCAACAATGAGCCAGAGTCTAAACAAAATCAAGCAGTCAGATTTTAAAGAACTATTACACGAACTAAATCGGTTGCACATTTTACTACAATGAAAATATACCCCACAATAAGTGTAATATGACCTTATTGTCTTTCTTGTAAGTCGCTTTCAAAATCATTACATATAAGTGTACTGCGTACGTTGTCACAATTAAAAGGACGAGAAAATAAAACAACAACAACCACAATATCGATAAAGTTACGGAAGACTCATAATTTGAAAATGTGCTAAAAAAAAACAGGGTTTATAAAATTTTGATTGAAATTTAAGGGAAAAAAAATGTGTTTAAAAGAAATAGGCCTAAATAAAAGTAACATCACATCATAGACATGTTAGGCTTCAAGGATCTGTCTACTTGCAAAGGGGAGGGGGGACCCTTGTCTCTCTTCATGGTACCGACTTACCTTGCCGCCAGGTAGAACGCCTGGGGGAACGCCTGGCCGAACGCCTGGCCGAACACCTGGCCGGACAAGACCTGGTTTGCCTGCAGGGCCTCTTCCAGATGGTCCTGGCCTACCCGGCTGGCCTATTTCCCATGCTGGGCCCGCTCCTGTCACACACCCCCAGGCAGTGGAGAGTGTACACATCATGTACATAAACATGAGAAGAAAAAAATTCGCCATCTTTCCTACTTGGGAATCTGAATTAACAAGAAACAAGAAAATGGTTTGAGAGTTAATACCTCACGATTGAGCATCAATTCTGTTGTTTGTCGCCAATGGTCATTTCCTTCACATTGTCATTTAATTATAGACGTAAATTATGGAAATTAGTAGTAGTTGTAGTAGTAGTAGTAGTAGAAGAAGCAGCAGCTGCAGTAACATCAGTATTCATTGTCGTCTTCGTCGTCATTGTAGTAATAGTTGTATAGTAGTAGTAGTAATAGTAGTAGTAGTAGTAGTTGTTGTTGTTGTAGTTGTAGTAGTAGGAGCAGTAGTAGTTGTAGTAGTTGTAGTAGCAGCAGCAATATTTGTATAGTAGTAGTAGTAGTAGTAGTAGTAGTAGTAGTATAGTAGTAGTCGTAGAAATAGCAGTAGTAGTAGTAGTAGTAGTAGTAGTAGTAGTAGTAGTGGTAGTAGTAGTAGTAGTAGTAGTAGAAGTAGTAGTAATAATAGTAGTAGAGTAGTAGTAGTAGTAGTACACTCTAAAAACTCAAATGTTAAATCTACATTTAAAAGGTTGGAGGAGTGACAACATTTTTAAAATGGTAAATTAACACTTTTAACATGCTGGATCTAATAGTTTAAAGGTTGGATGCAGCATGTTAAAAGTGTTCATTTACCATTTTGAAAATGTTGTCACTCCTCCAACCTTTTAAATGTAGATTTAACATTTGAGTTTTTAGAGTGTAGTATTAAGAGGGGAAGAGGAGGAGGGGAAGGATTAGTAGTATAGTAGCAGTAGTAGTGGTACTACTACTACTACTACTACTACTACTACTACCAGTAGTAGTAGTAGTAGTAGTAGTAGTAGTAGTAGTAGTAGTAGTAGTAGTAGTAATAGTAATAGTAGTAGAAGTAGTAGTAGAATTTGTTGTAGTAGTAGTAGTAATAGTAATAGTAGTAGAAGTAGTAGTAGAATTTGTAGTAGTAGTAGTAGTAGTAGTAGTAGTAGTAGTAGTAGAAGTAGTAGTACTTGTAGTAGTACCAGTAGACATGGTAGTGGACATTATTAGATAACTTGTTTGTACCAGGCTAATTGCCAAAGGTTCATATAAATGATAAACTCACAGTAATAAAAAAATCGGATACTTAGCATGATGTGAATGTTCAGGAACGAGACAACTGAAAATACACGAGGACATACAACAACACCTCAGAAACAGGAAGAAAATAACCATGTGCATCACTTAAATGACCCACTTTGTGGTTAGTATTTGTAAATTTTGTGCTTATATTAAGAAAGAATAGTATTACACGATTGTTAGAAAGTTTAATCGATATTTGCGACAATTAAATAGCTCAGAACAGTAAGTACTGTAGATAAATTGGCATACCTTGACTGTGGAAGCTACCCAGCAAAATTCTGGAGCCCTTGATAGACTATGATATTTCAAGTCTCAAGTCCCCTCCGAGACCAGTGATACAGTCAACAAGCAACCGTTATCTCTGTAATGATGAAATGTTTGTGATAACGTAACCTTTTATACATATTCAGGACGAAGCAAGGAATATAAACCCGGATATAATTTAACCTTGGAAAGGGAGGAAGGCCGACAAGGGAGCTGGGTTCAATTGATGGGACAGGTTGTCGTCAGAAAAGCTTCTCATCATTTTATAGCTTCTCTCTCTCTCTCTCTCTCCTTTTGTCTGTATGTAGTTTTTGTGCTTTCACTCCCCCATCTCTCCCACCCCCCCCCCCCCTCCCATCTGCGTCTCTCATTCATATGATTTAGATTATGTTTGCATGCAACTAGCTCGAAAATTGATTCTCAAGAAATATGTTAAGCCGGTAAAAAAAAAAGGATTTTGCCTTATTGTCTCAAATATATGTAGACAACTCAAGTTTATCCAATTTACGAAAATAGATTCATTTTACATTAAAAAAAAAGATAAGTACTTTTGTTGGTGAAGATCGTCTACCAACACTTAAAATATCAAAAATGATATTCAGTATTTTTGCGATTCTATCAGTTGTGATTGTCTATTTCGTTGCTCATGCAACTTTAAGTTTCATCTTATCTTTTTTTTTTAAATGCATGACGAATAGGTAACCTGTAAATAAAGAATTAACAGAGGAGTAAGGTAATGTTTAACATTTCTTTGTGCATCATATAATTGCCCATCCGAAGTAATGAACCACCCAAATAAATCTATAACAAAATCCGGGTGGTACATTATTTCATCGCCTCGAAATGAGTTCTGATGGTAATTTTTCCATACCATTTCACATGCTACGAAAACAATGAAAACCTAAATATGAAAAAAAAATCTCGTTTAAAGCATAATAAGCAGTTAAGGATTTGTACACAATTCAGTTACTTTAATTCTTGTATCGAAAAAGTAAAGAATATCTACGAGCTTGGAACAGTAGTCCAACATGGATTTACAACCCATGGTACTTTTTCAAGCTGCGTGACAAAATATCCTTGATTAGACTATGACATCAGCACTGACCTCGTGGCTGCTCAAACTAACGGGTTTAACCTTCCACAGTTCCGAGAAAACGATGAATTAAGCTACTGCAACTCCTTATATGGACAAAAATCTCCGGATCAACGAAAAAAAAAAACAACAAAACATTAACTTTTCTTGCAGGTTCCAACCGCATGGTAGCTCTCCTTCAAAAGATGACTATTTTTCAAATTAAAGTTTCAAGAAATATAAGTTACTTCTGGCTTCAGTGATAATTACAGGTAATATTTTGTTCATTTCTCAGTAGTACGTTTATACGCCTAATTGAGTCTGAATACATGCTACAGGCAGCTTTCTCAAGCTCAACTTTGTATGATGCAGGCACTGTTTTGTCACTAAATATATAATTTAGTGTAACTTGGGGCTAAAAACTTACTTTACAAGAAACATTATATGAAGCTGAATCACGTGTCTCCCTCCTAAAGTAGTTATATGCATATACTCCTCACTAAAAAAAAAATGTATTCAATAGATTAATCCCATACGTATTGGATTTGAAATAGAACCATTTGATTTTCCATTTTCCCATTCTGTCAGGTCGGTACAATAACCCAAACATTTCACTGACTATATATATCTTTCTATGTCAATACTGATAAACAATTTAAAAAGAATAATAACTTTAACAAGACATTAATCTGATTTTATCAAAAACAACTTGATGTCAACGTGCAGTTCCCCTTTAATAAACAGATAGCATGCAAAGCGAGGAGATGTTTCGTGATAAAAAAGTATGATAACAATCTGGAGATCTTTATCATGCAGTAAAGTGAGAAAACAGGAGACGGAACGTTTTTAAAGATCGAATATCTCCAGGTTATTGCCACCCGTTAGGTAAAGGGGTTTCCCCTTGTATCTTTTGACAGGAAAGAGTAATTTTTCAAAGCAATTTCCAGGTTTCCTTTATGTCTTACTTTATTTCTCTATTGGTTTTATTTATCTTTCTTTCTTTCTTTTTTTTTGGGGGGGGGGGGGGGAGGAGGTTAGTATGTACCCTGACATTATGTCAACTTTACATTAAAGTATCGTAATTAAATATCATCCTTGGAACTTTGCACATTAATTTGTGTAATTCCATTTTCCCAACATTCCCGCTCCTCCCAAATGCTTTGCTGTAGCTCATGCATGTCATGTGTACATGTTCCAGAATGAGAGGAACTGAACAGATTTTTAAAAATGATATTTCAAAGATATGCATATATGAAAGATGACCACTGAATACAAATTTGCAGTTCTTTCATGAAACTATAAGTTGTTTCTTTAATGATTCCATTTTGTATATTTCGGAAAGTTATCCACGTGGTCTATATGCTATGGTATACATATTGTTGAATAGAATCACAAAAGCTTCGTTTTACATTCAAGTTTTAGCTCTGATTTCGATTTGTGTGCGATCGAGTAATATTTTTAAAAATTTGTTTATTCCAATGTTCTCGTGTATCTTCTGATTGGACCCTTCCCCATAAGATTTGGTCCGGATAAAATTTTGAGGTAGAAGTTCATATTTAATTTTGAACAGACTGACGTTTAGGTGCATGGAATTGGATGAGTTTACGTAGTTAAACAGGAACAATACCACAGTACCCACGCATATATTTAAATATATATACGGAGATTATATCTAATTGTATATCTTACGGGTAGGCAATGAAGATCAGGCCCCCGTTTCATAAGACGTGTTATCAATAACAAGTAACAATAATTGTTATATGCTACTGAAATCATTAAATCTGATTAACTGAAAATGAATTTGTCATAGAAATCAGGCAGTTGTTATTTTTATGAAACAGGGCCCAGATAGGAGATATATATTTTCTAATTCACCTGATTCTCTATCGTGTCTGTTGCCTGCAATTTATCAAGGCACTTTATTTTCGGCTGCAGAGCAATATGTGCAAGCTCCAAAACTCGTTTCCTCATGAACTTTTGGAGCCACGTTCAGACGGAAGTTCTGGATAGCTAACGGATGTAATTATATCATGTTTGTTTTTGCTACATTGGGTTTATGTACGGATAAAATAATAATTCACTCGAGCAGTGGTCTTCCCCTCTCTTTCCGAATCTTCCAAATATTTTTATTTAGTTTGCGTGTTAAGGCACGCAACTCAAATGGAGGGATATTAGTTCAATGTTAACATACCTTGATTACACAAATTATTTGAAAGCGTGTTAAAGGGGAATTAACTTCAAACTATATACTCTCTAAAAAAAAATCGAGTGATCACTGACGTAACTCCCCGGGCGAGTGAAAATGGACTGAAAATAGAGTGAAAAGCACTCTTTTCTTTTTAGAGAGCACTCGATATTCACTCAATATTCACTCCTAAACAAGTGATCACTGACGTGACTCCCTGGGGAGTGAAAATAGAGCGAAAATTCACTCTTTTTTTTAGAGAGAGTACGTTCACACGTAGAGCGATAGCATCGATGCTATCTAGGTTTCGATACTATTTTGGTGAAGACCAGATAGTTTTAAGACCAAACGCTGTCTGAACGCAGATAGTCACGAGATAGAAGCGAGTTTCCAAACTATTCTTGCAGCGAGTTTAGCAGGAGTAAATCTCAGGATCCAGCGACAAAGCATCGACGCTTTGCGGTAGACCACCCACCGCTGGTGACTATTTGTAATGTGAGCGCAATCGCTGCTATCTTCACCCGCTGCTATTATGATTCTGTCTGTTTCATATGGTGCTATAATACAATGCAAGTATGTATTCATGTGAAGTACCCTCTTCCCTACTTTTTTTCTATTATCATTCTGTCTGTTTCATCTGGTACTGTAATGTAATGTATGTATTCATGTGATGTATATAGGGGTAAGTAGGCTAATGTGTATACTGTGTGGTAAGGAAGGGGGGGGGTTTGGGGGGGTCCTTCTTTTTATCTTTTTCTTTTTTATATATGTGTCCAGGCACCACAAAACGACCCAAAAGTCGCACTGTGTGATTTTCAGTTAGAGCTCAATCAATGTGTTTTGGTTGGCATGCATGGCCAAATTTTAGTTTTGGGTATTTCCTGAAAGAGTATACTTTTTTTCTAAGTAATCTAAAAATGTGGAGGCACCAAACAATCTAAAAGTGGTATTTTTTACAGTTTTTTATCAGACTTATGTGTGTCTTCTCTGGATTTTGTTGTATTACTTTTCTTTTTCACAACCCTGAATACTTGTCTCATTTTAATCTCCCATAAATCTCCCGGAGTAAGTTCTTGCATTGATACTTGTGCACTATGATAAACAGGATATGTCTAAGTAGTATGCCAAGTTTTAGGACAATCTGATAATCTCTTCATAGAAATTCTAATCCTCCTTTTGTCACCTTAGCACAACACTTTGCAAGTCAGAGTGCTTCAATAGACTGCAAACTTTAAACCCTTATTAAGAAGTAACATTATGAGGGACTGTGCATTCTTCTCTTTGTACATTGAGTTATGAACATCCAATGAGTTATATATTATTTTAAAGCTGAGAACTGCTCTTTCAGAATCAGACCTTAACTAAAATATGATGTGGTCTTTAGATATTGATTTACATGTGCTTACCAGAGAATATAGTGTGCATGCATGTGTTTTATTTTGGCATAAGATTGGAGTTCAGTCAATTTTGACATGTACAAGGTTTATTTAAAATTAAGTATTATAACACATGTATTTGCTAGTTGATTGTATTATCGATATTACAGATGAATTGTTATTGTGTTATTATGTTGATTTATGAAGACAAATAAAATATTATTCAAAATAAAAACTTCGCATGATATGACCCGTGTGCACAAACTTCCGCGCGTTTTGACCATGCATACCAATTATACTCGGGTCACTCTGTGTGGCGCAGTAATTATTGTTTGGGCAGCGAGTGAGCGATGAATAGTCACGAGTGGGTGATAGAAGCAAGTCGATCATGGCCTGTCTGAACGTACTGGAAATATTTTTGAAACTTACATAGCATCGATAATAACATAGCATCGATTCTGTGTACTACGTGTGAAAATAACTAGTATGACGTACGCTACGGAGCAAATTAATTCAAATTTATGGACGATAACTTTCCCGAGCGTCAATAGTGGCAAACTATGCATTCACCTGCTTTGAGGTAATGGACTTCAATAGTCAGAATGCGCGTTGTTTAAATTATGTTCACGTGTCAATCTGACAATATATAAACACTCCCTGAACCTGAATAGGCATGAAACCGATCAGGCCTAATGGCCGTCAATAATTAAGGACGGAATAGGAAACAGATACCTGAGTATCCATTGTACAAAATAAAGTTCAATGTACATTTCTACGATTGCACAATCATCATGATCATAATATAGGCGTACTTAAAATCAATACTATATTTTCTAATATCTTCATAATCAACCGGGCTATACTTAGTACATGTAGTCATATTCTTTGATAGCATTGTCTTAATATTATATTGTTCTTTAATTTTCGCCGGATGTATTTGTTTATTTTTTTCTTCGCGTCACCCCCTCACTCCTCTCATTCACTCTCATTCACACTCTCTTAATTCACTCTGTCACTCACCCTCCCACTCACTCTCCCCTTTCTCTACGTCACTCTTTTTCTAAGAACTATTTTGCTCCTTCATTGTCTCTTTCTTCCTCATTCTCTGTCTCTCACTTTCCATACACCCCTCTCTCCCGATCTGTACATATGAAGGGAAAAAGAATAACGAATTCTTTATGCTTTTTGCATGGTTTGTGAAGCACGAAAGAGAGAAATCAGATTATATCAACACCATGAACATGGACAACTTAACATTGTCTATCAATTGAAAAAAAGAAATTATTACTCCATGCCAAGAAAAGGTTCATCCTTATTGAAAACTGCTAATATTTTTATCGCACTTCTCTATCCATCTTAAAACCATGCACTTATCAGTTACCTCTTTATCAACTTTAAAATCGAGCTTCTACAGTTAAAAATATTACAGTTAATTGGAAAAAGACGTAGCACATTGCCAATAAAAAATACCCATATATAAGTACCGTTTGTCTTGCTTTTCAAAAGAATTAATAAACGGGGGGGGGGGGGCGGGTCCGGGCCGAAGGCCGGCCTGCATGCCCATGCATCTTACTAGCCTGATGGATCAGGAGGTAATGCTCCCCAGAAAACTTTGATTTATAAAACCATTTTATATAACAAGTTTATACCCCTGTTGCTACTATTTTTAAATTTTGATTTTTTTTTCCGGGCTTGCAAAAAGAGGGGGATACGGTGGATCCGCTTGAACTGCCCCTTTATCGTACAAGTGGATTTTTAAGGATATAAAATCGAAAGTATATATATATATACTAGCAGAAGCAGCCCGCTAGCTGTGTTTATGATTAATCACCGTACCGTATATTTGTTACAATAATCAAGTGAATAAATAAAAAAGTCGGGTAAAGTTATTTTTACCAAGAAGTATTTACAACATGTCCGGGGTGCTTCTGGCCCGTGCCATCCCCACCCCCCCCCCCCCGGAATGGCAGGAAAGTATGCATTTTGACCATAGACGATCCGCCCTTTTGTTGATTGTGCCCCCGCCCCCTTTTAGAATGAAACCTTCTTTTTTTTTGCTTGTCAGAGAATTATGGAGGGACCCCCACCCCTCCTGAGCGAATTTTCTAGGTCTGACGAAAAAAAATTCTCGCCACCCCCCCCCCCCCCAGGTCTGCTTTTTCCAAAAGTTGACAAACCTGCACTTGTTTTCCCCGCCTTATACTAAATTCTGGATCCGCCCCTGATCATGTGAATATTTATCCAAAGCTTGCATGAGTTCTGAAGAAAATTCCTTTTAATCTTGATGAAAATTGATGATATGGATATAATAATGTTCGAGTAGAATATCCATGCATAGACCTAGAGGGAGCGATTTGATCTTGCCATGTTTCTGTGGTTTATTAATACTCAGAGTAACATCCATAATTAGCGGTACGTCCCCTGTAAAGGATGCAATAATGAGAAAAAATGAATTTGTCATTTTATTTTCAGGTGGATTATGGCCCCCTTATATGGGTCTTGGGAGGACCGACGGATTGACTTCCCCCCTACTACCCCCCCCCCCCCCCTCCAGCTCCCCCATTCCATTGTCATCCCATCACCCCCAGGGCGAGGGGAGAAGGGATTAATATCATTATACGTATTCATAATCATTATGGAAATATTTTCGAAGGAATTTTCTTCTTATCAGATTTTCTGATAAAGTGTCAAATTACCGGTAGCGAACGTCGTGAAACATACACACTAAACTCTGTGTGTGACTATGAAACTTCAAATGATGTAACTCTATACCTGTATGATGATGACCTGTACACGTACGTGCGAACGATCTAACACGTGTGTATAATACTGTACTGTACACTGAAGCCATGCGGATATATGGCCATGCTGTTCTTTGGCATAGCTCCCCTTCACAGGGAAAGGTATATGGGTTGGCTGGGCCTGAAGCTACAAACCCGCTTCATGGGTTGGTGGAATTATTAGGCCTACTCCCTGCGGAAATTCAATGTTTAAAAATGAATTTATGAAATATGGACGGGACGTCAGTCCTCAAGAAGTGCCTCCCACCACCCTAAGAACCCTTCCCCACCCGTGGGTACCAAAAGGCGGGGACCGAAAGGGCCAGGGGAGGAGCCTATTTGAACCAAAAAAGAGCCCGAAATCCTTAGCTGTTGTATATGTTATTCCTAACAATTCTTTATATATATATATATATATATATATATATATATATATGATTATATATATATATATATATATATATATATATATATATATATATATATACAGCATGAAGATCAGCCTCGGAAAGACAGTATTACTCGGCCAAAACACCGAAGATGCACCAGTGGTACTGATCGATAGCACGCCTCTCACAGTGGTCCAGAACTTCACCTACTTGGGCTCCACCATCTCCAACAACGGCTCCCTGGAAAAGGAGTTGGACACACGCCTGGGTAAAGCAGCTACGACCTTTGGCAGATTACGCTCTCTAGTTTGGAACAACAAGAACCTGTCAGTAAGGCTAAAGGTGAATGTCTATGAAGCCTGTGTTCTGAGCATTCTTCTGTATGGATGTGAGTCCTGAACGACATACCGCAAACAAGAACACCGCCTTAACGCCTTCCACTTCAGATGCCTGCGTTCCGTCCTTGGAATCTCCTGGAAGGATCACATCCCAAATACCGTAGTATTGACACGTACATGTGCCACGGACATGTACACAATCCTTCGTGCACGCCGACTTCGCTGGGCTGGACATGTTCATCGGATGGATGACAGTCACCTACCCAAACAAGTCCTGTACGGCGAACTAGCAAACGTCCCACGACCTCGCGGACGTCCAAAGCTGCGTTACAAAGATGTCCTGAAGCGTGACCTCGCTGCCTTCGACATTCCCTCTGACTCATGGGAAGACTCTGCAGTAGACAGAAGACACTGGAGATCGCCCATCAAACGTGGGAAAGAAATCGCCGCCACATCCTACATCAATTTCTGTGAAGAACGACGGGCCAAGAGGAAGCTGACCTCATCGTCGTGCACGACGGGATAGGCCAAGATATATATATATATATATATATATATATATAAGTGTAAGGAAAGAACATATAATTGTTAATAATTATTCTAATGTATACATGTATTCAAAGCATTCGCTTGGATCCAGCTGAGGCACGCGGCTTGTCTTTGTTCAAAACTCACCTGCCCCCGACAAAGGAATTAATTAATAAGGTTGAGGATTTGTCAATCTGTCGGTCAATTGAATCTGGTGTCGCCGAAACCACTAACCCGTCTCCGTGGTCTAGTGGTTAAGGCATTGGCGTTCTAAGCCAACGACCCGGGTTCGATTCCCGGCGGAGACATTTTTTCAGCCTTTGCAAAAATTTCAAAAAGGGAGGACAGCTCTGGGGAACTTGGATTGAGCTACGCAACGTTATTCTCGCAATTTCTTTCACATTTATATATATATATATATATGTGTATATATATATATACATGTATACATATCACAACCCAATAAGGATGATGACAAGAAATTTACTTTACTAAAGTGCAGAAAGCTAGACAATACAGAATTTTTAAATTCTAAATCGTATAAAGAGGTGAAATATCATTTTACTATAAATTTGTTGTAAAGGAAAGTTTGGAAACATGAAAGACGAAAAATAGTGTGGCATGAAGCAGCGTAATTAAATATGGTTTTAATGTTTTGTCAAGAATTATGGTAATGTTCTCTGATTACACTCTGTTGGGAATAGTTGAGGGCGCTAGTTGCCATTGTAGTTTATCTTTACATTTATACTGATTTTAAAGTAACAATTTTGGGTGTAAAATGCGTTAGAGGAAGAGTAGGAGAAAAAAGATGAAGAGGGGAAGAGAGAGAGAGAAAGGGGGTGGAGGGATATCTACATGAGGCCATATGCGTAATACGCCTACGGCAGTTAAAACCTCACTTGTGAATACTTGCCTTTCATTCTCATCTTATCTACCATATCTACCTTCCATTGATTTATCCCATTCAGAACAGGAATTCTGAAAGGGCTAAATTGATCTGCTTCTCCTTTACATATGCACTGTATAAAGAACATTTCTCTTCTTTAACATATACATTTTAAAACATACCGTAATTCATGTAACATAAAAGAAAGAAAGTAGGCAGCGTTGGAAAATTTAGAAATTGCCAATTGTATATACAATGATTTCGTTGAACACATTGCCAAGGTAAATTCATGATCACAAGCGACAAAATACGTAACCGTGGTAACAGAAAATTACAGTGTGCGCAGTAATAGTTGCTCTTTCTGCTTATGCATTTTATGTATTTTTAGGGGTTATGATAAGTTACTGAGCAAATCCGCAGCAAATGAGAAATTGTCCTGAACGCATTTTCACAGCACGGCAGAGCTCTGTTTCATAAAACCTACCATTAACGATATAAGCTACTGCAGTAACTCATTCGAGTGCCTTTTAGCAAATCTTTCATTGGCACTTTTTATTTATAACAAGTTTTATGGAACAAGACAAAGCAACGACAGATCTGGAAGATTTGTTTCAACTGTTTCCACATAACGTTCTTGAGTACTATAATCTTAATAGCATATTAGTATACAATCTTTAAAAATGTGTATACAGTCTTTGCTTATAAATGCAGAGATTATAGTACTGTATATTAATTTCAACATTAGATGTTCTATGCATAATTTGCCATTGTACGTGATAACGTAATTAGCCTGTTTACCAGTACGACTAATCTAATTCTAAATATCTCTATTAATTCCAACATTCGAAAGGTTATCTATTCATTCTTCCAAATGTACATATTTCTTTAATGATACTTACTAATCCCACTACTACTACTACTACTACTACCACTATTATTATTAATATGATTAAAATTATATCGAATATTACGGGGCGCTAAAAACAAAAAGTACTATAATATAGCGCTAACAAAAAAAAAGATTTAAAAAGAAAACAAAAAGACAGAATAGTTTACAATGTGAAAAAAAGAAGAGTAAATCAGATCACTGCAAAAAGAACTACGTTTTACTGGATCTTTTGAAGGTGGCAAGACAGATTATATATGCAAAGGGGAGCGTTCTTCATGTTTTTCAATGCACCCTCTATTAAACGTTTTTTGAGTTGATAAGATTCTAGAATAATAAGATATACATGTACATGGTCATAACAGCTGAGCTTTAGGATATTTAGACTTTTTACACTTTGTAGCGCTCACCAAACGAAAGAGGCTTTTAATAGATCTGTTTTCTTTTTTATAATTTATATTTCTATTTTTAAAATTATTTATTATAATAATTATTATTACATTATCATTAATATTATTATTGTTATTATCATTTTCTTTTTTAAGGGGGGATGGAAACTTGATAAAATTCAAAGGTATAATTATAACGCTTTCCTATAGAAAGGCATTTCCGAAATGGGTTCAGACTACATTTGCGTTGACTCAAGTACGAAACTAATGGAAGGACACATCTCTCTCAAACTAGGGAAAGGGAGGAGAAATCTTGATAGTTCGAGACTCATGTCAATACAATGTTCTTTTTATTGGAAGGGGAGAAACACATTTAGGCTATAGTCTAGGCTACTGCGGGTAGCCGATATCCATCCTTGCTATAATCCCTATTATACATCCGTCCTACAGCCCCAGGGCTGCCCTGGGCACAAAATAACTGTACGGAATGGGTGATGTTATAGGGTCATGCGAATGTTGAATTATGGTCACCGCGATTCAACCCTACGACAACCGCAGTGCACTTTCAACGTCGGATATTCGTCAGACATCCATGAAACACGACGTATGCAGTCAGGGAAGCGTCGTGGGTACATGTGATCGAGCCCACAATTTACAAGCGTGATAATTATAAATGTCATCTTGATATTCAACATCCTCAAGGACCAATAATTAGCCTGACATCTCAATTAGCTGCATCTTTATCATCATGCCGTTATATTTTTCTTAATCAAAATCATACTTCTCATATATCATAATGAGCACCATCATTATTATAATGATATGTGTGATCATTCATGCATTGCAAATGTTAAAGACACGGGTAATGATAGAAAGAATAAAATGAAAATTGCAGAACAAAGCAAAGTTGTAATGTATTTTGCACAAATAGGGAGCTACTCATTACACGCGTCAGCATCCATGCATGAACATCGTTAAGGACATGGACAATGGTGTGATTAGGTTATTATGACGAAAGTCTTAGACCAATACAATTCTTTACGCAAAAGTTTTAGTTGAAATGCAATTTTACAGAAAGGGACGATGTTCATGATAATATTATGCATAATCCTTCATGCCTGAAAATTGTAGAGGGCAGTTACAATAATGAGGGTATAAAGCTATGAAGAAAGTTTCAGAACAATACAAATGTAAATGCAAAAGTTATTTGTAAGGAGGAAATTTAAAAGAAAGGGGGCGCTATTCGTAAATGAATGGTAGAGGACATGAGTAATGATGAAATTAAGATATGACGAAAGTTTCAGACCAATGCAAGACTTATGCAAAAGGTTTTTACGGCATTTAACATGCAAAAGACTATGCGCGGTGCAGATTGATATATAGAAACATAATCACCTTTTACGTCTATAGATGACGGCAGATTTGACATAAATATACCCAACTATAGTACAACTATACAACTGTCGACTAGATGTATAGTTTTGACCAATAAGAACACAGGAAACTATAGGGCACACATAAGAAATTCATCCGCTCGCAATGCATGCCGGTGAGGCCGAGCAAAGATTATTTGAAATTAATTGATTAGAAATATTCATATAAACTCGATTGATTGTCCTCAGTAAATTTCAAAAGCGTAAATGGTGTTTAATAGACATACTCTTTTCAATTTGACACCTTAGCCGAAGTTGGCAAGCTTTTTATTATTTTTAAAGGGTTTATTTTATCACTGGTGCACTTCCACTGTTTCTATGTGCAAATGGGCTGAAATTTCGGCTAGCCTTGTTTCAGCCTAAATATCTTTTTTTAACGCCGGGAAAGTGCCCAAATTAGGTACTTTGTTTGAGAGATATTTATATTTTGTCTCTATTCTGTGAATTTAAACGATTTCTACCGAGGGGTGTTCAAAATATGATTTATAAACAACCTTCGTTATAACACGTGAGTGAATGGGGCCGTGAATTACTTATGTGAGCCCTATAGAACTGTGCAACTGTTCGCAGCTACGCATTCATTGTTGCATAGTTCTACAGTAAGTGGGCCAAAGTGCCATAAATAAGAGCAACTATACATCAGTACCGCTGTAGAGTAGATGTACAATTTTAATCAATCAGAACACAGGAAACTATACCACTATACATCTACTTACCACGATATATTACATTTTATAGAATGGGTTTCAGAATCCCTGCAATCTCATTGGTCAAGAGCTGTGCCTTGAATTTTACTGGCCTGCACGTTCGATATCAATAATTATTACGATCACTGACGATAGCCACTGTAAACATGCTATCGATATTTATTTTAGCGAGCGCGAGAGTCTGAGCTGAGAGCCGCGATATACGACCTTTTAATGACGGAGAATTGCAAGATTTGAGACAAAATTCTGATGTTAATGATAGTTGACTTCGGATTCTGATGGTAAGCCCAATAAAATCCGATTATAGGTCTACCTGTTTAAAAACAAGCAAACTGAAAAGGCGATTAAATGAAAATTAGTGCAGTGTGAAACTGAAACTTCAGTAGCGTACGCTGCACTGCACTGCAGTGCATACGGTACGGTGATTCACTACAGTCTACAGCGCAGCATACACTGGCCTGGTCTGGGCTGGCCTGGATTATGGGCTGACCAGACTTAAAATTTGTTGATGCAAGACTAGAAGTTCTCTTTGCATTAGTTCTTTAAATTACTTGCTTTAATGTAAATAGACTAGATTATTTCTAACTTGTGCTTGTTGTTGACATGAGTGACAGATTCTAAAATAGAAAAGTTGACAGTCATGACAGTAGTTAGCTTAGCCTAGGCTTAGGGTCAAGACTCTAACACTGAAATAAAATGAAATTCTGAAATTTAACCTAATTAGCCAGATTTTCAGTTCTCTATGGAAGTCATTAAATTTCTAAAATCTATTTATGATGCATGGAAATGATTTACCAGTGCCATGCGTCCGGTAAATTTCAGCCATGCGTCCAGTAAATTTAGCCATGCGTCGGGTAAATTTCAACCATGCGTCCGGTAAATTTTTTTACCGGACGCATGGCTCACTTTCACTGGATGCATGATTCAGAAAAAGTTTGATTTTCACTTTTTTTTTTACCCATTCTATAAAACGGTACCTCTGAATTTTGTCCGTTCAGACAATTCAGAGGTACCTTGTGTACACAATTCCTACCGACCCACTCCAACCTGTGCATCATTTGTATAATGATGTACGTGGATGTACGTGGAAAGGCTTTGGAGTGTTCTATCGTTCTTAACAGAAAGCAATGTGTATCTTTAAACGATTGTTCATCAGATTTGTGTAAACAGGGAAGCCTCCTAGGTCCACTTTTATTCATTTTATATATAAATGATTTCTGCAGATCATCTCATATTTTATCGTTTATACTTTTTGCTGACCACACAAATCTGTTCTTTTCCCACAATAATCCATACACCCTTGAGCAAACGGTTAATTCTGAACTATAGAAGATTCTACAATGGATTAGAGCAAACAAACTTTCACTTAATCTCCAAAAAATAAATATATGTTGTTCAGTAATACTATAGACTCACTGCCAATCAATATTGAATTCGATGACTTCCCGTTGGAGAGTGTTTCTTACTCTAAATTTTGGGGCGTCACAGTCGACAATAAACTATCCTGGAACTATCATATTGACAACATAAAACTATTTCTCGTAATATTGGTGTCATGAATAGACTAAAACCGCATCTCCCTTCTTCTTCCTTACTTACACTTTATTCCTCTCTGGTCTTACCATATCTACATTATGGTCTCCTGGTGTGCCCCACACCAAACTTTGTTATACAAAATTTTATTACTACAAAAGAAAGCTCTTCGTATCATTTGATTTTCTCATTTTCGTTCCCATACGGATCCTCTTTTCTTTGAAAATAAAATATTAAAAAATTAAAGATCTTTTTCTCCTTCAGTTAGGCCAGTTTATGTACTCTTATAATAACGACATGCTTCCTTCCGTTTTTAATGATAATGTTTACCCAAAATAAATCCTCTCATAAGTACCCAACCCGGCGTTTTAATGACTAAAGGGCAATCATCTAACTCTAGCGAGAACCCTTCAAGCTCAAAACACGTTTATTTATACAGCCCCCAGCCCCCAGATTTTTGGAACTCAAATAATTATGCAGTTGTAACTCGCGGGCTCACACTACATTGGGTCACAGCATGGCGCCTGTTGTCACGTGATCGCAATAAAACTCGAACCGGGTTGGCCAAACTCACTGACCTCTATCAGTAGAGGTCAGTGACCAAACTCTATATATGGATGGCTTGCGCACCTTTAGGCCGAGAAAAAAGAGGAACATTATTTTTTTTTCAGAGTGAAATGGTTTTTATCGGAGTGAAATGGTTTTGGTGAAAGAGGAATGATTTCTACGCACATTATTCGCTGTATATTACTAGTATACGAGAGGAACATACACGTATGGGTCTAGATCGGGGTCTAGATGCATGACAAGCAAAGTTCTTTCGAGACAAATTGTGTAATTTATTTCTTCTTGAAAGTGAAACGAATTTTTGTGAAAAGTGAAATGATTTTTTGTGAAAAGTGAAATGAACTTTTTGTTAAAAGTGAAATATATATTGGCTGGAGTAAAATACTTTTGTAAAAGAAAATATATTGTGTGTTGATGTTAAACAATTATATTTAATTCCCTAATGGCATGCTATAAAAGGACATTATTTTCTTTCCCACATGTCCCTCTCCACCCCGGTGTAAATGGGTACCTGGCAATTGCTGTGGTATTGGTAATTGCCCTCAGATAGAATAGCACTGACGCTGATCTGAGTCTTCCCTGGGTAAACAAAACTATTATAATTATTATTAATAAACATGGAGGTCGGGTATAATTATGTTACATGACCGCAATATTTCTATGGGTTTGTCAGTTCCCTCCTCCAATAAGTCATAACTTCTTATTAAAAATCATGTGAATCACTCTTGTGCTTTGGCGCGTAGCAATGGGTACAGCCATTGACACGGTGTCACAGGGGAGGGGGCACCGGACTTACTGTAATAGGACGTAACAAGGTCGTCGATTGAGGGGGAATGGGGTTACTACTGGAGAATTAGGGGACCAACGCCGAATCCTCACCCTATTTGAGACGAATGCGGCATACCTTAAGTACACAAAACTTTAAATATATTTGAAAGAATGTCTGTTATGTTGAAAGAGCTTAGAACAAATGTCACGTTATACAGGAAACACACACGGGATACAATGGGCCATGAATAGGAGGGTTTGATAAACTGAAAACATTGGCTTTTGTAAAGTATATATCCGGAAACGGGGCATGTTTCTTACAATAACTGAAGAATAAAATCCATGTACAAAGAACAGGTCACACTGTTGACCAATGGTATAGTTGGGCCTTGCTTTGAAGATACGTTGGCAAATCAATGACGAAAAACAAAGACCCATCTTTCCATCAACAAGTACAGGTACAGCTTATATTTCAATGAACGCCGAAAACAAAAACAGGGATGTGAAAAATATAGGCATGCACGATCTACTAGTATGAAACACAAACATTCCCTTGAATGGCACATTATACAGTTATATATGGGCCCCATTTGCAACTATATGCAAAGTATATTTCGAAAACATTATTTTGCAGAGTAGGGCCCTCTTGATGGTTATTGCAAGAATTCGATGAGTCTGGTTCATTTGTTATTAGTATTCTTATGATAGACCTATTATGCTAACAACAGCGTTCTTATAGGCCTCATGCAAGAGGAATATTGCATTCCTGATCCGTCGAGAGAAAAGAACAAGCTTGTATAATGAAATTATACTGGTAATACGAAGCCTATGCATGTAATGTTCTGTATTATTATTAACCAACCGAAACCCCATACCCATAAAAGAGTCTTACTTGAGGAATATTTGATTACATTCATTTTCATTGAAAAATGATTGTCTAATAAAACCATTATGACATTTAAACTATATACACATGTATCTGTTTCCTTGATCGTGGCAGGAAGAGTCATTATCACTATTGGAAGCTTTTGAAGTCGATGTTCATTTTATTGCTGGAGAGAAAGAAGAGATGATCACATCCATGACGCATGCACATATAGCAGGCTCTTTGGAAAGGTAGTACGTACGGAAGATTCAAAGCAACATTTATTTCACATATAAAATCGAAAGTTTGCATGATACATATATAAAATATATAAACAACACAGGAACAAAATCAAACAAAAACAATCGAAATGAAGCAGAATTTAATGAAATTTTGATAAATGATCTTTATTGTAGAAACTATAGGAATACAGATCCAACCACAGAGCGAAGAGGGAAGGGGTAAAGTTATTCCCTAAAATTATATTCAGGGGGGGGGGGGGGGTAACTGCCCCCCACCGCCATGATCGCCCCTCCCTGGTAAATACCAACACACCTATACGGAGAAAATGAATTGAAATTTTCCTTTTAAAATGTGCAATCACAAAGCTATTATCGAATGAATCAAGTATATGTAGATGCACCAGGATTTAGGTCAGGAAGAAATTAAAATGCAATTGTTAAAACACATGAAAATAACGTTGAAACACTATTCCATTCTGTAACCACTGGATATATACACATGAGTATTAATTGTTCTTCTAGATGGGGTATACTAAGAGAAGATATTCTATCTCCCAGTACAGTTGTTGATGACTGATTCATCTCAAAATATATTGTATTTTGTTTTGTATCATTTTTAAATGATGCGTCACTTGTGATTGATTTTGACTCATATTGTAGATAAAAGGAAGGAGTGAATTTGATTTGTGAGCTTGCATATATACTTTACGACATCAACTACTTCGTTCTGTATAAGATGCATAGAAACAGTTTAATTTTGTAAGAAAATAGACCGTGATGTGTTTATAGTTTGAAATGACGTGAGTTTGTATATGATTTGAATATTCATAATACTACAAGAAACAACTCTTCAACATAATTCACTCCACCTTTCTTGCTCCTTGTGCTTAGGCCGCCCCAACTATTGTCTAGACAGTCTAATAACAGCAGAACACTATGTAGGTTCAGAAGTTTTTTTGTTGGACTGGTTCCGTCTGCCAGGAGACGTAAATGAAGAGAAGCGCCCTCTTTCAGGCGCAGTTGTCTTCCTGGAATATGAGCCCACATCACTGAACTCTACGTAGTGTAGAGTTCAGTGGGGCACACATGAGTAATTCGAGGCCCCATAGAAACACTTGTTAAATTGAAGCAGATCAAAAATTCATATTTAAATAATCATTTTCACCGACAAAATAGCAACAACACTGCGGATACTACAAAATTAGGCACTTTATTTGGGCACGTAATTGGTTAAAACAAACACTGTGAAGGCTGAAACGGGGGCTAATCACGAACTGCGTCTTTCGGATGGTGACGTTAAAGGTCGGTCCCAGACGTAAATAATCATATCTGATTGATACACGTCTGTAAAAACCCAATTGCACACACACACACACACACACACACACACACACACAAATGTTCAAATTCAATTTACTTTGATTTTTCCCTCTGAGAAACTTTCACATGTTATCGAAATGGGGATTCACAGGGTAAGAGGATTGTAGGCCATCATTATCTGTTACGCTCGATATTCAATATAATACGTAGGCCTAGTTGATTTACTGCTTGATTTACTTCCAGTGAGAAAAAAAATAAATAAAAAGGCAAAAGTGGTGAAATGAATCATATTATGTACAATGAAAGTGTGGGTTATGCTGTGATGGGGCACAAAAAGTCGGACATGGCCGTTGGGGCAGGGTTCGGCAGCCACGTGTGCATAATTATGGCTTTTTTTCATCACTTTTCAACCATTACAAACATGACAAAAGATATATGATAGCATAAACATCTGACCGTGCTGCATATTGTATATATTTTTAGACAAAACGTTTGGATTATAACAAACACAATCGCAAATACTTGCGAGAAATCAATTCAAGGCCAATTTCAATGCCCTATTGTATATCATGTTCGTAATACGTCTTTGCAATGTCCGCAAATTTCAACAGGTGATGAAAAAGTCTAGTGAAAGTGCCTTATGTTTATTTTTCTAAAGTTAACTAAAGAAAGATTAAATGATTAAATATTTAAAACGTTCACCACTTATTTCATATTTTGGAGTGATCATGCCATCAGAAAAAGTGAATATGTTTGTAATAATTGAATGGTTAATCATTATTACAGTGTTTAGAAAAGTTATAATTTTTTGTCGTTATTGTTTATCTGGTCAAAGTTCAAGACATATAATAGCAAATTTAAGATTGTAAGACCGTAATAATATTGTTTGATATCAATAGGTCATTTTCATCAAATCTATTTGGAAGAATAACATTTTGGTGTTTTCAATCACTTAACATACTTAAAACCGTGTTTATAAAATCACGAGATCCACATGCACTTCAAGTAATAAAGTGATAATATTGTTAGTGCACTAGGCATAGGTGATTGTAATATGGAAGACAAGCTTTAAAAGTCCGTTGAACAAATAACGGAAGAGAAGACTTCAACCACTTGAAATCCAGTATAAACATGAAATCAAATAACTTAAAAGTATATCAGATGTAGGTTGTGAATACCATTTTAAAAAAGAAGACATTGTCTGCACCTGTTTTTACATAGAGTCGAAGTAAGTATGCTAAATTGGCTCTGAATGTTTGATTGTTTTAATCTTCACATTTTCGCTCGTAAACTATTTGAGCCATGTGAGTATATCGGTTATCATTTCATCATTTCAACATCATCCCTCATTTTAAATACAGGTTGGGTATGATGATGCAAATATGTCTAAATTAAAGTGTTTCAATGAGCTCTTGAGCAGCCTTGCTTGTATGGAAGGCCATAGTTATCAAAAGCAAAGAAAAATAATGAGTGACCTCCAGCGTTATATTTGAGGAACTTTTCTCACAATATATATATATATATATATATATATATATATATACTATTTACATTCGACGCAGTGAAGCGAGAGGTATTGTACTTCTTAAATTACATTTAGTCATTGGCGGATCCAGGGGGAGCACTTCCGGCCTGTGCCCACCCCCCCCCCCCCCCCTTTTGGAAGAAAAGTATGCATTTTGACCATAGACGATCCGCCATTTTCTCGATTGTGCCCCCCCCCCCCTTTTAGAATGAAGAACTTTTTTTTTTTTTTTTTTTTTTTTTTGGCTTGTCAGGGAATTATGGAGGGGGACTAGACCCCCATAACCCCCCACTGAGCGACTTTTCGAGAAGCTGGCGAGACCCCAAAAATACGGGTTTACCTTTTCCAAAAGTTGACAAACCTTCATTTGTGTGCCCCCTCTTATACTCAATCCTGGATCCGCCCCTGCATTTAGTAACTAGGTAAACGAAATTTATTAAGTGCAAATGGAAATATCTGACTTATACAAACAGTTTGCATGAAATGTGCACACGAAATAAGGATAAAAGTTTAAGGAAATAATTAAAGTTTACCACCGTCTTTTATTTGTTTTTTTTTTCTTGGCTTTCTTGTTTCATTCCTCATACATAACAGCAACTCAGTTACAAGATTACAAACCATGTAATGTAATTAACAGTTCTGTTTTGAAATTAAACGTTTAAGAAGGGATGTCATGAGCTTGAAATAAAGACGTCAATATGAACATAGTCTTGATAGTCTAACACATTCAGCAGATGCGATTTGGAAACTGGAGTCTTTTGGATAGTGATGTTTGAGGTCGTTCCTCACTCATGATGGTTAGATTTTACTGATACACGTCTCTTACCTGACGACATACACGCACACACGCGCACACTCTTCTTGGCACAAAAAAGAGAGTCGAATCGGAGGGGGAAATGAAATGGGCCTCAGTGCAATCGACTAAACATACAAGTAAGGTCACAAAGCTTCATTCAGTAAAAATCAATTCAAAACGGTTTTATTTTCAAATCGTTCAAAATAACATCAAACAAATGCAAAAATACTCGTCATGTACAATTGATAGAAAGCGATGAAACTATCAGAAAGCAAAGCTTGAGATTGTTGTAGCTCCCTTTTAATTAAATAAATGCGATATCATTGTACAGAAAGAAATTACAAATTGAACTAGAGTTATTATAGAAAGTGATGCTAATGCTTAAAGACCTCAGCCTGACCCAAAACAACCATATATTGACGTAAAGCTTAGTAAACAAATAATATAATTACCCTGGGTATTCATAAATTTTCGTCTCCGTTTATCCATAAAAAATAAAAAAAGATAATTTTTTTGGGTCCGCCCCTCCCTATTGCATAACAAGAGAGGAAACTGCAGGTGGTCGCTAGACGTGTGACGACATGTCATGTATACAGCTCCGAGTGCGTCTACACGATATGTTGTCATCAAATTTTCACCCCCCGCAAAGTAGCGTTCCTCAGAGACGGGGCCCTCGTCAGAAAAACCACCGGGGCTCAACATTCGGGACGCTGTTACTCATTCCACAGGAAACGGAATCTCATGAAGTTGGTTTCAATTTGTTCAGAAAATATATAGCTCCCCGTGGATGAATAAAGGGTATATTTCAAAATTCGGTCAGGCTGAGGTCTTTAATCTTATTAAAGCATCTTGAGTAAAACGTTTAGCAATTACACTTTGGTCAGATTCATGTTCATGAAAATTTTCTTTCATTATACTTTAAAATTCATTCACAGGAATATGAGAATTAGCGCTGATTTTCATTATTTTGAAAGTTGATGATAAATGAGAGAAACTACGCAGCAAACAAAATCTAATATGGTCAGGAAACGACGGTGGAATCATTATGTTAAATACTAGTAATGGACTCATATTCTCTGTCTTTATACAATTAGTGGTCCTACTAAATTTGACAGTATTGTACCAGAACACTGGCCTAATAAAAACCCGAGAGGATGGGGGTATACATTCCCCTACTTTTAAATGAGCGGGTGGCATGTGCAAATAATATCCCCACTTTTCAAGGAAAAACCAATCATTTTAAAATCCATCTGTTGTTGAAAATTTTGACAAAATTGATAAAATTTTAAATATTAAAAGTAAATTTAGAAGCCCTCAGTAATTATTTACGCCATCCTGCCAGAAACAAGATGTATCCGCTTTGAATTCATGGATCTTTCTTTAAGTAAAAGAAAAAAAAATCATACTGTACACAACATTTTCCCGAAGAGGTTCTTTATACATTGATCAAACCAAGGAGTTACTGTCATGACAGGGTCTGGTTGGAATTATGGTCCCAGAGGTGACCTGACCCAAGGATTTTTTTTCATTAGGGGCGCAGGCCCGGAGGATAATGGTCGTCTTCACCTCACCGAGGGTACCATATTTAACCAGAGACTCGAATGTAGGCAGTATATATTTGGTTTATATCCGTCTTCTTTGAACTAAAGCCTAAATCACTCATCTACTTATGATCATCTACACCGTAAGCCTATGATAGACCGCACATTTACGTACCCAAACAGTTTTGAAGAAGGGATACATTTGCGCAGATATATCAAAGGATATGATGACTATTATCATGCACTGGTTCCTAATCCTAAAACAATAGATAGACGCAAGTGAATGTCGTCACAATGCAGTCGCACTTTTCGTGGGCGAGGTCATACGCCGTAAATAGTTTCCGTTAATAGTGATACTATTCTCGGATCGTGACGTCGGATGTTACCCTCCATGGCAATTCGCTCATTTGCATAAGGCTAGTGGGAATTGTATTTTGTCACATGACGCGCACGAAACCTTGAAACCTTGAAACATACTTGCATGGGTAGACAGTGCAATTATCTGGTAGGACATTTGGGCTTTTCTTTGTACTCATATCTCTATCAATTTTGCATGCATGTAAAAAGATGCAAGTAACAGCATGAAATATCACTCATTTTTTCTCTGTTTCTTTATCATTTCTTAAGTTTCTTTGCATCGTACTTAACAGAATTACAAAATGAGTTACTTCTGTGAGCAAACTACTTTTGACATCACTCCCTTTAAACTTTCAAATACATTCATGCATGAAAATATCATAACATATTTTGCATCAAATGAAATTGGATAAAATAAACTTTGTCATGAATAATAAAAAAATAATCAGGACATAATAATATTTCTGGTAATTAATGTGGGAATTTGGGGTTCCTTTTTTAAGAAGCATATTGTATAATACATAGTTGACTTTCCAGTCATTGTATACTTCAGTTTTTTTTCTGTATTGATATATATCTTCTGCTCTATGTATATATTATCCATCTTGAATATTTCTTTATGTTTCTGGAACATGGTAACTGTCAAAAGTAATATTCTTAACTAATTACTATTATGCATTCACTGTTTATATCATACAACATGTACGAATCACTATATTGGATAAACAGATTAAAATTGATTCATCTTTCATCTAAAGTCATATCATACTGTTCATGTATATTTCATTGTTAATCTCCGATGCTTTCACCACATCATTTTTTACCTCGACTATTTCATATTCATCTTCTTCAAATTCAAAGTTTTGATATATGTCCGTTGACTGTCCAGTGAGAGAATTGTATCGGTTGTCGTCTTCCGATGGTTTATTCTCTTTTGCCTGGGGATTGCTCATTGACAATGAAACAGGGACGTTGTTGGTTCTATCAGATCTGAAATCAAATGGATGGTGGATGAAATTTAACAAAGAACATAGTTTACAGGGTAAAACTTATTATTTGTATGACGAACAACCCTTGAACAAGGTATAGGCTATTTCAATTTGATTTCAATTTAATTTGATTTGATTTTTATTGGTTTTTGCATCTTTTGAACATTAATTTCTTCGGGCATTACATTTCTCATACATAATACATAAGTATGTCTGTTTAATATAGAATTGCATAAATAATTGAATACATAATTGAAAACATAATTGAATCGTGATCAAATTCATAACTGAACTTGAACTTTAAAAAAGAAAAAGAAAAAGAAAAAGAAATTAAGAGGGTGACTTGCGAAGAAAGGAAGGAAAGAAGAAGGGAAGAGCGTTGGTTTTCTTTCAACACAATAATGATACACCTGCTGATCAAGAGTAACGCTTTATAATTGAACTACCTTATGATACCAGGGGCCCGTTGCACAAAACTTGCGTTCGAACGCAACTCATGAAAATGAAACGCATCTTTATTTTCAGGCAATCAGAAGTGCGCATTAAGGACTAGCGTTTGATTTTTAGGAGTTGCAATTAAACGCAAGTTTTGTGCAACGGCGCCAGGCCAACATAAAGCATGCTTGATTGTATGAGGTTTGTTTTAATAAGGTTCATAATTAAAGTGTCATGATAATGCCGAATACGAAAATTCCCGCTATGAGGGGTTTGTTGGTATAAGAAAAAAAAATACTTGTATTTTCCATATTTGCTGCCTTAATCCGAAGGTTCGCTAGACATAAGATTCTTTTTTTTCTTCGAAAGTTTGTTTATCCAAACGTTTATCAATCCGAAAACGAAGTAGGGTTCGTAATGCCGAAAATGATAAAGGGTTCATCATTCCATTTCAATTCACTCCCATTTCATTTTTTTTATAATGATGGGCTGTTGGAAAATTGGTGTGTTGAATATTAGGGGTAGATTCATACAAACAGGTCTCGGAACATAAGGATGTCAGAATACGGATGTGGATTTGTTTAAGGGTAGTCGTGTAAGTAGGCCTAAAAGTTGCATGGATCAGTGTCGATGTATAAGATTATATTTGTAATTTGTGCTGTATTTTCGTGAATTATGTATACAACTGCAAAAAAATGAATGGTTGAATAAATGGACTGCATTGAAATTGATCTGAACTCAGACTTGCAATTGGCACGATCAAGCTGCTGCATATTTTTACCTTCTTCGATTGTAGATGTACACGGAGACGATGATGATTACGATGATTATGATGATGGGAAGCACTGTGACCATCACGGTCATGTTCACTTCACTGCCAGCATCTTTGAATACTAATGAAACGTTAAAAATATAGTAATTAAAACAGTGATTATTTAAAGATTGTTTTCCTTACCTTCTTTTTACATTATGCATTAAAATGTATAATGGAGCGTTCAATATAAAAATGCATAATGAACAAATGATGTATAGGATGAGAAAAAAAAAGAAAAATAGAAAAAAAAGATAGAAACAAGAAAGAAAGAGGGGGCAGGCAAAGCGAAAAGAAAGCGGTCCTGAGACTAAGCTTACGGTCCCATGGAAGAAGGACAAAAATATTTTGCATTCCCAATTCAGTTCCTAAACCACTCAACTATCACAGATCTACATGTGCAGTATATCAAATCGTAGCCTGGGTAATTGATGATCTAGTCTGGGTATGTAAAACATATTTCCGTTGTTTTTTTTTTTTGGTTTTTTACAGTTTGAAATAAGTTAGTCTTTAAGCTCTTAAGTATAATTAATTTTCGTTCTTACCTTTGAGTATCATAGGTTTCATAGCTGGTCCATTAACGTAGTAAAATTCCTGAGATAAGAAAATTTGAAACCCTATACCAATACGCGTCTTTTGTAGTAATTTATGTTACAAACAAATACTTTTAAAAAATCCTCGTGAATGCGACAATGTAGACGTTAGATTGGCTTACTATTGCCAGAAAATTACTGTTAATAAAATTACCCCAAACAACTACCGCGAATAATTATCCCTAATGCCTGGCTCTCATGGGGCGTCATTTCGAATGCGTCAGTGCCTGCGGCAATCGAGCCCCTTAAAGTCAATAAACACATACGCGGGTTATTAAAAGTACTTGCACTATTCATTTTGCCATCACTTTTTAAATAAAAGCACTCTTTAATGACGCTCAAAAGACCGTACAGGTCAATTAAGCTGTCCTAACGTCAGCAAAGGACGCCTAGTGCGAGCCGTGCTTTGGAGAATTGCCCCAAATACCCACAGACAACTTCTTCTGAATGATTAAATCAAGGGGAGATTTCGGAGGTGGTTTTATTATACTGGGTTTGTTAGTGCAAGGGGTACTTGTCCTAGAATCATTTTTTCTTTTTTTTTTTTGGGGGGGGGGGCAACATTGTATGATGTGATGTCTGTAGACTACGGACTCCCGGATAAAGTGCAAGTAATTAAAAAAAAATGTATATATTCAGGTAATGCAGTACGGGCAGTGGCAAATAAAGATTATAATCTCTAGGAATTAAACTTACCTCATCATGACCGGTGGGTGCATATACTCTTAGAAAGCAGGTATAATATCCACCAGGGTTAAGGGGACCATTGGTAGCATGGAGAGTAGAAGCTTTCACAGTACCTCGTCTGATTCTTTGAGGATCATTTGGTTCGTCCCTCATCTTGCATTTCGATTGACTCTCGCTCAGTGATCCTATTTTGATGGTATTGTTAGCGGGTAGCCTGCAAGTATTGGAGTTTGACAAGACATGATTAATTAGTTTGTGTGATTATCTATTTTTTTTTTGTTGATCAATGGGAATAGAATAAGGTACATATACGTAGTTATTTACTGCGTTTCTCGATAGAATATCAAATATGTGGTGTACGTAGTGCTGTATGCCACTTCCACCACTCCCCCTCCCCCATTGAATTGCCCATGGAGAGAGAGAGAGAGAGAGAGAGAGAGAGAGAGAAACGAAAATCGACAGAAAGAGGATGAAGGGGAAAAGAGTGCCCGTTGTTACACTAGTTGCTCCACATGACATAAATTATGCTACGCCTTTGTATCCTAAATGTGGTGATAAGTCAAGTTGTCAATTTCCAACATAATGTATAACATGTCCTCACATTAGACCCAAAGCAAGGATTTCGATGAAAATTCAGCCACTAGTCAAGACAAGATTTAAAACAAAATTGTCTTTGATATGATGAGAAAAACGTTCAGAACAAAGTAATATTGGAAGCAAAGTTAGATCCATATGATACCAAAATAGAATATGTGTCGGATAGATCGTTGCGAATAATGTTTATAAAACTTTAAAATGTCTGGCTACGTTTCTTTAGCGAACCCCATTGTCTACCCTCGGATTATGAAAGCAAAGCCCATAGATCGGGACAAAGACTTGATGATACAATATGTTGGCATGATTAAGGACAGTGGGGCTCAGTTCTCCTCTTATCATAGACTAAACAATAAATATTGATGAAACATATCATTTGACTTACGTATGGTACACGATAGCTCTGAAAGGGATTCCTTTGTTATCTTTGGCGATACTGTAGTCCCTCGTATTGACAGTGCTGTAGGCATCATCGTCGGAATCGATGTTTGTCGAGAAATTGTGGAGTTGAACAACGATGAACTCAAAACAGCTGTGATGCAGAGGACAATTGGGTATTAGGATTATTATTTAACCAACTGCACATAAAATCTAGAAATCCAAACATTATATAGATCCTTTTAAGATTTTAAGAGACACAAATATCTTGAATAACAATGGAAAAATTACCGAAGTAAGCGTCGCAAATTTAAAGTGCAGTAGGCTGTTCTATACATTGACCGTGATAATGAAACATGAACCTCTTATGTTATTGCGGTCCGTGATTGGATATTAATAATCCAAGCTTTAGCTCCTTCAACTGTTATCAGCGAAGAGTATATTCAAAGAAATTAATCCTGTCACATATCTATTTAACACCTTGGTCGAGAGAGACAACTGCATATGAACTTTTCTTTTCCAAGGACATACGCAGCGATTAGAGATTCAAACCCTCAACATTTTCATTCAGAACCAAGTGAATAAACGAGGCTCAGTCAAGTGAATGCCACGATTCTCCCATATTAGTAAAATTGTATATTACGAAAATGACACACGGAACGTTTTGTATTAATTAACTAACATTTAAACAAATATTCCATGAATGCAGTACATGAAAGTTGAAACCAGTACCTGATCTGTCCATTAGATTCGTTATAATAAGGCACGTTGACTTCAAAACTATATTGATCATTTCCATCAGCAGCTGCAGTCAGGATTGGTGGTCTTACAGGAGCTAATAAAAAGAAGGCAAAATTATGAGAATTCGTTCAAAGTGAAAAAAGTATTGCATTTCCCTTGGATGAAACAGATTGATTTTCAGGAATCACTGTATAATTATAATACTACTACTACTACTACTACTAATTATTATAATAATAGCTGTTGTTCCTTATATAGCGCCTCACCAGTTACAATGTAACCGACCAAAGCGCTTACAGCATTATTACCCCGGTCACTGGATTCAGTTGCGATTCTGCACATTACAGTGCACATTCTCCACTCCTCTGGGGAGCATTCCAGCCAGTCGCCTGTTTCAAAGCGCGCACATGCTAATCCATCCCATAGACAGATCCAACCACAATGACGCTCGCATCCTACCCGGTACCCATTTAATACTTGGGTGGAGAGGAGCAATGTATATAAAATGCCTTGCTCAAGGGCATAAGTGCCGTGCCGGGGTTCGAACCCACGACCTTTGCATTCACAGTCAACTGATAAAACCTTTATCTAGACAGGATTGCACCAATCGAACCACAATTTTTTGTCTGCCTAATCCTCTTCTACTTTTTACTTTTTATCTTCTTTGTATCTTCTCAGTAATAATGTTTTGAATGTTCAGAAAAGTATATAAATATCTGATCATCCATATGCTATATAGGTATTTGACATTGCAGGCATGGCAGGTGCAATACACAATAAATGGGATATTGAAACTGGTCTTGATTGGCAGAAAAGTTAAGATGTAATTGTACTTTCAAAGGCTTATTCTACAGATAATATTCTAAGATAATATGAAACTTACTCCAAATAAAATGTTCATTCTTCTACTTGCTAATATTCAAATTTTAACCATTATTACTTTTAACGTACATGGTTGATCAAAAGTATCATTCTTACACTTAATCAGAAACAAATACCAAAGATTTCGCAAGTATGGCATGACGTTTCACATTCAGAACTAACTCGAATCTATTTCGATCATTATGCACCTTGAACATTTTGAATACTGCTATTTTTTAAAAACATTAAATGCTCGTTTAGCCTGTCCAAATTTAAGTTAATAACCAATAGAGGAACTATTAAGGTTACTACTGACTTGAATTCAAAGCAAAGATAATGAAAAATAATGGTAGTAAAATGGAAATTAGAAGGAAACGTGTTACACTTAGTCGCATACTGTACAACTTGTACCAAAATATACAACAGATACTTCTTCGCCACCCGGCTCCCACTCATCAATCTCAGCGATCCGATGAAATGGCAGACATTCAGCAGACCGTCGCACAGTGGGGCCAGGGCTAAACCAAAGTGCGCGTCATTTTGGGCAATTTGTGTTTTATTTTTGTCATGCCCTGTTGAAAGACACTACTTAGAAGAATATTTCAGTAAAATATTAAACTCCGGTATGTACATTAAGGGTGTATATTTCCTACTTCAAGCCGCAAAATTCAACATATTGCGAGTTTCCGTTCAAATTGTGACCCATTTGATATGTAGTTTTTAAGTTATCGATCTACAATTGCTCCCACATATTCCTGAGAGTTCATTTCACTGTATACATGGGGTAAAAATGGAAAGAAAAGCAATCTTCGTGAGTATAATAGGGTAATTATCCTAGAAAATAAGCTGATTATTCGTATTTTTTATATATCCATATGAAACGTTTAGATTTCCACTGATTTCCAATTAAATTTTATTACCACCAATTTCCCTGATGTCTCAGCTTTCAGCTGATACCAGATTTGGCTGCCACCCGCGGCCCGTTTTTATGTTAGAACCGATTTTCCTTGACATTACCCAGAAAATATGTTTATTTTGAAGGATTTTCTGTCATCATACGCCGCCGCATGGGGGGCGCGCATGACTAGAGCCGATTTTCCTTGACACATTACCCAGAAAATATGTTTATTTTGGACCGCGAAGCCGCTGAAGGATTGTTGTTGTTGTTGTAGTATGAATATGATGGTGAACTTCAATCTCTCTAGATTATACGCGCCAGTCACTTTCGTCAGTGGGACTTCGGCTAAGGAAGGCCCACGTATAACGTCGATCCATTTGGTGATTATTAGTTGCATGAAATCATTAGTGAAAAACAAATTATATATATATATATATATTCCATCACCTTAATCAGTACACGAAAGCCGAAGCGAAATAGCAAAAATTCAATAATCCAGTTTAAGAATTGTGAGATAAATGCAATGTGCGCGATACTAACTGTTCATGGAAAAAGCAGACTAACCAAAACGGTTAGTGGCATGTACATAACATTATAATTCCCGAATATAATCAGGGTTAGTCAAAAGTTGCTTAAGGGTTGGGTTATTGAGTTTTAACTTTCTGATCATTATGTGTCTCTCTTTTTCGTATTTTGAACAACGTAAAATGAAATGTTCGATAGTTTCAAATACTTTACACACTTCGCAAAGACCGGAAGAATGCTGATTGATTTGTAACATATAAAAATTTAATCTACACTTACCTACTCTCAGTTGTTGGATCAGGCATTCATCTCTCCGAGACAAGCCTTTTCTGTATGCCTGCTCGGTAACCTTGTCCTGCAGAGCATATAGAAATCTTCCCTTTTCTGAACTATTCCATTCATTTTGCCAAATATTTTTATAATAAACCAACCGAGAGCATGCAAGTTCGCTTGTAGTGTTAGATAAAACAATGTCTAAATGTGTTTTTTTTCAGAGCGCCTTTCTTGGCAGCCCTATCAACTATTTCCTTGCCGGTAATATCACAGTGAGATGGAATCCATTCAAAAAAGACAAGAATATCCTTCGACAAAAAATTATGAATTTTGTGTAAGATTTCATTGACAATAGCGCATCTAATAAAGTATGAGTCGATCATTTGAAGGGCTGACAATGAGTCGCTAAAAATGACCACTGAACAGGACTTTACGAAACTGTCTAACCACTATTTTTTTTTACAGACCCTATATTCTGAGTAATTCACAATGGTTTCAGTGAATATTTCAAGTCGAAGGCTTTATGAAATAATTCACTCTTCTGATAGTATAAACAATAGGGCAAAAGGTCAGTCAGTATTATGATTTATATACCTTACTTTAAGAATCTTTCCTAATCCTGTCATCTTATTGGTTGAAAGTGAGGTCGTGTTTTTACCCATGCCCGCAAAAATGAACTATGCCCACGAGCATAGTTAAATTTTGCTGCCATCCACATTGGTTTACGTGTAAAAAATTACTTTGTGCGAGCGCGGATACCATAATCGCAGTGCGATTTGGTTGCTAAATTTATTTTACTTGCGACGAAGACCGGCAATCTATCTCGATTTATCTCCGATTGTTAGTTTATTAACAGTTTGATGATGATTTTTAAATGTAAGAACCCCATGATTGGTAAGTCGCACATGTATTCTTTGACTCCTACCTGGCTTTGTTCGGTATATAAAAAACATACTGACTGCTTCAATATTCGAGGCACAGTTGTTTCTATAGGCTCTCGGGGACCTTACATCCTGCTGATGACTCGGCGAGCCTCGGGGTCACAGCAGGACGTAAGGTCCCCTCGAGCCTATAAAACAATTATGCCTCTCATAGCAGTCCATATATCTATTATAAAACGGGTTCAAGAATGTAGCCATCCTGTTTGGTCAAATAACACCACGTGACCGTGCAAAACAAATACCAACGCACGGCAAAACGGCTCTAGAGCACGGCTGAATTGCGCGTACGCGTACTTCTAGTGGTGCAAACGCAATGAAATCGCGTAGTTTAATTGTCATTTTAGCGCAGGGACTACAAGCGCGCACTGAAACGCGCATGACTTTTGTTGGCTGCGCTTATATGCGATGTCATCCAGGAAAGCAAATGGCAGCCTTCATGACTGTGCGACTCTTAATTGGCGTTTCTATATTTTTATAGACTATATAATCATATTGCCGACCCGCTTTATAAAACTATTAATACATGCTTGTGAGTTCGTGAGTTAGTGCGATCCGGCAACACGCAGGGTTTTATCGTGGTGTCCAACACACTCAGCTTGCGCCTAGTATAGTACACCACGATAAAAACCTTTGTGTTGCCAGATTGCACCAACGCACTCCCAACCGTGTATTAATAGTATGATGGGGGGACCTAAAGCTACGCACTTTGTTTTCAGCAGCTAAAAGGTCACAGAAATCACTGGCTTGTCACCAATTTCATTCCATATCCTGATTCTGGATATTCTAAAGTTGATTTGTGGAGAAAATTACCATGGGTGAATGTCAATAATGCACGAGTCAGGTCGATATCAATGCCGATGTCAAATTTTGTTCTTAAAAATGAAGGGGTCCTAAAGCTACGCACATGCAATAAATGAATGCAAATTGATATTGAAATTGACTGTGTGTATCGCGTGTGTGTTTTAGCCTGATTTGAACGCGTTGCATTGCGCGTGTATGTGATTTGTATGGTGCGTAGCTTTAGGACCCGCGTAGCTTTAGGACCCCTTGCCATATATTTGATAACTCGATAGTACCTACAGAATGACTTCTTAGTGATACAGATACGTTTCTCTTTAGTAAAATTATCAAGGCTACAGAGGGCGCTCTTTCACTTTTAAAAACCTCATTTAATAACTCATTTTTCAGCTAGCTGAATATTATTTTTTTATTAGTATATGCATTAAACACGATAAGAACTACTTTCGAAAAAACAACTCAAGGGCAATTTCAAAGGCCTATTGTACTGCCCATAGAAATCAGGTTCGGATTATGTAATACACCACTGTAACGTTCGCACATTTCTAAAGGTGTTAGACAGGGTTATTGAAATCGTCTTGAGTTTATTTTTCGAAAGTAGTTTTTATTGTGTTATTTTTAAAGTTCAATTTCAAGTAATGACATCATACATTACAATACATTACAAATTTCTCATTATTACAAATATTTTCCAGTACGGCGCCCCCCCCCCCCCCCGGTTTAAGTCACTTTTACGTACCATAATTGTTTTCACATTTTGATATTAAAGCATAGAGATTTCATTATCAATTTTCTGAGATATGAAAATCATTGTAATGCGAGAAATATGTTATTTTCCATTGGATTTTTGACCCATGAACCCATCATCTAAGTTTAAATTTTCAGTAAAACTCAGTGAATATGAATTTTGGCGCACTTTGGAGCCATTCTGGCCCACTGTGCGTCGCGTCGATCTTACACGTATCTGTTCCATGTGGACGTCATTGCTATTTAAGTGCCGGGTCAAACCATGGCCATGGTCGAATATCTAATTTATTTGTTTTACCTCTCATTTGTTTAATACCCAGCTTATCCATTAAGCATATGAATTGATCATTTAAAGTTACTTCTACCACCCAAGTCACTATTTTGTCAGACTAACCGAAGCCACAAGTCGGGTCGATTTAACTCAATCTAGCCCATACAACTAACCTTTTTTCATCGCATCAAAAATACAAAAGGATTTGTCGAGGGCGAGAATTGTCAAACTGAAGCAATAAAGTTTAACACTGAATAAAAAGAAAAAGGGGGAAAAAGTGGCCTAAGTTTCCATGGTTAAGGGGATTTCAGATTCAGACTCCCTTAAAAAAACAAAATAGTCCCCTCCCCCCTGCTATGGGTGTTGACAAGTGCTTTCTCAAAATTATCCCAAAAATGGATCCTGAATTTTAATTTATCCGTCAAAGTACAGGATAGTGTAGAAATATCTCTTTGCAATCCATACCTGTTTGACAAGACCTGGAGGAGCTCTATCAGTATCTGTATATATATTTATATATTTTCAGCCTTTGCAAAAATTTCAAAAAGGGAGGACAGCTCTGGGGAACTTTGATTTAAGTTACGCAACCATTATTCTCTCATTTCCTTTCGCATTGTATATATTTTTCCACGAGAGTTGCCAAAGCTGTTGTATATGTTATTTCCTCACAATAATTATTCTAATGTATACATGTATCTCAAAGCATTCGCTTGGATCCAGCTGAGGCACGCGGCTTGTCTTTGTTCAAACTCACCTGCCCCCGACAACGGAATTAATTAATAAGGTTGAAGACTTGTCAATCTGTCGGTCAATTGAATCTGGTGTCGCCGAAACCACTAACCCGTCTCCGTGGTCTAGTGGTTAAGGCAACGACCCGGGTTCGATTCCCGGCGGAGACATTTTTTCAGCCTTTGCAAAAATTTCAAAAAGGGAGGACAGCTCTGGGGAACTTTGATTTAAGTTACGCAACCATTATTCTCTCATTTCCTTTCGCATTGTATATATATATATATATATATATATATATATATATTTATATATATATAAATAATTTCTTGGTACTAAAAAATTTCAATATGCCACGAAAAAGAGACATGATAACGAAGCTTTTCGACCTGCACTCATCAGGTTATCACGCAGGTATATAACAAATTACTTGAAATCAACTATATTATACTCGATGAACCCGGACGAAACCCAGACGTTGTAATTTCAGAACAATCTCAAGGCTTGGACGAACTCCTTTTGTCTGCACAGAAGGGGTTCGTGCGATTGAATGTAGGCGGCTTCCAGAAAGCGTAAATGCGCTGCGCTTCTGGCCCGGGACATAATTGAGAATTGATCTTCGGCATAGCTTTGTGCGCAAGCTGGATTGTTCAGCAAGTGGAGACCAATCGTTGAATCGCATTTGGCTATCTTTTGTCTGTTAGCGGGCATTTCAGATTTGCAGGCACGGACGGGCTGAGTGCGCTGATTGGTTGTACGGTTCCGAATAGTCGAGGGGACGTGTTGTTTAATGCGATCATCCAACCGCTGAGAAGTACGGCCCACGTACCTGGCATCGCACCGGCACTGAAATTGGTAAATAACTTTACTCAAGTGGGGGGTGGGTAGTACATCCTTGCTAGTTGACGGTAGCATCCTGTGTGTAGAAAACACAATGCGTGTCGAAACCGCGTAATAGCAACGTGACACTGCGTGTTTGATCTGACTGGCGTATTTGTCAGATACCTTACCCCTCCAGGGTAGTTTGAGATACACGGGGCATTTGGCAGGTCCAAATCTGGTGTCAGATTTGGACTGTGCCTCCAACGTCCGTGTTATGGTGCGAGATAAAACATGCTCAGGGTAACCATTGTCAAGGAGAATAGTTTTGATTTTCGCGATTTTGGGAGCTAATTTGCACTCAGAGCAAATCCTACGGGCGCGGCACACTAAGTTTCTAATGAGCCCAATCTTGTATGAAGTTGCACTGTACGAGTCCCATCTCGTGTATTGCCCGGTGAATGTGGGCTTGCGGTAGACGGAAGTGATAAATTTCCCATCACTTCTCTCCACGAGAACGTCGAGAAATGGGAGCGCATCGGACAGTTCAATTTCACATGTGAATTTTAGCGCGGGATGGAGCCGGTTCAGTTGTGTAAGGAAAACCTCACACGCTGCGCGATTGTCAAAAATTGCAAACGTATCATCAACATACCGACAATACACACGCGGGACTATATTAAGATCGGTGGCGTTCTGTAGCAGGCGCGTTTCATGAAAGCCAACAAAAATGTTAGCGAGCGCGGGGCCTAATGGGGATCCCATAGCCACACCATCTATCTGTGAATACATCGTATCATTGAAACTAAACTCAACCGCGCGAGTGGCCAAGTTCATGAGATCAATGAATACGGGCTCAAGAACAGGTGGCGAGTCTAATTCACCATGATAGAGATAAGAAGCACGGTGACACGACATTTGCTCCTGCGACATTTGCTCCTCCGTTCATATCTCGAAAGGTCAAAGGTCAAGGTCATGATTTGTTTTTTTGTTAAGAACAATGTGAAGATTAGGATTAGGGTTAGGTTTAGGTTTAGGATTAACATGGCAAATTTAGACCGGAGCAATTGTCGCAGGAGCAAATATCATGGAACCAAGAAGCACAGATGTCAATAGCTTCTTTCAGTGGCACGTTGGTAAATAAGCTAGAGATATCGAATGAACACATAACACAATTCCTTTTATCAAGGGGCACATCACGGACGAGTTTAGCAAACGTAAACGAATCTCTAACAGTATGAACAGACAAACAATCTAAGACTGGCTGAAGTTGCTCGCTTAGCCATTATGCCAGTTCATGCTGCGCTGACCCAACCATCGATAGAATAGGACGAAGCGGAACGTTGGTTTTGTGGGTTTTGGGGAGGAGAGTTTTTGGAAAGGAGTTCGTCCAAGCCTTGCGATCGTTCTGAAATTACAACGTCTGGGTTGCGTCCGGGTTCATCGAGTATCATATCGATTTCTTATTCAGGACCTTTTATATGGAATAATTTGCCAAAAGAATTAAGGAATATAACCGGTCGCAGAAGTTTTGGACGGGCATTACAAGAATACTTAATTGGAGAATACCAACTTAAAAATCAATTTTAGAATTATCATTCAGTTTATCTATTTTAAGCTCACTTGATATTCGTTATTATTGACGTAATTGTTGTTGTTGTTGTACTGTTATTACTACGTGTACTTTTATTGATTGTAAATAATGTATATGTGTTATTCAAAAAAAAGATGTATGTGATGTACATTTTCAATTAATTTGCTATTGATTTATGTAATAAATTTTACGGGGCTGACCTCGATTAGCATCTGCTATTTGTTAGCTCTCTTTACCAAGCCGTTGTTGTGATTTTTACCAATATGTATGTATCATTGTGATTTGGTAATAAACTCATTCATTCATTCATTCATTCATTTAATATAGTTGATTTCAAGTTAAGCCTAGGTCACAACCCGCCGTACTTGCAAGTGCGTGCTGTCTGCGTGCAAAAACGTGCGCAAAATTTGTGGATCCGTACGTGGTGAGTACTGCCTCTGTACGGATTTGGGGCACGCAGACAAGACGTAGAATTTTTAGTGCAGTAGGAACTTTCGCTGCGTTCGGGCTGCGGGCGGTCTACGGATCACCCCCAGTACGGGTGACGTGCGTTGACGTGCGTGCCCTCTGCTGCTAACGAGCGCACAACGCACGGACTCCGTGAGTTTTTGAAAATTGTTCCCACAGTTACTTGGTTTACGGACAAAGCACCTAGCACGTGCGGGCTCCGCACGTGATAAGTGCGGGCTCCGCACGTGATAAGTGCGGGGTCCGTGCTTATTCGGCGCTTCTCCAGTTCAATTGTCGAGTGAGCACGAAGAACTCACGTAAACCGCACCGAGGAAGTACGTGCTATGCACTTACAATGCACGTTGTGCGCGCTGATTTCTGCAGGATAAAAGCCGAGTAGACTGACGAGTATCATCATTTCGTCTCCAAGATGCCCAAGAAGCTTAACAAAAAGGGGTCAGCTCAAAAGACAGCTAATAGGGCCAGAGAGGCCCAACAGAAACGGGCCGTAGATGATGTAAAGGCAGGCGACAAACAGATGAGGAGCGACATAGGGCGGGAAAACTCACGTTTATCGCACTTGCGCGCACTTATTCCCTGCAAGTCAGTAAGGACACCGTACGTGAAAGTACGGCCTTTCTACGATAACGAGGCAACCGCACGCCGATCGTACGTTGTAAGCACGTTGTAAGCACGTACAACTCACTTACCAGGTGCACAACGTACGATGCACGCAACCACTCACGCCCAGGCGTGGCGTGCGGGCCACGTACTTACACCTTGCGTTGTAGTGCGTGTGAAGTGCGTTGACGTACTCCTTCCCTGCTCTTGTTACTCCCTCCCCACGTTTTCAGAAAAACGTGGCGGACGTGGCCTCCGCAGAACACGTACGGACTAAAAACACGCACGGCGGGTTGTGACCTAGGCTTAATTTGTTATATACCTGCGTGATAACCTGATGAGTGCAGGTCGAAAAGCTTCGTTATCATGTCTCTTTTTCGTGCCATATTGATATATACAGTCAAACCTGCTTTAGCGACCACCTGTATAGAAAGACCACCTGTCTATAAAGACCACAATTTTTGTTTCCCCTGAAAAGTGTTTCTCATTGAAATGTGTATTAAAGGAACCTGTACATAAAGACCACCTGCTCATAAAGACCGCTTTTCTTGTCTCCCTTGAGTGGTCTTTATAGACAGGTTTCACTGTATATAAATATATACACTCAACAAAAAAAAACAAAAAAAAAATTGTACTATATATACACTCAGCCAAAAAAGTAAGTTCCCCCCTAGCATTTTTGGATATATCTCAAAAAGTCTTTTACCGATTTTCATAATTCAAACGGGAATGGATAGAAAATTATTATTAGTTATTACTCATAACATGAATGACATATCATTGACACCAGATATCATTATTGCTGTGAAAAAATGTATTTTATGTCAAAATGCATGGGAAAAAATGTTGCACTTAAGGTTATATTAAGCATATTGTGTACATTTCCTATGCAAGTTAGCAAATGACCTTTTTAAATTATGTAATTCTCAGGAATCTCTTCAGGTACAATATGCTTCCCTATTAAACTGTATGCTCATGAATAGAAAGAGATAGAGAAATATGCAATAAATCATGAGTGATTGTTTGATTATTTGCGTAAAAGTCAATGCAAATCACTAAAGTGAAATTTCTCTCTTTCTATCCATTCCCGTTTGAATTATGAAAATCGGTAAAATACTTTTTGAGATATATCCAAAAATGCTAGGGGGAACTTACTTTTTTGGTTGAGTGTATGTATATTATATAGTACAAATTTTAAAAGGCTGGAAAGTGTTGCTTTAGTGACTTAGCTTGACAGTATATGCATATGTATATGCATATACATACTATACCGGTACTGTACTGATACTATATCATTATCATTACATGTTATGGGCCCAAATTACTTTTGTATAAAGGTTCCTCAGTAAAGGTATAAAGGTTCCTCCGTAATTACCAGTATTGCGTGTAGTTTGCACGGGGAAATCCATTCGTGAGCTGATCCCCAGGCTGTTAGAGCAGATGATGTAGAAGGAGTACTCGGTATATGGGTGGAGTCCGGTTAGTACCACTGGCGGCTCAGTGCTTAGTTCGATAGATCGTGTATCTCCTATGTAAGCAGTGCACCTCTCAAAAAGACCAACTCCATCTGGCGTGATATTCCAGCTTACGACGATTTCAGTAGTCGCGATGGACACAGTTTGAGGGTTAACTATGCCTGGACAAAATATAGAGCGATATCAAGATAGAATCGACAGGAGGAGGGACACCATCACCCTCCATCCCAAATGTTGATATTTCTATCATCAGTGTTGCATTCGAGGCCGGCCTCGAGGCTATAATTTAGTGGCCTTGGCCTTGGCCTCGGACCGAGTCACGTGTACAAAACCTATAGAACGTATCCTTTTTCAGCGGCCACGTGACTCGGAGCTGCCGGCCTCAGACACATCACTGTCTAGCATACATATACATATGTGCTGGGATTTGAATCTCTATTCAAATTTCTTCCCTTGGCCCTTTTCTTTTAATGAGGAAATGTAACTACTTTAGATCAATATAGTTCAATGATATTGTAAATGATCAATGGAGGAACCTTTTCTAATAGGCATAACAATTTTATAAAGTCCATTCTTTCTCAGTTTTTTTTTTCAATACAGAAGCAAGCGGTGGTTTGAGAAAAGGGGCGTATAACAAAATGGAGGGAATTTTGCATAACCGCTTGGTTTCGCTACATACATGACATACCTTGTGAAGTGTTTGTATACGTTGTGCCATCACGTGAAGTTGAAACACTGTTAGATGTCAGTGCTCTATTGCTTGAGCCTGCACGGTACAAGTACGACTCATCAGTGCCTGTAGCATATACTACTACACGAAACCTGGGATAGATGGTCTGTCCATCAGCAGTGATGACATGTTGACTTCTTACAGAATACTTGCCACCCTCTACCTCTGACCACTTTGAGCAGATTCTTGTCCCATTCAGTATCTCGAGAGAATATTCCTCTAGCCACGTCAACTATTATAACAATCAATATTGCTGTCCTTCCTGAATATGATTATGACCTTCGTCATTTTTATAATCTTACATGCAATAGTGTTTAAAGATAAAGTTGATTACTGGTCATGCGATTACATTGCAAAATAAACTGTATAGAAGCAGTTGGGAAGGGTTGGTTATGCATGTATAGTATCTAAGAACTGATGTGCACAAATACTGTGAGGTTAAGGAATGATCAAAATGAAAAAGAAATTGAATCCTGGTTACTGAAATGAGTATATGTTGACTACACACACACACACACACACAGACAGACACATATATATATATAATGTGGCATTTTCAGCTATTTCTTGCCACATTTCGAATGCGAGGGCATTTGGAGAGCAATACTTCCTAGGATATATCTTTATGATATTCTTCGAAAGGGACATAAAAAGAACTTGCATCAATATTACCAGAGCTCAACCTTCTCTTTAAGAAAGGAAAGTGTATTTTCTTTTTCACAAATGTTTAAAAAACAACATAGAAACATGACTCATTAAAAAAAATAAAAGTTGATAGCTTCATTATTTATCACATCACATGCAGCACTTGAATCACAATTTCTTGAATGTTAGCGATAAAAGTGTTGACGATTTTTCTGACCAGTATTAAGACAAATTGTGATTAGTAGTTCGTCCAAATAATTCAGGACCCTACCCCGAATATCTATGGTATACTTACTGACACTGATAGATTTTCCCTGAAAACAGAGATATCCGTAAAGTATTTACATTCAGCTGTAATTTCAAGATGGATGGTTTCAATGATTGATGAAGTGCCAGTAAACCTGTAAACTGGGAACGTAGTCTCTTTTACAAACTGTTCATTCGAAGCGACTTGAATCATTGATGGGTCGGTGCGGGCACTGTCGCCTGTTGATCCCTTGACATACTGCATGACTAAGATGGGTTTGTCTGAAGACACGAATGTCATTTCTTGAGATGGGACATCAACTGTGATATAATCGCCCATGTTCATATTCACACTGTTATCATTATAGAAGACTGTCGTATCATCCCGACCTGCTACGATATGGAATATGTAGCCCGAACTTCGCTTTGCGAATGGACTTAACGTATAAAACCTTCCCCATGCCGTGAATGGTACCATCTGTTCTGCTAAATGGTCACAAGCCCGCAGATTAGCAGGAACAAAAGCACACTTTGAGCCTGCAGTTACTGCGATGGAATTGTTTGCTAGGACGCGAGATCCTGTGATGTTGGTATACTCTGGGAGCAACTGGATAGATTGATATGGTAGGAGGTTGTATCGGAGTACATCACCAGCGTAAAACATGTCACTCTCAAACCGAACAGTAGAGTTTAGATAAATCTCAATGGCAACACTGTGATTTGAAGCAGATAGTATTATCGCACCAATTTCTGTGTTACATATTAATGCTATGAAGTATTCGTGACCTAGATGACTTGCTGGTATTACAGAAAAGGTATCAGATGTGGCCCTTTCCAGATTATAGGAAAACGCGAATATGTCTTGATCCGATGTAATGACAACTGTTGAGCTGATAATGCCTCTGGCGCTCGGATTGATTAGAGAGGTGGATAACTGGTAATTATAAGGACCAGATCCCGGTGACAGAGAAATGGAGTCTTCAAACGATCTGCCAGGAATTAAAACAATGACGTTGTTTTTCTCCCCAGAAACCGGTTGAAAGACCACACCAATAGTATTAACGTCATTATTAGGATGATTAGGCAGAGGAGCGAAAACAAATTCTTTGCCACTGTTTGTTGATAGTGCAGAGATGGTCAATGTCACTGCAGATAACAGAGGAGGAAAAGAATACTCAAATTTGTATACAATAGTTGTTATATATTGAACTGTTCAATTAATCTGTGAATAGAATTGTTTATGATTGATTGTTGATTTTTGTGAACTAAAGAACGTATTAATTATTAAACTCAGTAAACGTAAAATAAGATCTTCAATTTCTTCATAACTGTGTCTCAAAGGGAAAGTCCACCCTAGTATTTAGTTGATTTGAATGAAAGCAGAAAAATGAGAGAAACATATTAGTAAAAATGTGAGCAAAATCTGATAACAAATAAGAAAGTTATGAATTTTTGAAGTTGTAATCAATGCAACACAAATTGGCAACTCCGTGACGTATCTTGTGAGCTCCTCTCCCGTTTGCTCAGTACAGATAGTTTCAGGAATTTTCATGAAATTTTCTTAGTTTCTGATGAAGGAATAAATTTGTTTCATACAGGTTTTGTGTAAAAAACCTATGAGTAATCCTTATATCAAAGGTTCATGTATTTAAAAAAAATATTTTCTTTAGAGAAAAGGGAAATTCATGATTTTTTGGTACACTCTAAAAAGTGAAGTGCTGAAAAACGAGTGCTAAATAAAACTTGACGTGCTATTTCTAACACCTCACGTGCCATTGTGCAGAAAATTGAGTGCTAAAAGTAAGTGCTGAATGTTAGGACGCTCGTTTTACACTTCAAGTGCTGACGAACGTCCCGTGATTTTAGCACCTGCACAATTCTGTGCTAATAAGCGATTTCGTAATTAGGATTTGCGCATGAGCAGATAAAGGTCATTTGACATAAACTGGCAAGTTCGCTTAAAATTCACTGAGATCGAGTGTGTAATGTTATTCATATATTCATTAATTATATTTTTCATTAAATCCACTGAAAAGCAACAGAGTGTTCATTGATGGTTGGTATTTGACAGTCTGCCAAATGATAGCCAACTTGCAAACAATGCGCTTTCCAAATTCATTTACGTGCTATTCTAGTCACCTGGTCTACGATGTCTTTCTTTCGGGCAAGCTCACATATTATCTTTCTTTGAAAAGATGCCTATCCAAATGAACAAAGGGAAAGGTCATTTGCGAAAAGTTGCTCATGAGCCAATTACGAAATCGCTTATTACGAAACTGTAGTGCAAGAGCCATCATCTTGCTGCACAGGCATGGCGTGGTAAGTAAAAATTTAAGACATTAAATTTAGAACGTCTGTAATTTTATGCGAATAAAGGTAACAAATAATATGATATTTACATTAATTTTTGTGGTGGTGGATATGAAACATGGTGAAAAGCAATGAGGTGGAAATGCCATGTTTCATCATATGTGGTGTGGCCAGCAACCGTCTACGGTTCGCGTTGTCGTTGACATGAAAATTGTTGATCATGCGGGGTCAACCAGGCATGGGGCGCGATCGACCGCGCCGACCGGGCCTGGGAAGTTTGGAAGGCGGTGTGTATGCTTTTTTCGTCACGATTGTGGATTGCCAAAATGGAACAATTAAATCTCCGAAATGGCCACTTCTTGGTCTGAAGTAATTCTCAGATGATTAAATCCACATGCCATGGTTTCAGTCCACATCATCTATGTATACAACCAGTTCATATCAATCTAAAAATAAAATCTAGACCTTAGTGTAGGGCTGTTTAACACTTTTAACAGACTATAGAAGGGTGAGTTTTCAGCACTACAGGTGTAATTTTGTGCATACTGTTTGTGTGTGTTCTTTAGCACTATTATTGGGTGCAAAAGTGTTAGCACTACTAGTGCCGTTTTGGGGGCTCTAAAATGGGTTATTCAATGCACTAGAAGTGTGGTTTTTGCGAGCTGCATGCGTCTAATAGCACCAGAAGTGTAAAAAGGCTTACACTTAAAGTGTTAAATTATAGCACTTGCACAAGTGCTACTTAAGCAGAATTTGTGCAGTCCCTATGCGTGCCCTTACAGGTGCTGCCTCAAAATCTTGAGGTGCTAAAAATAGCACTTCATTTTTTAGAGTGTACAGTGTAAATGGGAGTCGCTCGCAAGATACGTCACGGAGTTGCCAATTTGTGTTTGATTGATTACAACTTCAAACATTCTTAGCTTTTTATATTTCTAAACCCATTTGCTTAAACATTCCATGATCTGTTTTCTTTATTTTTTCTGCTTTTTTTAAAACCAACTTGTAATCAAGGTGGACTTTTTTTCTTTAATAGGTGGATGCAATAAAAGAGCGCAAAGCGACCAAACTGAAGCGTGTGGGAGGATTATTTTATTTTTGATGATTTTATGATGCGATTGCGAAAAGTCTCACAACTAAAATCGGATTTTACACAAATAAATGTATCAGTGGATTATACGGTATGGTACATTTTCTTTTGCAAATTTCTATCGATGTGAAATATAATTATGTTCTGTCTACAAACAGCATTCAAAAGTATCATCTGAAGTACAAAACGGAAATCGTCACAAACAAAAAAGTTTCTTTATCTAAACAAAAATGTTACTTATAAGACTGTCCAATTGTTACATCTTACCAAGGATGACCAGTATGGTGTTGAAAGAACGAGAACTCTGACGAAATTCCATGCTACATGTACACAAACGAAATGAAATGAAAACAGTATGCATCAACATTAAGAAGGTTGTATCGCCGCGTAGAGAGGGCGCAATCAGAGTAAAAGTGAAAAAGGACGTTCACTCTGATGATTGTTCCAGCATTTCAAATTTAGCTCATAATTTGCAGAAAACGAGTAATTTTTGTACGGCATGAACACACCCTTTAACCTGTTTTACATAAAAACAATGAAAACGTACATTGTGAAAGACACTTCTCATAACCATTACAAGGAGGCTCTCTGACCATTTCAGCTCTTTCTAGTCATATTTTGAATATGAGTGCTTTTGAAGAGCAATCCTTTCCAAGGGACAATTCTTCTATGATACAGGGACTGCGGAACCGGGGGGGGGGGGGGGCTGGGGAGTCCCCCCCCCCCCACTTTTTTCAGTAAACAAGTGCAAACGTATGGCAGTGCAAAAATGTGGTATACACGCAGCTCCCCCCCCCCCCCCCCCCCCATTAAGCCCCTCCACTTTCCAAGACGTTCCGCGGCGCCTGTGATAATCTTCCAAACGCGACCACATGTTTTCCAAACACCCCCTAAACGCGTTTTATCCATTCGAGTAGTTTCGCGTGCTTTCTTAAAAGTTTACCCCCTAAACAAGAGACTCGTCACCCAAAATCCGGACAAGTTAGTATTCGCGAGAAGATAGCCTAAACCCATATGACAAACTCAAACATTCCCCTTTTCCCGATTTTGGCCTTTTTTGACATCCTGAACGCGTCAAGCGCGCGCCGTAACCGGTAAAAACAAACTACCCATTTCACGCGTTTTTGGGGGTCGTACTTGTGTACATGCAAATATTAGTTGAGTGCCCCCCCCCCCCACCCCCCGGGGAACCTTCTCCTTACTTTCATTAAAGACCTCAGCCTGACCGAATTTTGAAATATACCCTTTATTCATCCACGGGGAGCTATATATTTTCTGAACAAATTGAAACCAACTTCATGAGATTCCGTTTCCTGTGGAATGAGTAACAGCGTCCCGAATGTTGAGCCCCGGTGGTTTTTCTGACGAGGGCCCCGTCTCCGAGGAACGCTACTTTGCAGGGGGTGAAAATTTGATGACGACATATCGTGTAGACGCACTCGGAGCTGTATACATGCCATGTCGTCACACGTCTAGCGACCCCCTGCAGTTTCCTCTGTTGTTACGCCATAGGGAGGGGGCGGACCAAAAAAAATTATCTTTTTTATTTTTTATGGATAAACGGAGACGAAAATTTATGAATACCCAGGGTAATTATATTCTTTGTTTACTAAGCTTTACGTCAATATATGGTTGTTTTGGGTCAGGCTGAGGTCTTTAAAGGTACCAGTAAGTGATCGTCTTTTCCCCATAGGGCATGAAATATCATGTCATCATATCAACTGGATAAAAATGTACAATCACGAGGTAAAATTAGGCGTTACAGGTAATGGGATTGTTATGATGAATATCAGGAGGTACAGTGTAACGATTATTTCTCTTACATGGTATGATATATTGCAGTTTTACATTTTATATAGCCGGTTTGTGAGGCAATGGATTTTATCATAAGACTGGTATGATGAGGCTGACAATATGGCCGGGAGGTTAGGTGAGACTGAGATGTGCATTCGCCGGATTCATTTTACTTTGTTAGGATGAGCATGTAATATTGCTGGGAGGCTGGGCAGGAGTAGTGGGGCAGGCAGCATAGATACAGAAATATCATAAGAGAAGCTACTGAGGGCACATACAGTATGGAGGAATGTTGGGAGAGTGATTGAGATAAACTTGCGTGATTCATTTTACTGGCTATATGGATACAGCAGTGTGTAGAATAAGAATGGGCCTGAGTAATGGATGGGAGGCTGGGTAGGAGATATACATGGGCAGGATTCATTTACTGGCTAAAAATAGGATACACGACATGCATGTTAAAGGCCGCCTTTCACTGTGGCGATTGGAGCTTCGCGACGCTCTGCGACGTATGGACTTTGGCATTTTACGGGATTTCGCAGTAGGCATAGAGAGATGCATCGTCACGCATTACAGAGGATGAAACTCCGTCTTGAAAAATCGCGGTCGGGCCGCCAGTGAATTTTTTTTCCTGTACCTTTGGGGCTATCCAATATGAATATTCATGAAAGAGACTACAAGTATATCGGACTTGTATTTTCTTACTCAGTTTCACCTTATTTTTAAATCAGCAAAAGAAAATTTCATAATATATTCCTCTGCCGAGATTCGAACTCGCGGTCCTTTCATCGATAGCGCACCAGATTAACCGATTGCGCCACAGAGAACAGCTGCTCAATGGCCTTGCTGGTTTTTTTTCATATCCCAACAGTTCATTTTCATGAATATTCATGCCGACTAGTCTTGGCGGAATAAACCGTATTACTTGTCATGCGCATGCGTACTCTCATCTCTAAGACCCAAGTCATGAATATTCATATTGGATAGACCCAAAGGTACAGGAAAAAAAATTCGCGGGCCGCCACGCGTCGCAGGCCGCTCAGAAATTTTTTTGACGGTTTAAAAATTGGGTTATGCTAGTCTTTCACTGTTGGGACGACTACGGCGAACATGGAGCCGCGACCAAAATATCACAGAGATATGAAAATCGCCGTGCTCCTGATTGTTTTTTGACAAATCGCTGAGGGCATCTTGATTCCGGCGGCGACGCATTTTTTCGGATGCAGATGCGCCTGCGATGAATAGAGAGATGGCTGCGCACATCGCCACACTTGTCTGTGAGGCAGTGGCCGTGAAAGTAGGTCATATGTTTTATGCGGGTTTTCGTACTCGTGTTTGGGGCATCGCCACCGGCTGCAATGCACTTTCGACGGTTCGCTCTATTGGTGCACGACGTTGGCGATGGAGTTTCGATGGATCCTCGATTTTTCACGACGTGGCACGACGCCACCAAGACGGATATAGTCGAAACATATAAATAGCTGGTATTAATTAGAAAATGGAAACAGAGGTGGTTATGTAAAAAGATACAGACTGCAAGGTCTGTGTCTTTTTGCTAACTTTCTCTTTATGAATTTTCACTCAAATAGAAAAGATTTGAAAAATAACTTCAGACGGCTAGCAGCACTACGCGATGGGTATGGCGATACCCCGACTAGTAGAGCGTACGGTCGATCTACTCATCACGCGCCGAGCGATGCCTCTGGCGATGTGTGTCGCGATGTCAATTCCGGCAGCGACGCCTGCGACAAGCTAACCCCATTTTTAAACCGTCAAAAGATTTTCTGAGCGGCCTGCGACGCGTTGCGGCCCGACCGCGATTTTTCAAGACGGAGTTTCAACCTCTGCGATGCGTGACGATGCATCTCTCTATGCCTACTGCGAAATCCCGTAAAATGCCAAAGTCCCTACGTCGCAGAGCGTCGCGAAGCTCGAATCGCCACAGTGAAAGGCGGCCTTTAGGTTGTCGCAAGCGTCGCTGCCGGAATTGACACCGCGACACACATCGCCAGATGCATCGCTCGGCGACGCGATGAGTAGATCGACTGTACGCTGTACTAGTCGGGGTATCGACATACCCATCGCGTAGTGCTGCTGGCCGTCTGCCTGCTCAGCGATGGGTACTGAGATGCCTCTCAGTGGGCAGCGATGCATGCGGCGTACGTCGCGGCGATGATCGCTAGATGGCCAAGACGGGTGGGGCATGTGCGCATTCGCTAGCAGTATATGTTGCGAATTTTGGGACATAACTCGTCAAAAATCATGTACCTGACGTTGCGACTATATCCGTCTTGGTGGCGTCGTGCCAAGTCGTGAAAATTCGATGGTCCATCGAAACTCCATCGCCAACGTCGTGCACCAGTAGAGCGAACTGTCGAAAGTGCATCGCAGCCGGTGGCGATGCCACAAACACGTCGCCATGGGCATCGCGAGTACGGAAACCCGCATAAAACATATGACCTACTTTCACGGCCACTGCCCGCCCAGACACGTGTGGCGATGTGCACAGCCATCTCTCTATTCGTTGCAGGCGCTTCTGCATCCGAAAAAAATGCGTGACCGCCGGAATCAAGATGCCCTCAGCGATTTGTCAAAAAACCACCAGGATCACGGCGATTTTCATATCTCGGTGATATTTTGGTCGCGGCCCCATGTTCGCCGTAGTCGTCTCAATAGTGAAAGACTAGCATAAGGATGGGCCTGCGAAATGGCTAGAAGGCTGGGCGGGAGTAGTGGGGCAGCATAGATACAGAAATAATGTAAGAAAATTTATTGAGGAGACATACAATATGGATGGGAGGTTGGGTGAGAGATTAACACATGTGCGGGATTCATTTTACTGGCTAAGTGGGGGATACAGCACTGTGTAGAAGAAGACTAGGCCTGAGTAATGAGGAGTAATGGCCGGAGGCTGGGCAGGAATATATTTAGGCAGTTTAGCACATAATATTCAGAGCATATCATAAGAAGTTTAGGATGTGCCATACTACTTGGATGGGAGAGTGGGTGAGATTGAGATATGCATGTGCAGGATTTTTTTTTTATCTGTTTGGAATGGCCTGCGAAATGGGTGGGAGGCTGGGCAAGCGGCAGGCGGCATAGATAAATAATATTGTAAGAAAAGTTATTGATGAGACTTACAATATGGATGGGATGGTGGATAAGATTTGAATATGCATACACAAGATTTATATTACTGGCTACGACAAGGCCACTGCACTGTTGAAATGGGCCTGCAAAACGGCTGCTAGGCTGGGCAGGAGTATCGAGGCAGGCAGCACAGAGTCAGATGTATCATAAGAGAAGTTAATGATGTACGGCTCAGAGGTTAGGTGGCATATAGATAGCTTTGCATGTGCATGATTTGTTATGTGGCATACTATACGGCTGGGAGGTTGGGAGAGATTGAGATATGCATGTATATGTATATGCAGGATTATTCTCCCCTGGCTATTAAAGAAAAATACACGGCACATGTTAGAATAGGCCTACGAAATGACGGGGATACTCGGCAGGAATGTTGGGGCAGGCAGCACAGATCCAGAACGCAGTAATTTGTAGGACGGCCAGTAAAATATTGCATGTATTTGCCTATGTTCCTTTTGTAGAGCAGCTAATATTGTTTGAGTTGTAAATGTATACATACTTGTGAAGGTATAAGGGCAGTTGCCCCAGTATACGAAGTGCTTATGCACAAGAATATTTTTGCAGAAGGCTTGAAGAGTCCAGCTTGCGCCCTCATCACGACAAATTTCCAGTTAGATTATTGATGGCATCCAATTGTGATATGTTTATTTTGCAAACGTGGACCCGAAGGTTTTTCAAAGGTTTTTTTTTTTTCATTCGGTTTCATATTTGGTTTTATACACTGGGCCTACATGTCTCAGAATATAACTGTTATTTTGATGTGCTCATAAAATTGGTGTATGTATGTTGAATGTTAAAACGCAATCCAACCTTTGTAATAATTGATTTCTGTGAAAGCGAACAAATCAGGGATAAGCAATCAGAAAGTTATGATTTTTAAAAAGTTGTAATCGCTTTACATTTCGAGATTTCAAATTGGCCGTATTGGTACGCTCACTGTGATGTAGCGACGGTCAACTTTCCTATTCGCTCCAACACACAAAAATGACTAATTGTTAATTTTTTTAAATGTATAAGTCAGCAGGATCTTTTTCTTTTCTTGGAGGAGATATAACAGTATGCTACCTACAATACTTTGAGTACTGCCCTGAGGGAAAAGGCGCTCAGGAGAAAAGCGGAATTTAATGTTTTGGTGTACGACACAGGGGCCGCGGAACGTCTTGGAAAGTGGAGGAACTGAGTGGGGGGGGGGGGAGGGGGTGGGGGGGCTGCGTGTATAACCACATTTTTGCACTACCATACGTTTGCACGTGTTTACTCAAAGAAAGTGGGGGGCTACAGCTACCCAGCCCCCCCCCCCCCCCCCCGGTTCCGTGGTCCCTGCGACAGATGGGAGAGTTGACTGTGAATACGTCACGATACGTCACCAAATTGCCATTACGAGATGTATACTCCGAAAACGGCGTATGCGTATAGAGCCCTCATCGTTCAGTACGAGACAGTGTGTACAAAAGGGATGTGGAAAATCTTGCGAAGTCAACCTGCCAACGATATACAGTTAACAACAAAATTATTCATACCCCTTGGAAAATTCTAGTTTTTTGCATTTTTCCTAAAAATGAATGGTTAAATGAAGTTACTTGCACATCACTTGAATACATTTAGTTATCATCTGCAAATGAATGCCGTTTCCGGTTTCACCTCATTTGCATAACAACAGAAAAGGTGAGTTATCCAAACTCGGCGATGTTCAAAATTATTCATACTCTTGGTGATTTATTGACTTTGTCAATCAGTATGAATCCGATCCTTGTGATTAATGCTTGTAATTCACTTTATTTTAATACACCGTCACAAGGCTTCCGGAGGGGTCTCTGCTGGGATATCAGGCCAGTACCTGTTCTCCAATGGCTCAATCTCCTTGAGGATGTGTCCACACATGTCTTCACCTGACCTTCAGGGAGTTCATTAGATTTCGTTTCCTACAGGTGATGCAGTTATCGACTTCATGATGACAGGACTATGATATTGAAATTTTCAGTCATTTATTCCATGCATTTTAATGAAAATTGTGTATCTACTTATGAAGCAAAGCACCATTCCTGTAGAGCCCTTCCCTTTTGCACTGCCCTTGGGAGGGTTCACCTTTATTCATTGGCCCCATTCTTAATCAGAGTGCTTAGGAAGGCCATGTTGGTGATATTAAAGTCATTGCATGACTCTAACGTCAGGTCACCATGAATAACAGTATGTAACCTTTGAGTACCATACACATCCCACATTGACTGTTACGGTATATCAATCTTCATATGGTATATTCTTTGTATCTTTGGTATGAAAGCTACAATCCTTGATATCAAAATGAATGTACAAACCAAATTTATACCATATGCCCTCCATGTTACCAGCTGCAGTGCACAAAATGCTACCACTTTGACAGTGCACTGGAACATAAAGATCAGTATTTTAAGCTTCACTAGAGTACCCACTTGCAGGTGTCCATATCAAAAATGTGTCAATCAGTGTAACTGAATAAACTGATAAAATTGGCACCATCCAACCTTTAGACAACTACCATGGACTCCCTAAACATTCTTAATAATAATGGAACAAAAGTATCAGGAAATACCTTCCCTTGACAGTGCAACAGTGAATGCCTCTAGGGAAGTCTCTCCAGGAAGAGTGCTTTGTTTCAACTTAGATACAGAATTGTCATTAAAATGTAAGGAATATTAACGAAAATATCAATATCATAGTCCTATCCTCATGACGTCTAAAACTACACCACCTGCAAACACAAAATCTGCTTTAAATCCATCGAATCCCCTGAAGACCAGGTGATGGCATGTGTGGACAACATCCTCAAGGAGATTGGGCCATTGGAGACCAGGTATTGGCCTGATATCTCAGTAGAGACCTCCAGAAGCATTGTGACAGTGTGAAGAAAGTGTTACGAGCATTAATCACAAGGACTGGATTCATACTGATTGACAAAGTCAATAGATCACCAAGGGTATGAATAATTTTGAACATCACCCAGTTTGGATAATTCACCTTTTCTATTGTTATGCAAATGAGGTGAAACCAGAAACAGCATTCATTTGCAGATGATAACTAAATGTATTCAAGTGATGTGCAATTTAATTCAGTTAACCATTCATTTTTAGGAAAAATGCAAAAAACTAGAATTTTCCAAGGGGTATGAATAATTTTGTTGTTAACTGTATATATTATTCTTAAAAATAATGATGTGTGTCAATTATCTTTAAAATCCTTGAATGATTCGTCATAACAAATGACTTTCAAATGACAAACATTTGAAATAAATATATACGTAGCATTATTTTTGAAAAAATATATATCAACAGCAGGTCGACACTGCACGATTTCCCCCATGCCTTTTGTACACACTGCCTCGCACTGAACGATGAGGGCTCTATATTCAGACGCCGTTCCGGAGTATACCTGTGCTCGGTTTTCCGAAGTTGGGTCTGACTAACTGGAGTGATCTCATTTTCAAACGTTCATAAGATTTTGGGGAATACTCGCGGGAGCTGCTATCCTGCGGGGGGGGGGGGGGGGGGGGGGGGGGGGGACGTAATCAACGACCCCAGGACCATTGGGAGGAGGGACTATCCTTCATGGTTATCACGTAACCAGAGATCCCTATACCTTTTTCAGTTAGCTTAGTATGTTACCAAAGTTCTGATGCAGTCATGTCTGTATGCTTATTACTACGTTTAATAGTTTCATGACATTGTTTAGACCGTTTTAATGTTCATCACACTTTGTGATATTCAGGAATACACTACCATCTCTAAATGAACGCCTTGAGCGAAATTAAATGGCGAATATCTTGCATTACCAAAAACCCCTCCTCACAAACCTAACAGAAAGAAAGAGAGATATATATACAGACATAAAGACAGACAAAACGTTAATATTTCTAACCATATTAATCTGAAATTTGCTCCGATTGGTTTGAGTTATGCTTGAGTGCAATAGCCTGAAGCTTCTATAGATACAATGAGGGAGGAATGCAATATCTCCCCCCCCCCCCACACTCACACTCACACGCATGCTATCTTATACACGCCGAAACAAAAAATAGGTACATACACTGAACACTATTGGTTGTGATCAATGTTAACACCTTTTTTAATCTTTACATTGACTTTGATCCAATACCATTTTTAAACAGAACCTTCATACCTATCTTTACCACTATCTAACATAATTAACATACTAAGGCGCCCCGATTGACTTTGCACGCGCTGCAGGAGGGGGTCCGATGGACTCTATAAAATGTTTTCCCGCTGCCCACCGCGAGCCGCCTTCCGTCCCAACCGATCGGCCTGGCCGACCGCATGTGCAACGTCGCCTTCGCGTTGCACGACGACATCGCGTTAGCAGCTGGTGAGCGATCTCCTGAACGACCAAATCCCATTGGCCCGCGTGCTTTGCCTCGCCGTCGACCGAATCAGACGACGATTGCACGTGCGTCCGGCGAACGGTACGTAGTGCAGACTCTGTAGCTCTCACCGGGGGAACCCACGTAAGAAAATAATTATGCCATGGGTATGTTCAATAGAGGTCCGTGATACGTACGTACGATTTTGTATCATAGTCCGCTTTGTGATTAGTATATACCATGTAGGAGCAACACCCACCAGACTGTGGTGCAAACTCAATGCAAGCTCAATGCATGCGACGCGATTGCATATCCATCCAACCACACTAGACGGGCTTACGATACAACAATGCATGCACAGCACTCAACATGAGATAACTGCGAATTCCCGAGCGAACTCATACATTCTAAAGATGATTTTGGACGTGAGTTATTTTATATTGAACTAAATAATGTTAGAAAATTTATTTATAGACTTTGTTTGTCCCTTTATTCTCTGTAAAGTTAATTGATGAAATTCTTCTCTTTTTAGCCGGACTCTGTCTCGGCGTCGTTGCACTCTGCTCTGAGCTAGCGGTACCAGCACTGCAGCCTGGGCTGCATGAACTCCGGGGGAAGAAACGTGCAGTAAAAGCCGTTTATTTCGATATTTTAAGGTTAACTTTGGACGTGAGTGACGTTGTTGAGAACAAAAAATGTTTGAGTATAGTATTTACTGCAATAAATCATATATACCTACCTATTATGCCTGTAGTCTTGACTACGGGACCCCTTCGAGAATTTAACACACATGAGTCACAATATTGTGCGCACCCCCCGTAATCCTATTGTCCCCTTCGCCACTCACGCGCGTCAACACGCTACGGCCATCTTCCTCTTTCTTGCTCGCCCCCGACGAGTTAGGACGTATTGTCACAGCGCTCCTGAAATCAGGTCGTATAGTATCTTTTTGGTGCGCTTTTTCACATAGTTAAAGCACTTTTAGGTACCTATATTCGTTTAGATTATAGTACTTTGTGTTTTATTAGTCACTCTTGCCGATTGCGGGTGTTTCCGTTTGTCACCGAGCCTTCGGGTTCGGTGTTTGTTCTTACGGTTTTTAGGCTGTGAAAATTTCTTTAGTGCGTATCTCCCAAATAAACTTTAGTTTTATTTACTGCATTCAGTTGAAGTATTTCTTAATTTGAAAAGTATACTTTATTGTCTGTTTTATTGCAGTGGTATGAATTCGGAAGAAGAAGCAGCTGGGTCAAGGAGACCTGCTTCTTCCGAAGAGTTGTCTAGCAAGACGACTCGGCCTTCCAGAACTTCCCCGAGTACAGCGGTACGCGGGGGAGGGAGGAGGGCTAAAGGTAAGTTGCCTAGTGGTGTTCCCTTGCAGAGTTTGCCAGTTTCGGAGCTTGCGGCTTCGGGACGGGTGGCGTTAACTGAATCGGGATTGTCAACTCCGAAGCCTGTGGTTTCGGGGTGGGTGACGTCAGATTCTAGTGGTTTGGATATCTCGAATCCAATCCCCCGGTCGCTGAGACCAGAGGGGGGGGGGGGGGGCTGTTGTTTCCCGTACGGTAGCGTTCACTCGCTCTGATCCGTTAGGGGAGACGCGCCCCACTACTGCAGGGCAACCCACGGGCTTAGTCCATGTTGGTCTGGGTTCTCAAACCCTAGCCCCCGGCAAACGCCATATGGGGGAACGAGTACTTTCTGGGCTGTCTCAGTTGCCAGCTAATGGGAATGCTCGAGCTAACAATGTTGGTCTGGGTTCACAAACCCTAGCCCCCGGCAAACGCCATATGGGGGAACGAGTACTTTCTGGGCTGTCTCAGTTGCCAGCTGATGGGAATGCTCGAGCTAACAATTATGGACGCTCTTCGGAGCAACAGGTGTTTTCACCTGAGTGCGTGACTACTAGTGCTCCCCTATTGCCGCTTTCGAGCGGTCCAATAGTGGGTTCACATGCCTTTAGTAGTCATCGGGCACATACCGAGTCATCTCGGTCTGCCCACGCACTGGGAGCTTTTAGCTCCCAACCCATGGCTACTGCATCTTCTTGCTTAGCCAATATGGGTGATTTGGGCGATTCTCTAGGCTTACGCCATGAGCGCTCCAATCCCTTTTTGGGAAGTGAACGTCCCTCCGCGGAGGGATCGGTTCGTGTTTCCGAAGTGGCTTCGGAGATCCGAATGAATCCGATTAAGCGTTCTAACAAAAGGGTTTCGGCTACGACTCTTGTCGAGCCAGCCAAGAAAAAGGCCAAGAAGAAGGCAAAAAGTGGCAAGGCTTTGCCGGCCTCTTGCCCGTCTGGCCTGGCTAACCCAGCTAGCTCCTCTCAAGCTGACATGTTCAGCATGATGCGGGCTTTTGCTCAGAATCAGGGTTGGTCCTTTGTACCGGCTACTTCAACCCTGACTTCTGTCCCTATTCAGGGGTCTGACTTTGAGACTAATCAACCTTTTGTGATTGATTCCTCTTTGTCTGAGACTGATTCGCATGTGCCTCCTACTCCCGCGGCCCTTGGGGCTCCGCCGGGCGAGGAGACTGTTGGTGAGCCATGCGGGGACCCGCCTGCGGAGGCCTTTGTTAACGTTCCTTTGTCTCATTCCACTCGGGTGGAACCAGATTTGGATGCGTCCTCTCAAGCTTCGGTTCCCGAATCGCTTGGGCTGGCGGAGTCTCAATCGCTCAATCTCTGTGGAGTGGAAGCGATTGTTTTGTTGTCCAAATATCGCCCTGAAGTTCAGTCAACCCGCGCGCAGGGTTCGACTTCGCGTTGGTTTAAGCAGCGGGATTTCTGCTGAGTCTGGGCGCCTTGGCGTCCGGCCCATGGCTGTTGCATCTCCTTGCTCGGCCGATATGGGTAATTGGTGCGCGTCTTTGGGTTCAATACCCTCAGCGCACTTCTCCCATAAAGGGAGGTGAGCGTCCCTCAGTGGAGGGTTCGGTTCGTGTTCCCGAAGGGCTTCGGGGATCCGAACGAAACCGGATAAACGCTCTGAAAAGCGGGTTTCGACTTAGGCTCTTTTTGGGCCAATCAGAAGCCTAGGGAAGGGGCTAAAAGAGGCAAGGCTTTGCCTGCCTCTTGCCCATCGGGTTTAGCTAACCCTTCGGTCTCTCAAGCTGAGATGTTCAGTGTGAGATGGGCTTTGCCCAGACTCAGGGTTGGTTCCTTGTACCAGGATTCACATCCCCTGCTCTTGTCCCTTTTTTGGGTCGGACATCGAGACTAATTAGCCTTTTATGGTTTATTCTTCTTTGTCTGTGATGAGATCACATGAGCCTCCTAGTCTCGCAGCCTCGGGGCTCCGTCGGGTGAGGAGGCTTATGGCGGTTCATGCGTGAATCCGACCGTTTCGGCCTTTGTTCGTGATTCTTTGTCACGATCATTTCAGGCGGATCCAGTTTTGGAAGCGGCCTCTCAAGCTTCGGTCTCCGAATCGCTGGGGCAGGCAGAGCCTTAGTTGCTCTCCCTTTGTGGGGTAGAAGCGATTGCTTTGTTCTAAACTTTCCCTGACTTTTTGTCAACCCGCGCGCAGGGTTCGACTTTGCTTGGGTTCAGGCAGCGGGCGGACGAGACGGATTCTTCATAGATCTGTCCGCCCCGCTCCCCGGAGGTGCTATAGGAACTTGGACACCTCACAGGCTGTCCTTTTTCCCTTTCTCCGACTTTTGTTATTCCCAGGCGCTCGGGAAAACTTCGTTTGATACTGAACCTAAAGAGGATAAACAAATTTATTCCTCCGGTTCATTTTCGTATGGAGACTCTTGCCTCCATTCTTCCGTTGATCAAAAGGGAAGACTACGCGGTCTCGATAGATCTCAAGGACGCGTACTTTCACATTCCCATTCATCGCGCATCTCGCGATCTTCTGGGGTTCTCCTTCCTCTCGGAGACTTACCGGTTTCGGGCTCTTCCCTTCGGGCTGCGCCCGGCCCCTCGGGTTTTTACTCAAGTTGTAGCGGTGCTAGCGGCCTTTCTGAGGCGTCGCGGCCTGCGGTTGTTTTGTTACCTGGACGATTGGCTTCTCCTTGCGGAGTCGCGCGATCGTTTGTTGGACGAGACTCGTTGCTAGTCTCTCTTACTCAAGACTTAGGTTTCCTAATAAATTGGGAAAAGTCAGAGTTAGTCCCCACTCGCAGCCCAGTTTTTCTGGGGGCGGTGTTAGACATAAGGAATCAGTTAGCTCGGCCCAGTCGAGGCAGGATTCTCACCATTGTCTCTGCGGCTCGCAAGCTCTTGCTGGCCAGAAGAGTCTCGGCCAGACAGTGGCTTCAGTTTCTAGGTTATCTAGCCAGTCTAGTCGATGTTTTAGAGGACTGCCGGCTCCTCATGAGACCCTTTCAGAGACATCTCCTCAGCTTCTTCAAGCCGGGAAAAGACTCTCTTTTGGTCTGGATTCCAGTACCAGTAAAGATCAAGTCTCTTTTCGCTTGTTGGACGAGCGAGGTGTTTCTCGCGCGAGGCAGGTCCTTCTCTGCCCCTCTTCCGTCGATATCGGTTTCGACGGACACCTCTCGGTTGGGGTGGGGAGGACACTGCAACGGCAGCACGGTTGCGGGGGATTGGTCTCATCTTGGGACTCTTCCTCATATCAATGTCCTGGAGTTTATGGCAGTTCTGTTGACCTTGCTCCATTTCAGAAGTCGACTTCTCAGTCGTTCGGTTCTGATTCTCACGGACAATGTTACTGTGGCGGCATATATCAATCGGCAGGGAGGCACTCGTTCGGTTGCCCTGAATGCCCTAGCAGCTCAGCTGTGGAGGTGGTGTCGTCGCATGGCAATCATACCCGTGGCCTCTTTCATCCCCGGTCGGGAAAACCGCTTTGCGGTTTTCCCGACCCGGGCAGGTATCTTCCATCGGAATGGATGCTCCATCCGGAAGTATTTTGCCGCATTCGCAGTTGCCTAGGTCCACTGGAAGTGGATCTATTTGCGTCGGTGCTAAATCACCAGCTGCCAAAGTATTGCTCCCGTGTTCGCGATCAGGGAGCATGGGCTCTCGATGCTTTCTCCCTCAGCTGGGAGAACCTTCAGGGATTCGCCTTTCCTCCCTTCCAACTGATTCCGCGTGTCTTGCGGAAAATCAGGGAAGATCGGGCGAGGGTGCTTGTAATAGCTCCCTTTTGGCCCAGGAGGAATTGGTTTCCGGAACTTATGAGCCTTCTAAGGGCTCAACCGTTAGTTCTCCCGTTAAGAGCGGATCTGGTGTTACAGCCCCTATCGGGGATTCTTCACCACAATCCGGAGTCTCTTCATTTGACTGCTTGGCCCCTGTCAGGGAATCTGCAAGACAGTCGGGTCTCTCTGATAGAGCCGCGGACTTTTTAATGTCCAGTCGTAGGGTTTCTACTAGGGAAATTTACAATTCCCGTCTCTCGGTCTTTTTCCTTTGGTGCAAAGAGAGAAATCAAACCCCTTCTAAGGCTCCTATTGGTTCAATTGCGGATTTCTTAATCTCGTTATTTGACAAAGGGAGGTCTATTTCTACTATCCGAGGCTACCGTTCGGCGATCGGGGCCATTCATTCGGGTTTTTCGGATGGTTCGGGGATTTCCAATTCCCCGCTACTAAGTGGTTTGATTCGTTCGTTCTTTCTGAAACGACCTTCGTTTTCTAAGTTAGTGCCGTCTTGGAGTCTGCCTAAGGTCCTGGAGGCCTTGGCGAAACCTCCTTTTGAACCGTTAGGTGAAGCTTCGCTTCATCATCTTACGGTTAAGACGCTCTTTTTGGTAGCTATTGCCTCTGGGCAGAGGCGCAGTACTCTTCATGCTCTCTGTCTTACTCCTGGTCATGTTCGCTGGGAGAGAAAAGGTGTTAGGTTGATTCCTAGGGCTTCTTTCGTTGCCAAGAATCAGACAGCTACCTCCGGTCCTGTTGAGATTTTTTCTTTGTCCGCTTTCTGACTTTTCTTCGGTGCGTGAGGACAAAGTTTGGTGTCCTGTTAGGGCTCTCAAATGGTATATTGATAAGACTAAGTCTTATCGTAAGGATGATCAGTTGTTCCTGATCACTAGAGAGCCTTTTTCTCCTGCCTCTCTTGATTCCATTTCTAGATGGATCGTTGAAGCTATTAGGGCCGCTGGCACAGAGGCTCTTTTATCCGACAGTAAGCCTCGTGCTCATGATACTCGTAGTGTCAGCACTTCTTGGGCTCTGTTTCAAGGTGTGGCGCTTGTTGATATTTTGAAGGCTGCTTATTGGCGTTCGCCCAATTCCTTCATTTCTTGCTACCTTAGGGATTTTCCCGCAGGTGAAGCTTTGTTTGCGTCAGCCACCTTGAAGGCCGCTGTGTCTTCTTTGTAGTCTTTGGTGTAATCCTATTTCCTTCCGCTCGAAACATGCCTCCCGGTCTTTGAGTTGGCGCTGGTCTGGCATAATAGGTAGGTATATATGATTTATTGCAGTAAATTTGTAAAATCAGCACTGATTTTCTTATTTACTATATAAATCTATATACCTACCTATGACCCTCCCTCCTTCCCCGCTCCTTGCAAGCAACATGTTTCTACTTGGGATTGCTCGCAAAAGAGGAAGATGGCCGTAGCGTGTTGACGCGCGTGAGTGGCGAAGGGGACAATAGGATTACGGGGGGTGCGCACAATATTGTGACTCATGTGTGTTAAATTCTCGAAGGGGTCCCGTAGTCAAGACTACAGGCATAATAGGTAGGTATATAGATTTATATAGTAAATAAGAAAATCAGTGCTGATTTTACAAATTTGTGGGCTCTGTTTTTCGGTATTCGATCTGTATTTAGTAAAAAATAAAACAAACTGATTAAATTCTTCTACAAAGCTGGTAATCTGTCCCCGGCAGCGCCCACGTATAGCTGACATTCTGCGACTGAGCCCCCCCCCCCCGCTTGTCTCGAAAGGGTGCGTTGAGAACGGAGTGGCGCGTTAACGCACCCTTTCGAGACAAGCAGGGGGGGCTTTTCTCGAAAGGGTGCGTTAACTAGTCTTCCACATCAGTCGTTTATAATAAAATTAAAATAACGAAATATCATCTATTTTCTAACTGAACGTGGAATTTAGCTTGCATGTGTTTAAACAGATATAATCAAAAATATATTTTTTGAAAAGTCTTCATAATTAGCATTCATTATTTCCCAGAGATCATTGAAGGAATTAGACCACTGAGAGAGTTCATTGGGTTTTTATCCCCCCCCCCCCCCCCCCCCCAAGGGACCGCATGCGTGTTCCCAAAATCTCCGGTAAAGGGGTATTTTTGGGGCGACACAATCCGGCCCGTGAATTGTAAAAAAAGGAGGTGTTTTTTGTCTTTCACCCGGAGATTTCATTAAAAAAGGGGGTGTTTTTCTTTCTGTCTCTCTCTTCGACACCTGAGAAATTAAAAAAGGGGGATTATGAAATATCTTGAAAAATTGATCAAATCCCAGGATCAAATTCCTGAAATCTCTCCTCTGGTCCAAGTTGTGATAATTGATTTCTTTTTGGGACACCCAGTACAGTATTGATTCAGTTCTAACCTCATGTGCAAGTGCCTCAGACAAATTAGATTTTATCCTGTTAGGCCCTATTGATATTATCCCATTGAGATTCTGGTTACAAGTGATCATGGAAATTAAAATAAGTTGAAACTGCTATTAACAGGACTTACCATTAAAAAAACTTTTATGTCATGAGATTTTCAGTTTTGTTTGGTTTCTTATGACTGCATTGAGTTCTGAGATACGAACATAAAAAACATCTCTTCCAAGGTGTTGTAATGACAGCTTACTTGGAAGGGGGGTTGGTGTCTGTCCTGAGATATGGGGTAGGAATGAGAGCTCACCTGAGATAGGGGGGTACATTGAGCAGTGTTCTGAATTTAGGGGGGGGGGGGGGTCTCGAAGGCAGGAAAAGCCCGCGCAAAGCCCGCGATAGGGGGGTTCAGAAATTTTGGCAGCCCTGAGCTAGGGGGTGCTTTCAAAAGGAGGATACCCTAAATAATACTGAGTGGGGGGCCGGGGTTTTTATAGACGAATTGGCCCGCCCGCGCGAAATTTCGCCTACACATGGGGGTCATCCTCACAAGAATTCTATTCAAGTGGGGGGGAGGGGGGGGGGAGACACACCTGGATGCAACAATAGGGTGTCCCCCCCCCCCCCCACTTGAATAGAATTCCTGTGAGGATTGACGCCCATGAGCCTACAATAGTACAAGTACCTATGGCATTACTCATTAGAATTGTTGGATGATCGTATTCGGGAAGTCGAAAGGGTGCGTTGAACACTCCCCACCGCGCCGCGCCGCACCAAACCCTTTCGAGATAAGCCGTAGTATAGTACGGCTTGGCTGGTTCGAAATGTCCAGCAGTAAATACCTTACTGAGCGCTGCTTATTTCAAGATTGAAAATAGGTTAAGACCTACTTACCATTTTTTTTAACTGCAGTTAACATTTGACGATGAATTTATCCTACCGCATGTCAGAGCAGTGGCGTACCCAGGCTTTTTTAAAGGGGGTGGTTTTTACTTCAAAAATCTCTGGCAAGTAAAACAAAAATCAGTATTTTTTTTTAATTGGGGGGGGGGGGGTCTTTTTCAAAGAATACCTGACAAGCATACAAAATTGGGGGGGGGGGGGTATCAGGAATTGTAAAGGGGTGTTTTAACTTCAAATAACACCAAAAGAGCAGATTCTATACATTACTTGAATTTTAAAGCCGCACTATAGTAAATGCCTCACTGGGTTTCTTATATCAAGATTGGAAACAGATTAGGCCGAATACACCTGTATTCATTTTTTATTCGATAGTAAATCCATCTTATTTGATTATATTCTACATCTATTTTGTTTCTTTAAAAAAGAAATGTTCCATGAATATTATCAGTTTGAGGGGCAAGCATTGTGCTAGAGGAGCGTTATTCCATTAAAGTCATTGGTGTAGATATATAGCGGGCAGGGGGTGGGGATATGTGAATGCACATTACATTTTTGTTTTTATTGTAGAAAAATAAACTCAGTGTAGAAAGCACTAGCAGGGGTTAAAGATGGGATGGGTGACGCGGGATTATGTGAATGCATCAATCATTATTATTTTCATTGTATTTGGGACCTTTCTATGCCACCGGATGGAGTAGAGTGAGGGCACGGGCATGATAGGGACTGCCTTCACCATCCACCATGTCCAACGGCGGATCCAGGATTTTGTGAGGCAGGGGGCCCAATATTCGGAAATTCATACTTCTATTTTTTTAAATACTTTTAATGTTTAATGTAGGATGTGATTGAACGTATTTATTGCTCATACATGACTGTGTCTCACTGAATTTGAGATATGTGTAGGAGAATTTTCGCTCGATTACTTATAGAAATTAGATAACTACTACCGATTTCTAACTAAAATTGTATTTCTTGCTATAGACTAATTAGTAATGAGCGACAACAATATTCCGTACACCAAATTTTCATAACTAGGCCATTAACTTGCTAATTTATTTTACAACTATATAATAAAACAATGTGTTTAATGGAAACACTAACATCAAAAGAAAGTCTTTTACCTCTATTCCACTTTTCTCTTTCGTTATGTTTATATCCTCTACATCAATTTCTCTCTCTTCTTATCTGTCTACCAACACTCTCTCACTCTCTCTCTCTCTCTCTCGCTGTCCCTCCCTCTCTCTATTTCTCTCTCCCTCCCCCTTATGTCATAATGATATCTAAGAATTACAATATATTCTGTACATTAAATAACATTACAATATTTTAAGTGAGTATTTCGGTATGTTTGACTAAGTAGTTGTCATCATGAGCACATATGCGTGATAATTTCATTAACATAAAAATAAGAGATAAATAAACTCACAAGAATGTACACATCGATTGTGAAAATGTTGAGAGTGCAATATAAAAAGTGAACCCGTGGATTTCCACGGGTCCCGCTAGTTTCCTATTATAATGCTGAAAGTTTAAAGTTTGGATGCTGTATAGGAAGCATTTTTTTAAGGGGGTGCACTTCACTTGAGGTGCAAAATAAGAAACATCAATACGTTATTTTGTTGTTGTTTTTTGTTAAGCAGTTAATGGAATCAAATAGGAAGAAAATTATAATAAGAAAATTAGATGTAAATGGAAGAATTAGTATTGATGAAAAAGAAATTATAAAGAAAATAAAATCATTTTATTGCCAATTGTATGCAGAAACAGAGGGTGATAGAACAAATTCGGACTTAGATTTTTCCCCTCAGTAACCTGCCAAACCTAAATGATACATTGAGGAATATTAGTGAAGGAATTATTGAACAAAAAGAATGTATAGAAATGTAAAAAGAGATAAAATTAAATAAGTCACCAGGAAATGATTGTTTGAGTGTAGAGTTTTATATCACATTTTGACCTGTGATAGGAGATTTAGTTCTTGCTTCTTTTAATGAAGCATTCGAAAAGGGAGAGCTGGCCGCTTCTCAAAGGCAAGCAGTTGTTACTTTGTTACATTATCAAATATACTTTCAAAAAGATTACAAGAGGTATTACATGAAATTATAGCTCCTGATCAACTTGGGTATGTAAAAGATAGAAACATTGGGGAAGCAATACGAATTATAGATGATATGATTTTTTATACTACTACTCATAAACAAAAAGCATTTCTAGTTGCCATAGATTTTGAAAAGTCATTTGATTCGGTTTCTAATTTATTCTTCCACAAAGTATTAAAGTCATTTGGGTTCGGACCATTGTTTTGTAAATGGGTTACTATTTTGTATAATAATGCTCAAAGCTGCGTTATGAATGGTGGTATATCAACAGGTTATTTTGACATTGGAAAAGGGGTCAGACAGGGAGATCCATTATCACCTTATTTGTTTATTCTGTGTATTGAAACTCTAGCTCATATGATTAGAAATAATCACCGGGTAAAAGGAATAAATGTTGGTCAAACAGAAGTAAAACAGGTGCTTTGTGCAGGCGACATAACGCTATTTGTAAGTGATTTGAACTCAATTAAGGAAATAGAAGTTATCTTTGATGGTTTTTACCAAATATCTGGATTAAGGCTAAATAAGGATAAAACATTTATTTTGCCTTTAGGCTCTATGATTTCTAATGATATGTTTACTTTGGGGAAGAAAGTAGAGGTGGTTAAGATATTGGGAATTTACTTTTCATTGACAACAGATATTAAGGAAGAAATGAATTACAAAGAAATATTGAGTAAAATAAAAAAGCTTCTAACTTGGTGGAAACAACGTGATTTAACATTAATATGGAAAATTCAATTAATGAAAGTGTATGGTTACTACAAATTGATCTATGTGTCATTATTATTGCCTGTGCCAGAATGGGTATTTATTGAAATTGATAAAATGTGCTTCGATATTTTTGTGGCGAGGTAAAGATAAAATTAAAAGGAATATAATGTTTTTGGATTATGAGCAAGGAGGGCTTTAAATGATGAACTTCAGGTCACATGTTAATGCACAAAGAATAATGTGGATAAAAAGACTTGTTATAGGAACTCAAACTACAAAATGGAAGCAATATTTCAAATTCTTAATGAGGCCAATGGGAGGAAATTTGATATTTAATTGTAATTATTTTAAATTAAATTATAATCCGATGCATATTTTAAGTTTATTAATTAAGTTTATGATTTTTTCACTACAGAGGGAAAAGTAAACCCCCAACTGTAAAAGACATACAAGATAAGTTACTTGAAAGTAGAAAGGAAGAAAGGAAACTTGCAGTGGAGAGAGATACTCTTACAATACATTTAAAGAAATGGGAGACTTTGGAAAAAATTGAATGATCTATTTTATTGTTGATCTATGAAACACTCACAAGACAACAATATATACCCTCTACCTTACTTTTTTCTTCTTTTCTATTATAATTCGGTCTGTTTCATGTGGTGTTATAATGTAATGTATGTATTCATGTGATGTACCCTCTTCCCTATTTTTTTTTCTATTATCAGTCTGTCTGTTTCATCTGGTGCTGTAATGTAGTATGTATTCATGTGATGTAGGCTACTGTGCATACTGTGTGGTAAGGGAGGGTTTTTTTTTGTTGTTTTTTTGTTCGTTGTTTTGGTTTTTCCCCTCCTTTTTATCTTTTTCTTTTTATATATATGATGTGGTCTTCTAGATATTGATTTACAAGTGCTTACGAGAGAATAGTGTGCACGTGTTTTATTTTGGTTCAGATTTGGGTTCAGTTTTGACATGTACAAGGTTTATTTAAAATTAATTATTTTAGCACATGTATGTATTTACTAGTTGATTGTATTATCGATATTAAAAATGAATTGTTATTTTGTTATTATGTTGATTTATGAAGACAAATAAAATATTATTCAAAACAAAACAAAAGGTTGGGGAAATGAGTTGGGAAAGTGTTAAATGAGTCTGGTAAACTTAGTATGCAGATTTGGGAAATTTGTAATTGTCTTGATTTCCAGAATATTACATTCATCTTTTCAAGTATGGCTCCATAGAAGGGAATATATATCTTTATGCCTATTTCGCCTATTTTCAAAATAGGTTTACTAGTTTTACCATTAAAACAAAACGCCGTGGAGAAAACTATACTGGTTTTAGATTTTCACATTTTCATAAAATATAATCTTCGTAAAGCATTCAGTTCAAGAATTAGTAATTGTTCACAGTAATATAGGGGAAATTTTCGTCTTAACTCTTACTGTGCCAAGGAGTTTAGCTCTCTTCAAAATTTTACCAATAATGATCAATGCTCACTTTTCAATGTCTGTACTTCATTAACCATCTATCATTTTACAAAATATTGTGTACAAAAGTTGTAGGAAATTTATTTACCATTTCTTATGATACCAAACATTACATTATCCAACTTTATGCATAAGAAATATTAAAAATTACATTTGAGGGTTTTTTTTTTGTCCATTATATTTTGGTTTCCCATTGTTTTACTATTGTTTAATGTTGAAATAAGGTAATATCTTTTTCCTCTGAAAATGTCTATGGTAGCATGTAATTATGATCATATATTTAGAATGCTTGATTTATGCTCAAAATTTTGATATACATTGACCACCATATACCTACTCTGTTGTCGAGCAATTGGTGAATGAAAATGACAAGTCTATCTGTCACATATACGTGCCATCGGCACTGAAAGAGTTAAATCAGTTAATAAGATGAAAAACCAATAAAATTTAATGCATTACAATAATTTTTTTCTGTTTACAGTAAATCTTTTAGCGATTCTGGTTGTGTTGTATAATTGGCTTTGTCTTTATTCATCCTTATCATAAGATAAGATTTATCGTAAGATAAGATTTACTTGCAATTCAATTCAAACATAAAAATACAAACGTATCATTTGATAAGATAGAAACAACAAAAAAAGCATTCAGTTCAAGAATAGTAACTGTTCACAGTAAAATAGGGGACAATTTCGTCTTAAATCAGTTAAGAAGATGAAAAACCAATAAAATTTAACGCATTACAGTAATTTGTTATCTGTTTACAGTAATTCTTTTAGCGATTCTGGTTATGTTGTATAATTGTCTTTGTCTTTATTCATCCTTATCATAAGATAAGATAAGATAAGATTTATTTCCAATTCAATTCAAACTTAAAATTGTGAACAAAGCAACAGATACAATGAAACAAAAGCGACAGCAAAAATAACAACATTTAATAGAAAGTCAATAGAAAAGCTTCTATAATAATTCCGATTGCTTTTTTTCTGTAATTTAAATAATCCATCAATCCTTTTACCATATGTGTTGCCCCATATTGAATTACAATACATTAAATGTGGTAAAATAAATGCATTATACAAATGATATAAAATTTTACATGGTTATTCATATTTCAAACGATTCATAATACCAATATATTTGAAATTTTTCTAGACACATTATCAATAAGTTTCTTCCAGTTTAAATGTTCATCAAGTATTACCCCTAAAAGTTTTATAGAATTGCAACGTTTGATTAATTTATCATTAATTTTCAACACACACATGTCATTTTTTCTCAGAATTATTCTTTTGAAATACAATGAAATTTTTTTTTTTTTCTAAATTTAAAGATAATTTATTGCATTGAAACCATATTGCAACTTTTGAGAGATTAAACGAAACATTTTCACATAAATCATTAAAATTATTATTGGAGGCAATAAGAGTGGTGTCATCGGCATATAAAATTAAATTAAAATAATGGAAAGAATTAACAATATCATTAATATAATTTTAAAATAGTAAAGGTCCTAAAATAGATCCCTGTGGTACTCCTGTATCAATGATTTTAAACTCAGATAAAATAGAATTTAAAATTGTATATTGTTTTCTATTAAATAAATATAATTCAAACAATTTCAAAAAAGTACCACTGACACCATAGTAATGCAATTTCTTTAATAAAATAGTATGAACAAGGGAATCAAAAGCCTTAGAAAGGTCCATGATAATTCCTATTGCACTTTTATTTACATTTATTTCAGATATAATTCTATCCTGTATTTCAACAACGGCCATTTCTGTAGAAAAATATTTGCGGAATCCATATTGACCTTGATAAAGAACATCGTTTTGGAGTAAAAAAAATATAAAGACGGTTATTAAATATCTTTCCAAGGATTTTAGAAAAGCATGGTAAAATTTACACTGGTCTGTAATTATTAATATACTGAGGATCCCCTTCTTCAAAATTGCATTAATTTGGCAGTTTTCATTTTGGACGGCACTGTACCACAGACTGGCAAGAGACAAATTAAAAATATGTAATAGCGGATCTAAAATAACAAATATTACCTGTTAACTTTAAATTCACTTTCAAAATTGTTATATACTTCAATACTTGATTGCAATTGAATGAATGTTTGCACCATCAATAACATCGAAGTGGCACAAATATCGATGAATGAAGTTTCAGTGAAAGAAAGAAATACATACCTGTAAAGGAATAATGAGACGATTTCAGGAATTGGTTAGCCGCGCATCGAGCTGCAATAGGCTATAACCGATGTGCTTGAAGAGCTGATCCTTTGTAGTACGTTAACTTTGAAGATCAAGCATTTGTTTCTCATGACAATGACGAACTGGAATCAGCTGGATTGATGCTTGTTCTACACTATGTCACGCCCTTATAACGTAGATGCTACGTCATAATTATTGCACACTGCCTACATGTTCACATGGACTTCTTCTAATAGAACAAAGCTTTGGAAATGGGCCTGAGTGGAAGCAGAATAACCAGAAAATTTTGATATACGTTTGAAGTGTAAGAGGAATATTTTCCCTGATTTTGTAAGGAGTAACATTTTTTGCACTAACCCTAACCCTAATCTTAATCCTAATCTTTACCCTACATCAGGATTATTTTGTCCCGTACAATTGAGAATAGAGGTATTTAGTATAATTATGTATGACATCACACATCATCACTGATTAGCCAATGGGAGGGTCTTCACATCATTTTGAGTGATCTCACTTGCAAAAGTTATATGTTTCACTTTCTTCGTATTTTCTCTTCAATTTTCATTTTACCTGAATCTCTGATATTTTTCCTGTCCTTTCACTCAGATCAACTTTATACAAGGAGTATATTCTATTTTATTACATCCAAGACTGAGGGTTCTGTTCCATTTCCTTTTAACACATGCAAAAAAGGGAATGCTGCTGTGAAAGGTGGGACATGGGGTAGGATGGGAGTTGCCAGGATTACTCATCGTTTGAACAGCTAAAGAAGTTATTTATGCAAGGAATGCGGTAACAGAATGTAGTTCTCCACAAAGCATGCTGACTTTCGTAGCATTAGTTTTACTCCAAAGGAAATTTTTTTGAAAGTTGGAATGAGAAAGTCTGATATTCACTACAGAAGTCTACTTGCTTGAATTCACAGTGCAGCGCAAATGTGAGGATGGGAAGTTTTAAAACGTGGGTGAATGCAGCAGTGTGATAGGGGAGGGCCTAACACGGCCGTTCCAGGGCTGGATGGGACAAGTATATTACGCATATAAGTGCATAAGCATATACATTGTTCTACAGTAAGAAGGGTAGGGATGAAAGAAAACTTTGATGATGATCCAAGTTTTTAACAGTTTCCATCTTTAGGGGGGAAATACTTGACCCTATATTTCCGTTTCTGATTTTGCAGTTGTTTGGGAAAATTATATCACTGAGCTGCGAATGCTTACGAACGTCGCGAATTTGAATTTGCCAACTTTCTGACGAATGTTCGCGAAAATCAGGGTTTGCCTGTGGCATTAGCGACATTTAGCGACTTTTAGCGACATTTCTGACATTTAGCAACATTTGAGCGAATGTTTACGAAAGTGTTTGCGAAAGGCAGTTGGCGACTATTAGCAACTGTAAAAAAATGTTTGCGAAGATTAGCAACTATTTGCCAATCCTTTGCCACTATTTGTGAATGTTTGGGACATTTTGCTAATTCCTGGTAAAGTACCAGGCGAATATATGGACCCAACCCTATAAAAAGGGTGAGCAACTTTCCTCAGCATTCAGATTTCTTCTGACCGCAGTCGAGGAATCAAGATGGCTTTCCAGAATATGGAAATGAATTTCGGCCAGGAAGAGGCCCAAAGTACTGTTGTCCTTGAAGGACTGCATTGCCTAGCTTCTACAGCTATCGTGCAACTTAATAGAAATAAAGAAGGAAAAAAAAAAGAAAGGAAGAAGAAAGGAAAGACTAGGCGGAGTTCTTCCTCGGGCGGAGCCTCGGCGTGGACCACCAAATTTGCTACGTTCGCAAGCTTTCGCCGCTTAGTGAGATACCCCTTTGCAGTTAAATTGCTTACTTAATATACTATAATTAAGTTTTGCAGGAAATTTTAGAAGTGATCATTTAAGATCACTTCAACCACTTGACCGAGTGTTTATAAAATCAAGAGAAGCATATTACTTTCAGCTGAAGGTATAATTATCATAAAAAACAAACAGTGAGGGGATATGTAATAATATATTCGGAGATTTAATTGTATTACAAAAATAGGACAGGATGATATACCCGATATCACATAGAAAACACAAGCCAATATCATTATCACTATCAATATTGCGTAGATCAATTTCATGAAATGAAAGATTAACTTCAACAAATTTGCTGAAAAAAAAATAACGGAAGCAGTCACTTAAACCACTTGAAAACATTTATCATCACGAAAAGATATGATAAATATCGGGTGAAGGTATCTCATTTAAAAAGGAAAATGGCTGCACTTGTCATGATATACAGTCGCAGTTAGAATGGGGGTAAATTAGTAGTCTCGCTTATAACTATTTCAGCTGACTATTAGCTGTTATCAACATCATCCTTCACTTTGAACATAGATTGGGTAGAACTTTCCAATGGCAATGCGTCTTAAAGTGTATTAATAAGATGTTGAGCAGACTTCCTTGTGTGGAGGGAAGTGTTTGTCAAAGCGGAAAGAAAATATTTTTAAATCAGGAGAGGATTCTTCCTTGAAGGTGAACAAAAGTTACAGCACTTATGATCTCGAAAGGCCAATGAATTATGTATTTAATTGTATTTTCGTCGACCTCTCATCTTAAAACAAGTTTTCATGAACCTAACAAAAGAATGCAAAAGAACACACAACGATGCTCTACATGCAATTGGACAAACAAACTCTTTCTTATTTGTGTATGATCAAACAGTTTTATAATTAGTCCTTTTATAACTGTGATACTATATTGTACCAAATCGGTTTTGTCTTGTTCACTGATCTAGCCTTGGGAAGTGATTGAACCCGGGGGTGGGGGGCACTCAACTATATTGCTGGTTTTCCAAACCACCCCTAAACAAGTTTTATCCATTGGTCAAATTTTTATTTATTTATTTATTTATTTATTTAGTATTGTTTACCCAGGGTAACCACATCAATGAGTAACACACTGTTATACTTGCAGGCCCTGCATAACAAAAAAATGAGACACATACAAACAAGATCATATACACATATAATCATGGGCGAAAAACAAAAAACAATAACACAAAGACAGACCTACAGGAGCAAGTGTGTCCAGTATAACGATTATGTTAATGCAAGTAGAATAGTCAAACTTGAGATAATCTTGAGACAAATTAAATTAATGTTGTTTCTAAGTCTCCAGTACAAAGTAACAAAAGATTGTTTCCATGTAGCACAACGAATCCTGCTATCAATTTGATTCCATAGTACTTAAGTACTATGGGAGAAGGCCTTTTTTAACCTGCCTGAGTACGGATAAGTGGCACTACAACACCATTGTGAACAGCATTTCTTGTCCGATATGCATGGAGGTTGTCAGATCTTACAAAAAGCTCAGACAGGTAAGCAGGTGCTTCCCCATGAAGAATACTGTACATCGTTTTACATTTGTGGAATTTCCACCTATCCTCGATTGGGACCCATCTCAATTGATTATACACTAGTCCGATTGGAGTTGCATAGTCAACCTTTAAAGGCGGTCAGTCGTCGGTGCCCGTGTGTTTCTATGCTGTCCCACCTAAGGCAAGTTCGGAGATTTCCGGAATCGCTCGGACAATTTGTAAATAGCCTGCCAGCGCAGGGGCGAGAGCTGAGCTTGCCAGCAATACGCTATGTTTCAGTTTCGGGGATACTCCATGCTATGGTCTATGCCTAGGCTAGAGGCACGAAAATAATAGCGGTTTTCGAACGAAATGGAGGTCGAGAGGAGAGACAGTCGGACGAGATTAGGTATCCACAGCGCGTACAATTTGTGGATTGAACACAAAGAAATAAATTTGGACGTGGGCTGCTTGTTTCCTCCAAGGAAAGTTTGAATAAAAAGTTCGTGTTGTATCTACTTGAGCTGCACACCATTTGCAAATCGTACAGTGTATATACCTCCACGGGCTACGGTCGCCAGCGCCGGGTGCGCCCCGGAGGTGAACCCTGGCGATGGCCTTACACCCACTAATATTCCCTTCCACTCTCTTTTATTCTCACTTACGTTCCGTTTCTCTATCTCATCTTTCACTCTCTCTCTCTCTCTCTCTCTCTCATGACCTTGATAATTTGTCTCCCTCTCTCCCTCCTCTTTCTCTTCTCTTTCTCTTCTCTGGCTGATTTCGAAAGAGGAGAATTAATCTTTAAAAACTGGACACTAAGTGAATGGCCATCGTGCAAAGAGTTGACAGAAATAATTTTTAAGAAAAAAAAAGGGGGCCTGATAATAGAATTATAGATTAATCTTAATTTTGTATTGATAAACTTGAGGAGGAAAACTTCACTTGACAGTCCTGATTCTAGCTCGTTCCGTTTCTCTATCTATCTTTCACTCTCTCTTTCTCTCATGACCTTGATAATTTTTCTCCCTTGTTCTCTCTCTCTCTCTCTCCCTCTATTTCCCTCCTGTTTCTCTTCTCTCCTATCTCACTCCATATGCCTTCCTCCACGTATATACATTGTACAGTGGAACCTCCTTATAAAGAACAATGGTATAACAAACTCATTATAAGACAGTATTTTTGCCAGTCCCCACTTTTTTTGTATTCTATTGTATTTTAGCCCTGGTATAACAAGGTTTTGATATAAAGAGGGAATTTCCTTGGTTCCAAGAAGTTCATTAATGATGCTCCATTGTACAAAAATAAAATGAAATGTAGATTACAATACTTCAAAAGTTGTGACACGTACACACAATGAAGAGTACTTTTTCATGCTGTCTTCCTTTACTTCCTTACATGTTACATGCAGTGCCATTGCAAATGGCAATTCACAAGGAAAAAGAAAAGTAGAAAAGGTGTTCCTGTATGTAATACTTTTAAGTTTCTTTAAAATAATACATGTATAACTTGTCATAAAACTACCCAAGTGAGAGTAAAAATCAAATGAACATTGAAACTACATGTATATTGTCAACACTAAAATATATACAAAAATCAGCTCAGTAGTATAAAACTATACTTTCAACAGTATACAGGCATACCATATGGAATAGCAAATGGCATATAAAAAAAATTAACAGAAATGTCCCTGTATGCATAATACATACTGTATGTTTCTTAAAAATTATAACTGCTGATAAATCTATGCAAGTAGTATAAGAAGAAATCAACTTCATATTGCAAAACTATTATTTCAACACTAAATGTGCATGTTTCAAGGCAAGTTTGTGGATCTAGGGGGAGGGTAGGGACGAAAAAAAAAATTTCGTCAAACCTTCAAAAATCGCTTAGTAAGCTTAGTTTCCCTCCATAATTCCCCGACAAGCAAAAAAAAAAAAAAAAAAAAGGTCTTCACTCTAAAAGGGGGGGGGGGGGCGGATCGTCTATGGTAAAAGTTCATACTTCTCTTCCAAAAGGGGGGGGGCACGGGCCGGCTGTGCCCCCCCCCCCCCTGGATCCGCCAATGTATTGAAGTTTATGTAATTCATGTGCATCTCACTTCACACAATGTACATCATGTAGCAAACCCAATGGACTGCTAGTTCAGCTAAAACAGCATGACAAATCAGAATAAATATTCACCATAAATAGAAAAACATCACAGAAGACATGCATATTCATGGTCAAGGAATGCGTTGAAATACACAGGGAAAATAGATTAAATGAAGTTTATACAATGTCATAACGGAAACCCTTTATCAGATAAGATTTTTGGTTTGTTTCCTCTCTGATAAATGTTAACGTAAATATTATGTTAAATGATTACACACAGAAAATGCTTTGTTTTGTACATACATACTACAATCACCAAGAAAAAGGTGAATATAAACAGGAACTATAATAAACAATTTTTTAAAGAAGGATAACAGTTCTATGTCCAGCAGATCTAAATTTCAACAATAAAAGGAGACATAAAAAAGATCAAGACCTGTATTGATGTTAGATGGATTTCAATCTTGTACTCCATTGACGAAGCCCTTGTAAGCCCTCGTGGGGAATAGATAGGCATACCTTATCCGCAGTGTAGCACATGATGGAACAACTCTCCTGTTTCCTGGTCCCAAGTACCCATGGTGAATATATATACGTGAATTGTTTGTAGGCATAATGCCGGTACGATTCATTCAACCTCGGAATGTCCCTTGGAAATACATTGTTGCTTGCTGCCATGCATGCAACCAAGACATTGCCATTTAGAAATGCATCAGTGAAGTATTGAGCAGTCATGACGCAGGTGCGGACATGGCAACACACACATTCTCTACCTCCTTTGGCATGGGCACATATCTTCCACCACATCTACACCATGATGCAGGCCGGCTGCTCGGTCCAGGCCTTTCTTCAGCAGGTTGGGTAGGCTCTACAGCTGCTACGGCATCCAAGTAAACATCTGTGAATCTGCAGAGGAACTGGATGGTGACGCGTTCTAGATCAGCTCTCTCTCGATCCATCACAAATTTCTACATTGAGAAAGAAAAAAAAAACAACAGTGAATAAAGTAAGGAAAAAATAAATGTAAATAATGTAAAGTTCACATTCCCCCTGTTCAAAGTTCAAGTATGGAAATACTGTTTTGGTGAAAAAATCATAAAATTATTAAATTTGTAGGGGAAAATATTAATAGGTTCCATTGTATTGATATATTTGGTACCACTAGGTGTATTTGAATCTTTGGAGTCACAATTAGATATACATACATACATGTGTGTATACATTCAAACATTACTGTGACTCTGACTTGCAAAAGCCTGTACTAGACTCCCCCCCCCCCCCCTTCAAATCAATTTCTGTTGGTATTTGTACAGGGGGGGGGGGAGGTACTTCGTCACAGCTCACACAGGTTAAGCCAGTTCGCCAATCACCAATTGACATGTCTGGTGTTGATTCTAATTACATCTTGGCATACCTTCATTTATAAACAGATTCCTTCTTCTTCTTCTCATTCTTCCTTCTTCAGTTTTTATTTGAATGAATGAAGATTCTTACAAACACACTATCTCAGACCTAGACCCTGGCTGTGATTTTTGTGACATCTCACATTCACACTAGCCCTATAATTTAATTCTATTTCTCTTCAGTCTTAATTTAGTTATTACACAATGACAAATCGCAAGAAAAATGATCGAATTTGTTGCATAGACCTTGGTTCGGATAAATAGGCTGAGATAATGATCTACCGTACTCACATTTGAAGTTGATTCATCGTCATCGCCATCGGGTTCCCGGTTGATGCACGGGCGACGTTTCCCGCAGGGATGGCCATCACTCTTGCAAGGGCAAGGGCACATCCGTCTGCCCGTTTTGTATCAGCACTGCAGCAGCTAGCTTCCTGAACATTTACAGGCAGTCGGCTCCAAATCTCCCTCCACGTTTAGAATTGAGATATCTGTCGCTTACTACGAAATACTGAAAGTGTCATCCATAATAAAGATGAAATTGGTTTGTTCTATAGTATAAATATAATGGTACGGCGTCAGACAGCAGATTGCAGGATACACATAGCGCAAAACATGTATTCGTTCGCTATTCTGTACAACTTACACATATCACAGCGATCTATGCGGATTTTTGCCGAGGAGAAAGACATTTCGCTGATCCTCAATATACTTTCCACTAGACCTAATTTCGTATGCTCAAGAACTATTTTGCAGCATCAGCAAACACAGATTTTTCCCCATTGAAACCGGCGACTGACCGCCTTTAAAACAAATCGAGCCATCTTGTTGTCTAGTTAGACCGTCTCTGAGGCATTGTATACAAGTTGACCATGCATTGCCGCAATAATCAAAGTAAGGTTGTATTAGTGAGTTGGCTAGGATTTTTGAACTTTCAACTGTTAGGAACTTCCTAAGCCTACCAAAAAGTGCAAGTCGGGAAGCAATCTTTTTCATTGTCTCTTCAACGTCATTTTGCCAAGATAGTGTTTCGTCCATCCAGATACCAAGATATTTATATGTACTTACCCTTTCCAGACAATGATTATCAACTACTATATTGATAGCCCCACAATTTCCAAGTTTCCTCGGGGACCCAAAGACCATTTATTGAGTTTTAAACAAATTTAACCTTAAATGATTTTGCATAAGCCATTTATTAACCATCTATAGTTCACTCTTAAGTACATATTCAATTTCCTGAATACTGTCAGTACTATAAAATAAAATAGTGTCGTCAGCATACATTATTATTTTTGATTTATTGACAACCCGCGGTAAATCGTTTACCATCAGTGAAAAAAGCATCGGCCCAATTATAGAGCCTTGTGGAACCCCTTGTTTGACATCAGTAATGTCAGACAATTTTCCCTTCACAGATGTACGTTGAGTTCTCCCTGATAAATAGGACTGGAACCACCTAAGCTCCTTATCTTTGACTCCATATAATGGAAGTTTCTTCAGCAACAGGTCATGGTCGACAGAGTCGTATGCCTTTTTAAGATCAAGGTACACAACACCTGTAAAACGCCCCCGGTCCATATGCTTCAACAAACAATCATACAAGTAAGTAAGTACCGTATTAGTCGAATGGTTCTTCCTGAACCCAGATTGTTCCTTTACCAATAGATCATTATCACTCAAGTGAGCATGAAGCTCATCATGAACCACTCTTTCAAATACTTTCATAACAACGGGGGTGACCGATATCGGGAGGTAATTATTTGGATCTTGCTTGTCACCACTTTTATAGATTGGCATAACTTTAGCGGACTTCCATTCAGTAGGTATCTGTCCAGAGTTTAAAGATATATTAAACATTTGGGTCAACTGCTCAGAAATAACAGGAGCAGCAATTTTAATTAACTTAGAATCCAAACCATCAACGCCGGTTGCCTTTTTCAGATCCAAAGATTTAAGAATCTCTAGAACACGTTCAGATTTAACCTCATTAAAAACAAAATTTGGGCCAGAAAAAACTTCATACTGATCATTTACAGTATAGTGGGTGCCAAATGTTGCGACCCCAAAATTAGCAAAAGAGTGATTAAGTTTGTTCGCTATCTGGAGCGGTTCATGAACATATTGATCGTTTACGATAAGTGCGTCCACAAAGCACTCGGATGCACTACCACTTAAACTTAAAAAACTTAAAGTATTTTCCAAAGCTGTGTAGAATTTCTCCTATGTTCAAGTATATTTGCCACATAATTATCTTTTTTTCAAAGCATGTCTATAGTTATTAACATGGTTCCTACAAGGTCGATATTGTTGCCAGAACAATCCTAACCCACTAATTTCCGCATTTCTTTTTAACCTATCTCTTTCATATGATAACTGAATATACTCGTCAGTAACCCAGGGTGTTTTCTGTCCTCTAACTTTCATAGTTACTAAAGGTGCATGTCGATTATAAGATTTGTCAAACTGTATCTTCCAACGGTTCCAAATCAAATTAACATCATAGCCTTCAAAATACCTGTCAAATTCAACATTATCAAGATCTTCTAGGAATCTTAAACTATCAAATCTCTTAAAAGAACGAAAAAATATTATTTTGGGTTCGAGCTTATACCTGTGCAATTTCTGAACAAAATATACAAGGCTGTGGTCACTCAGGCCTTCAGACAACACATTACTCTCCAGAATATTATGAGAGGTATTAGTTAACACAATATCAATCAAGCTTCTACTAGTTTCAGTAATACGTGTAGGTTGTTGAATAATCTGTTTAAGTTCATGGGCCCAACGATATATAACTCTCGTCCCAAAGTAATTGCCCTATTAATGGAGTCCTCTATTCGTCTTTGATACGCTACATCTGCGCTTGGTGGTCGATAAATGGTTCCTCAAAATTGTAGTGGAATTGTTAAGTTTGATCTCAGCCTACAAAGCTTCTAAACCGTCCAATTCCAGGTCCCGTCTACGTGTATATGCCAGAGAATGAGATATATACACAGCAATGCCCCCGCCTCGACCATTCCGATCCACTCTTCCCAATGAAAACCCATCCAGTTGAAGCTTTCTGTCTGTAACTGTAGAGTCTAATTATAATAAGGTTTCTGAAAAAGTGGATATATCAAATGATTTCTTTACCAGTTTTTCCTTGAGATGATCATGTTTACTCAGCAAACTGTGAATGTTAAGGTGTGCAACCCGAAGACCTCTCGTTAATATGTTGATAGGGTAAGTATCGTCCTGGGAATCACCCACCGAGATGTCATTATCGGCCGTAGGTTGAGAGATTGGAGGTGAGTGATCATTATCACTCCTCGCCCCCCCCCCCCCCGTTTTGTCTGACAAAGTATGCCACCGGACCCCCTAGATGGCCGTTTGGCTTCGTCATACGGATGGTTCCTCAGTGTGCGCCCCCCTCTTTTTAAATGCGCCCCCCTTTTCTGTCTTGAATTTTAAAAAGAATAAGGCTAATCAAATTACATTGCAGGTCTAAAATCCCTATAATTTCCATAAATCATATCAAATGAAATATTCTGATTTAATAGAAAAATAAAGATAGCACATTATTAAGGTTAAAATAACCTTACTCGAAATTCCCGTCAGATATCGCAGTGTTTGCTCATATAGAGCTTAATACCAGGGAACATGTTTGGAAAAGTTACGGAAAAGTTACGAATGTTTGCGATTTATATGCGATATAACCGGAAGTGACGTATTTTCCGCGCGTTTTCACAGCGTTTCACAATTCTACAGCAACTTTTCATGACATTCTCTCCACATTTTTCCAATTGTACACTGTTCACCATGGATAATTCGCAGATATTCGTAATATTCGCATTAATTCGTATCAAATTCTTGGCTGTCAAGTCATTAAGAATGAGTTACGAAATATACGAATGGGTTACGATAGATACGAATGAAATACGTTACGTTACATTACGAATAGTTACGTTTCCTGAAATTTTTGAACATGTTGAAAAAATTCTGCGAAGCCTGCACTCGGCTGCGAATTCTTACGAACATTTACGAACGTTACGAACCTCTGCGAATGTTCATTACGAAATGCTGGGAAAATCTGCGATTTTTTTGTCGCAAAGAATCGTACCTTTTCGTAATGAACATTCTCAGATGTATGAGAGCTGCTTTAGTCACAACTGCACGTACGTTTTTTCAGGACGCACGGTTTCTGCGTTTTTTCGGGGTTGGAAAAAACGTAGAGGTCCGTGGCAGTTCGCACAGGGAGTATAAGTGGTAGCGTGGTTGCGCGGGCTTCATACACAAGGAGCAAGTATGTATTGCAGTT